>JAODAL010000291.1:0-345188 GCA_025379985.1 Phyllomedusa bahiana | reverse complement strand
TCCGAATGTCGCAGCAGAAATCGAACTCATCAGACCAGGCAACTTTTTTCCAATCTTCTACTGTCCAATTTCGATGAGCTTGGGCAAATTGGAGCCTCAGTTTCCTGTTCTTAGCTGAAAGGAGTGGCACCCGGTGTGTCTTCTGCTGCTGTAGCCCATCTGCCTCAAAGTTCGCCGTACTGTGCATTCAGAGATGCTCTTCTGCCTACCTTGGTTGTAACGGGTGGCTATTTGAGTCCCTGTTGCCTTTCTGTCAGCTCGAACCAGTCTGCCCATTCTCCTTTGACCTCTGGCATCAACAAGGCATTTCCGCCCACAGGACTGCTGCTCACTGGATGTTTTTTCTTTTTCGGACCATTCTCTGTAAACCCTAGAGATGGTTGTGCGTGAAAATCCCAGGAGATCAGCAGTTTCTGAAATACTCAGACCAGCCCTTCTGGCACCAACAACCATGCCACGTTCAAAGGCACTCAAATCACCTTTCTTCCCCATACTGATGCTCGGTTTGAACTGCAAGAGATTGTCTTGACCATGTCTACATGCCTAAATGCACTGAGTTGCCGCCATGTGATTGGCTGATTAGAAATTAAGTGTTAACGAGCAGTTGGACAGGTGTACCTAATAAAGTGGCCGGTGAGTGTAAAACAGAATATGTGCTACAGACTCCTTATCACACTCTAAAAATATGTGCAATACAAAGAGACTGGTGGTTATTTATCCAAAATATAAATTACGGCCGTCTTGTAGTCAAATCTCAAGATCTATAAAACCAACAATTTATGCCCAATCAATTGGTACGCCCCTGTCAATGCCCAATATGCATTCTCATAACCATCGATGGTATTCTTGTAAATGACATATATGAAATTCACAGAGAATTAAAAACTAAACTCGCTGACTGAAGCTGAAAGAATACGGAGAAAGGCCACGTCCAGCGTCGTTCAAGCTTTCACGTGTACAGACTGTTACTAGCGACGTCACCAGAGCTACAGATGCTCCACGGTTTCACAGTTCCTATGTGTTTTGGAAAGCACTCTTGTTGCTTCCATAATGAAATAGTATGTAGAAGCCAGGTTTAGCTAATCAAATGCTCTTAATTAACTGATCATTTTAAAGTGTCACCACCTTTATAAAAGTAGAGGTTTTGGCAGTTTGCTGGTCTGGAGCATTTAGACTTAACACAATGCCAAGAATGAAAGACATCAGCAGTGGTCTTAAATAAGCAATTGTTGTCCCCTATCAATATGGAAGGGATTAAAAAGCAATTTTTAAACAATATGAAATTTATCATTCAAAGAGGATATACTTTGGCTTTCTTATGACCAATGATACATTGTTATATATTGATGTACTCATAGATCAATCACACCTATAATTGAAAAAAAGTACGTAAAGTTGCATATTTTAGTGTCAAAAAGATTAAAAAAAAAGTTTTACAGGAGTGACACCTTCATTGGCAAACCAGAAAATAAATTTGTAAGCTTTTTGAGCACAGAGCCCCATTCATAGGTTCACTCTTAGAAAGCACATGATATATTAATAATCTATTCTTCTCCAGATGCATGGCCTTTTTGGAGATATCATTTTGTATCTTGGAGGCACTGCATGGAAGCCATTAGTCTGCTTGTGGGTCTATTACATGTGGGGATGCATTGCAGGGACCTTATCAAAGGTAGCACCACATGTGCTAGAAAATTTGGTCTATACAGTACAAATGCTTCCAGAATTGCCGCTGGAAGAAAACCTGCTCCACCAATGACTTCACCTCATACAAACAATCACTACACACATTTAAGTCTGCACTCGCCTCAGCCAAACAGGATTACTTCACCATTGTCATATCCTCCCTGTCTCACAACCCCAGGCAATTATTCAATACCTTCAACTCTCTCCTTCATCCCTCAGCACCTCCTGCCCCATCTCTCCTATCAGCTGATGATTTTGCCACTGATTTTTTAAACAAGATCAATCTCATCTGAGAAGGCTTCACCTCACAGTCCCCACTGCCTACCTCTATACCTCCACCGTCACCACCACCCGCCCCTACTGTGACACAGTCCCCAGTGCGCAATTCTCTCACCTGCTTTCCCACTGTTAGTCACGATAACCTTTCCTCTCTAGTGTCCAAATCCAACCTCACTACCTGTAACCTTGACCCACTGCCAACCTACCTCATCCCAGACCTCAGCACTGTTATCTTCCCAGCCCTCACCCACCTATTCAATCTATCATTAACCTCTGGCGTCTTCCCTTCCTCATTTAAACACGTCACCATCACACCCATCCTTAAGAAACCATCTCTCGACCCCACCTCACTGTCCAACTATCGTCCCATCTCACTGCTTCCCTTAGCATCCAAACTCCTTGAGCAGCACGTCTATCTTCAACTGTCCTGTCACCTCTCCCCCAACTCTCTCCTTGACCCACTCCAATCCAGCTTCCGACCCCACCACTCTACTGAAACTGCCCTAACCAAAGTCACCAATGACCTAGTAACTGCTAAAGCCTCACGCCACTACTCTATGCTTCTCTTCTTAGACCTGTCCTCTGCCTTTGACACTGTTGACCATTCCCACCTGCTACAAATCCTCTCCTCCTTCGGTATCACGGACTTGGCTCTCTCCTGGATCTCCTCATACCTCTCATCGGACATTCAGTGTCTCTCACTCATGCACCACCTCGTCCTCTCACCCTCTATCTGTTGGTGTCCCACAGGGGTCGGTCCTGGGCCCACTACTCTTCTCTATCTACACTCTTGGCCTGGGTCAGCTCATAGCTTCACGAGGCTTTCAATTCCACCTGTATGCGGACGACACCCAGCTTTATATCTCCGGTCCTGATATTAACTCTCTTCTCTCCCAGATCCCAGACTGTCTGTCGTCCATATCCTCCTTCTTTTCCTCCCGCCTCCTAAAATTAAATGTGGAGAAAACGGAACTCATCATCTTTCCACCGTCCCACTTCATCCCTCAACCTGATCCCTCTATCACTGTCAATGGCTACACTCTCTCACCAGCTCCACAAGTCCGCTGCCTTGGGATAACCTTTGACTCCTCTCTGTCTTTCAAACCGCACATCCAAACCCTCACCTCTGCCTGCCGCCTCCACCTGAAAAATATCTGACGCATCCGCCCATTCCTCAACTTTGACACTACAAAAACACTAGTCCACGCCCTTGTCATCTCTCATTTAGACTACTGTAACACCAGTCTCTGTGGCCTCCCATACAGCACTCTTGCTCCCCTTCAAACCATCCTCAACTCTGCTGGCCGCAACTCCTCTGCCTCTCCTCTCTGTTAATCCCTTCACTGGATTCCCATTGCCCAGCAAATTCATTTCAAGTTACTAACCATGATCTACAAGGCTCTCCATAACCTCTCCCCTCCATACATCTCTGCTCTAATCTCCAGGTACCTCCCCTCTCACAATCTCTGCTTCTCACAGGACCTTCTTCTCTGCTCTCCCCTTATCAGTTCCTCACACAACCGTCTCCAAGACTTCGCTCGTGCTTCCCCCATTCTCTGGAACTCATTACCCCAAAACATGAGACTCTCCCCAACTTTCACAAGTTTCAAAAGCAACCTGAAAACCCATCTCTTTAGGATAGCTTATAACCTACAATAATCCCACCACCAGTACACCGCCTCACAAACATGTCTGCCCCTCACCTTCTGTCTCTTCCCTCCTTCCTTGTAGATTGTAAGGGCAGGGTCCTCTCTCCCTCTGTATCAGTTGCTAGTCATTTATCGTCACCATTGTATTTGTTCGACATTTGTTATGTATGTAACTCCCCTTGAATGTACAGCGCCCTGGAATCAATGGCACTCTAAAATAACTAATAATAATAATAACTAAACAATCCTTTGAACACAGCCTGATTTTTAAGCTAAGCTTTTTTAAAATTCACGCGTTAAAACACACTGGCCTACCTTTTAGCTATAGAATCTGTGAAAGTTTAGCCTTCCCCTGAACTCCCTGATCCACCCAAGAAATCCCACCCCCACCCCCTCCCCCAAAACACACAATTTTGGGGACAACATGTTTGATTAAAACTAACCCATTAGAATTGGCAAGTAAGCTTTAGAAAGGACTTATACAGTAAAAGGTGGAATGTAACACTGATTTTTTTTGTGTGTTGCTGAAGGACAAGTGATGGATGACAGTAAAACCTAATTTTAATAATATCAAATGAATTATTACTCACTGGGGAAAAAAGCTGTTTATTTATACAGTTTTACAAAGTTCCTATGCATTTTTGGTATCAGTTCCTTACAGTTTTTCAAGTTTGTCGCCTACTTCTAGTGGATAAAATCTGTCTTGGTCATAAGTCATTGGCTAGACACTGGCTTGTTAGAATATTCTGTCCTGTAATGATCCATGTATCTGTGTGTCCATCACATGACCCAGACGAATTTATATCCACTGAAAGTAACTAGAAAGAAACCATTAGGTATTGATGGAGAAATAATATTGAAAAATGATATGATTTCTTTAATGGTGTTATGACGTCTCCTACTTTGTTTACCTATACAGCTGGTCATAGTTCATATTCATGGTTCACAAGCTGCATAGGTATCCGAGAGCCAAGAGCAGGCTCGGACTGGCCCACAGGGGAATAGGGTAAACTCACGGTGGGCCCCTGAGCATTGCAGACCTGGAATTGTTTTTAACTGCATATACAAAGTTGGGAGAGGCCGAAAAGCTGAGAAATAGAGGCAACAAGCAAGAGACAAAGTATAGCAGGCATGTTCAGTCACTTACACTAGCTGTAGGGTGGTCCCCTAAAATAAACTTCACCGGTGGGCCCAGAAACAACTCAACTAATGGGCTCCTAGAATTAACTCCACCTGTGGGCCCTAGACACCCCAGTCCGAAACTGGCCAAAAGTCACTGGCTAGTAATTCAGATTCCTTGCCAATTGTAACAGTAAGGGCTTGTCCCCACGGCAGGGTTTTCGGTTATATTTACATATGGTTTTCGGATTTGAAAGCCCACTGCAAACCAACTGTCAACCATCCTGATAGACTTTAATAGAAAATCTGTTCAGCAGTCCCCACTGAATGGATTTTCTGCCGGATGTTTTTTACACCGCCGGCGTTCCGAAAAACTTAGAACATGTTCATTCTTCCGCCCGGTTTTCGGGCAGAACATGAACATGTCAGTGGTTGAGGGGGATGGGCGAATCCGCAAACCTCGGGAAGAACCGTCTCCCAAAACCACAGAAAAGATGCTAACCCCTTAACGAAACTGGACGTATGAGTACGTCCCAGGGCCGCTAAGGGGCTTTGCAGGGGGATCGCTCCGGGAACCCCCCGCACAGCCGGCGGGTGTTAGCGGCTGATCGCCGCTAACACCAGGCAGTAAAAACGCTGGCAGGGGGCGCCCCCCCCGGGCGCTGTTTTAACCGGCAGACACCGCGGCAAAGGATCATCGAGGTGATCGTTAGGGTCATCGGCACCGCCGCAGCATAGCTGCGGTGATCCGAGGACCAGACACGGCAGTGGGGAGCTCTGTGAACGCTCCCGTCACTGCCATGTCCCGGTTTGCCCCACTTCTGGCCGTAGACAGGAAGTGGGGAAACCGCCATCTTTGTACACCCTAACGCATTGCATAGGCAATGCGTTAGGCTGTATTAACAATCGTGTCCCCTAGTGGACAAGCACCCTAGGGGGACTCAATGTTACAGTGTAAAAAATAAATAAAGTTTTAAAGTACAAAAAAAAGTATTAAAAGTTAAAATCACTCCTCTTTCCCCATTTTACAAATAAAATCATTAAAATAATAAAAAAGTTACACATATTTGGTATCGCCGCGTCCAAAAAAGTACGATCTATAAAATATAACATCATTTATCCCGTACGCTGAACACCATAGAAGAAAAAAAATTCCAAATGCCAAAATTGCGTTTTTTGTTCATTTTACGTCACTCAAAAAATGGAATGAAAGTGATCAAAAAAGTCGCATGCATTCCAAACTGCTAGCGATAATAAGTACACTTCAGCCCGCAAAAGATGCACCCTCACTGACGTCCGTAGGTGTTAGTAAAAAAAAGTTATTGGTCACACAAAATGGCGCCGCAGCGCAAATTTCAAAAATAGAAAATGTTTGGAATTTTTTTGCGGTACCAAAACATAAATGAACCCCTACATTTATGGTATTGCCGGATGCGTATCAACCTGTAGAATACAGATAACACATTATATTTACCGAAGATTGAACACCGTAAAAGCAAAATACCCGGAAACATGGCAAAAATATGGGGTTTTTTTCACAATTTGTCCCACTTCGAATTTTTTTGCGGTTTCCCAGTATATTCTATAGTACAGTGAATAACACCATTAGAAAGTACATCCTGTCCCGCAAAATAAAAGCCCTCATATGTCTATGTAGGTGGAAAAAAAAACAAGTTATAGCTCTGGGAAGGCAAGGAGGGAAAAACGAACGTGTCGACAAAAAAAAACCGCGTGTCCTTAAGGGGTTAAAATACCAGCTGAATCTTTAATCAGAATCTGGATGGTATTTGCTTACGTCCATGTGGACGCACCCTCATACTGTTTTACAATGTCAGATGATGATTTGCTAGACGTATAGCCGTTGACATGAGTGGCACTTTTTGTATAGACATCTACAGAAATCTTTTTATTATTATGACTGAGTTGGCACAATATAAACATAACACAATAAACTTGGGCAAGAAGCTGTAAGAAGTCTTGTAATTTGCTATGTGACGTATGAGAAGAACAGTGAAAGATCCTCTTTCGTGTGTTGATGTAACCGGTCATCTTAAAACAAAACATAAAATAATGCAGCAGAGGATAATAGAAGAAAAAGTCAAGAATTGTCACCTCTCCTCTTTATAAAATAAAAACATTTTCTATTATCTAAATTTGCGCTGCAGAGTGGTTTTCTGCAACCAATAACGTTTTTGTTTTTCTAATCTATGAACCTGAGTGAGGGCACTTTTTTGCAGGCTGAGGTGTAGTTTTTGTACCATTTTGGGATACATGCAACTTTGTGACCACTAGGAGACATTATGTACATTGTTCTGGAATATGAGTATATTCCAGAATAGTGTACCAATTTAGCTCTCTTGTTACATCCTATCTTTTGCAGAGTGTAATAGAAGGAGTAACATGGCAGACACGTTGGCCTTTATTAGGCCCTTGGTTGACATGACAACCACTCAGCACCCTACGATCTCTTTTAAAGGATACCTTCCATTAGTGGGATAACTTTATTTTACTTTCACAGAGCCACAGGCGGCTTTAGACTCATACTTCCTTTTTAGGTTGTGGATGGATCTAAAGCAGTGATTGACATATCGGTTCTGCTACTCTGTTTCCCCGAAAATAAGACAGTGTCTTATATTAATTTTTGCTCCTAAAGACGAGCTAAGACTTATTTTTAGGGGATGTTTTTTTTTCTATGAACAATAATTCACATTTATTGTTGAACAAGACATCAACATGTATTAATATACTGCAGAGGCACTAGATGCATTTAATTGTGAACTGGACAAGGATTTGTCCAAATGGGAAAAAGAAATTTGTGATACCAAATCTAAAAAATTCCAAAGAGATATAAGTGACCTACAGCAGGGAAGGTTATATAGATGGAGAGACAATAAAACTCGATCACGGTCTCGCTCCAGATCAGGATCTATGTCTTCCATACGATCACAAGATAGTCATGTACGCCTTAGACAAAATGATTATGGCAATAATGTCCAGGACACCACTTCAATACGGAAAAAAGGTAGAAACCAACAGGGATGTAGTAGAGTTCCTCCTCCTCGAGAAGTCAAAACTTCCACCAATAACAAATTGAAGGTAATTAATCTATCGTCATGTGCCCTATCTAAGGCACAGGAAGAAGTTTTGAGTCTTGGACTCACCTTCTCACCAACTAATTCTTTTCATTTTTTCACAGCTTTGAAAGACTTGCATCTTTTTGCAAGAAAGTTGATTTTGAGAAAATTACATGCGAATAAAGGAAGTAGTGACATATTTTCTACTGAGGAGGAGAAAAATGCTATATCCACTTTGGAGGATTTATTGTTGGAACAAAGTGATCCCACACCAGGTAACTCTCCACTACATCTTTGTCCCAGATCGTCTAGGTTCCCTCCCTTGTCCCTGTGTCCACAAGTGGAAATCTTTATGAGATTGGTTGTATCAGATATGAAAAAACTATCAAAAAATTGTGGTAGACATAATCTATCATATGCACAGAGAAATGCATTGAAGGAATTACAATCAATGACTAATGTTGTCTTTAAACCAGCGGACAAGGGAGGGAATATAGTGATCTGGCCAATTGAAAGTTACGAAAGAGAGGCACTTCGACGACTTCGCGACAAACATACGTATGTCAAAATTTCGTATAATCCCATCAATAAATTCTCTAAAGAACTAGCTGATTTGGTTGATAGGGCCTTTGATCAAGGCATTATCAACAAGAAAATGCATGACTATTTGATGGTTAAATTTCCAAAAATACCTACCTTATATCTCTTACCTAAGATCCACAAGGATCCCGTCAGTCCGCCGGGACGCCCGATCGTGTCTGGCATTGGAGGTTTATCAGATCCTGCATGTAGATTTATAGACTACTACCTTAAGCCACTGGTGGAACTATTACCATCATATGTTCGTGACACGACGGATGTCCTTCGGCGGATTGATGGGATCAATGTGGAGCATGGAATATCTCTTGTAACAGCAGACATAGAGTCGTTGTATACCAGTATCCGTCATCAGGACGGTCTGAGAGCAGTAGAGTATTTTCTTCAATCTAGTGGCCTAGACGTAGAACTTGGCCAACTTATCTTGGACCTTTTGAAGTTTGTCCTGACACACAATTTATTTGTGTTTAGGGACAATTTTTATGTCCAGTGCCAGGGAACGGCGATGGGAGCAGCTTGCGCTCCAGCGTATGCTAATCTGTTTTTGGGGTATTGGGAACGCCAGATTTTTCATGATGACGTAACAGAGCATGTCCAATGTTGGGTAAGATATATAGATGACGTGCTGTTTTTATGGCACTGATTACCTTCTCAACTAACTAAATTTATGTCAGATTTAAATGATAATCCATACAATATTAAACTGACATTTAAGTCGGACATGAAAAGTGTTGAATTTCTTGATGTGACCATTGAGATAGATAAGGACAACATGATTCAAACTGATGTTTATCGAAAAACTACATCAGTTAATTCATTACTACATGCTTCATCATTCCATCATCCTGCGACCATTAGAACTATCCCCACAGGTCAATTTTTGCGCATGCGGCGCATTTGTTCCCAAGATTCTAAATTTGAATTTCAAGCTAGTGATCTTAAAGAACGTTTCGTAGAACGTGGATACAGCAAGAGGAGTATCAAAAGAGCATATTATCGGGCAAAAACAACATCTAGAAATCAACTTCTCCAACAAACAAAGAAAAAATCAGATGCAAATATTCGGTTTATTACTACATACAATCAACAGTGGTCTAACTTACGGGGGATTTTATCTAAACACTGGGGGGAGTTAAAAACTGATCCAGTCCTGGCAAAGGAGATCTCCGACTATCCGTTAATGACATCAAGGAGGTCACCAAATTTAAGAGATCAATTAGTTAAAAGTCATCACATTGTATCACACCGTAACCCATTTAGCACTCGTGGACCTAAACAAGGTTTCTTTCCGTGCGGTAATTGTGTCGCATGCTGCAACATGATCCGCACTAATACATTTAAAACATCAGATGGAACCCGAGATTTTAAGATATTACATTACATCACATGTAACACCAAGAATGTTATTTATTGGGCACAGTGCCCCTGTTCCAAAATATATATCGGGATAACTAGCAGAGAGTTAAAAATCAGGGTACGGGAACACGTTCGAGACATCTTAATGGCTAAACAAGTGGAAGATGTATCTCAACTAAAAACACTTCCTAGACACTTCTTAAGGTACCATGGTTGTGACCCTAGTAAACTCAAATTCTGTGGTATTGATTTGGTACATTTGGGAATAAGGGGTGGTGATGTGATGCGAATTCTAGAACAAAAAGAAAGTAAATGGATTGTTACCTTAAATACAATGACACCATTTGGATTAAATGAGAAACTTAATTTTGCTCCTTTCCTGTAAGATAAGTAATAATTAGGTGGTTTTCGGATTTCGATATGGATATTTGATTTATGTCCTAGTGCCACTATATATAAAAGATAATTATAAAAAACTTTCCCTGTTTTTTCCCTTACAATATTTTTCTCGTCTTTTCTCTTCTTTATTTGCTCTGTGTTATGTTTTAGAATTGGATTTTAATTTTTCTTATTTATATTTCCTTTCTTTACTCTATTAGTATTGCTATTCATCTATTGCCGCTGTACAAGACTGGACGTTCCTGTCTAGAAAATCTCTCTATATATGGCCGCGAGACTAAGATCATTCGAAGTCATCTGGACCACAATACCAGCATATATTGCAATATTGTTATACTACTCCTATTTGTGTTACTGTCTACTATGTATTATCTATTGCTGCTATTTTGGAGTATTGTATATTTAAATGCTTACATTATCTTTAGTATCAATTCCAGAGTCTGGGTGATATCTCCAACACGTATTGCAGACTGTTGTAGTCTCTAGTAACATCGCGAGATGGTGCGCATGCGCCGGGTGGGTTGAGAGTGCCCTTCCCTGCTTCGGCGTCCATAATGTGCCTTGCGCATGTCCGGAAGTTTCATTCTTCCGCGCATGCGCTTGCGCGCTGGATTGCCGGAAGTGGGGCAGAGGCTCCTCCACCTCCGAACGCGGCGCATGCGCCGTGATATCTCATTAAGAGACGCGGCACTATTTAAGTTAGACGGGCTTTCTCCCACTCCTGTACCCCTTGAAAAAGCGTAATACCGCGAAACGTACGTCGGGGTGACAAGTGTGGTCACTATCGATCACCTCACTGGTAAGGTCATGGTTAATTATGTTGGAATTTACCTCTGGAATACTTTACTATATGGTATAGATCCATGACGTATCCTACTGGTTTGATTGATATTTGTGGGCAGTTGGGGAGTTTAAATGGCAATACCACTGTGGTGTTTTTAAGATATATTTACTCCTTTTTCCCATATACTACATTATGATCCCACTCTGACCATTTTTCTTGTCCTTTTTTGGTTCTTGTGTGTAATTCTTGTTTTCTCCTCAACATCATTTTTTTCCCACTTTTTTGTACATCTATACTTAATATTTTTAAAGTGATGATAATAAAATGTTATATTTTTACCCTATACTCTCTATGTTTTCTCTTTTTGGTTAAGTATACTGTGTTTTAAGAGAGGGGTTCCAATATGAGAGGAGGCTTTAGAATTGTTATGCCTAACCGGATGAGAGGGTGTGGACAAATATTTGTGTTTATGTATTAATATACTGTAGTGATTTCATCACAAACATCAGCAAAAGCAGCCAAACTCTGAATTGCATTAAAAAAAATGCACTATGTCTTATTTTCGGGGGTGTCTTATATTCGGGGAAACAGGGTAGCTATTCCTCTTATAGTGACATAAGTAACTGCTGGAGGTTTATAATAAGTAGTGCACAAAGCTTGAGGTTAAAGCTTGCCATTAACTTAGATAAGCAAGCTCCTGTGCTAGAGATAAGACTCAGCAGGGAGTAACTTGCCATGGTCAGCTGGCAGCTAGGAACAATCAGATAAGAGAAAGAGCAGGGAGAGATGGTCGATAACCAAGATAAACTTGTGTAAAATCTCCTTTATCTCCTGAACAAACAGAAATGTATTTGGCAACAGTCTTTATTTACGTTTCCCTACATGTTAAAAGATAATCATTGTGGTGAGAAAATGTCTTTAATAAATACAGCTCCAGACACAGACTACCAGAAATTCAGAAGCTTTTGGATGGCAATGAAATTAGCTGGATATATAAAGCAAAAATTGCTTTTTCTTGCAAGTTTTATATAGAGCTAAAAAGAATCAAATTTGTACAATCAGGATGTGTGACCTGAATTTGCCCCTATAACATCAGCCTGCCTATGTTGTCTGAAGTGCCCTACATAACAGCAGTCTAGTTCTACAGTCTGAAATGCTCCCTATAACAGTGTGCTAACTGAATGTGTAGTTTGGGCCCCCATTATAATAGCAGATTGTGTGTTGATTTGATCCAATTTGTAACATGCATACATGCATACTGTAACATGCAACATGCATACTGTATACAAGAGGCATAGATGCTCAGCAATACTACAAAGAAATCACTCAAGCCACATTTGTAGGAATTCATAGGTCATATCACCTATCATAATATATGGATGTTTTGTATAAACCTCTTTGTGGGGTGTGAAATACCCAAGCAATTCTACCATCTGTTGTTTCCTCATCTTGAGGTTTTCTGGTGAAGATGGAACTTTATGAACGTCCTGTTACTACAGATTCCCCACCAAAACCAAATGTGTGCTCACCAAGTGGTGTAGCTAGGGGGGACGTATGTGGCATTTTTTTTGGAGGCACCAATTTTCACATAAGGGCCAGATCTATTTCTGGTCCTTTCCCGCTGCCAGAACATTGAAGGTGAGGGCCAGAAACTGTCATCAACAGCAGCGGGATCCCTTATTTTTGAATGCACTGGATTGTAAATGGATTGTATGAAACCCATTTCCTATCTCCTTTTTGGCCATGCTGAGGTAGTATAGTGGAAAATCTCATGTAGGACCTTGTTCACTTACCCAGAGCTTAAAGCAGCTGCACTGAACTTCTCGCTCTGGAGGACCCATCGTGTCTACAGATAGCCTATTGATTTTAATCATAGCTACATAATGCTTTATTCTTTTTCTGGTGGTTCTGCAGGGGAACTGAACATTCACAGCCAGACTTTTATTTAAACTACAGGGACCATTTGCGGGGTCAGACAATGACTACCCCTCAAAGAGGTAATGGCTCAGAGGCACTTAATGCTTGCTGGTTTTCAGAATAGTATATAGAGTTCACTAAAGGTTTAATGACTCTCACAACTGACACCTGATGAATGATTAATGAATCTCACAACAGCACAGAACAATTTAAAACAGCAGGACTAGACAAGATTCCTGCCATTTGTGACAGCTATGCAAGTAGCAATAGAAAATTGCATGGTTACACAGTTCATCAACTGAAGTCTTTGTAATAGGCAATAATGGGTTTCAATTGATCACCAGAACAGTCTACCTGATAAGGCACGATGCACTCCAAACCAATATGTTCTTTTTATTTTGATAACTCTTATGCAACCACTTCCTAAACTTTAAACCCTAATTTTAGCTCACTGAATACATGTATATATCCAAATTTATACTGTTACTTTGTGTAATCAGTGTCACACTGGGGTGTCTAAGGCCCACAAGTGGAGTTGGTTCTTGGGGCCCAGCAGTGGAGATGATTCTTGGGGCACATCAGTAGAGTTGATTTTTGGGGCCTACCAGTGGAGTTGATTCTTGTGAGCCACCAGTATAGTTGATTCTTGGGGCACATCAGTAGAGTTGATTTTTGGGGCACACCAGTTGATTTGATTCTGGGGGCCCACCAGTGGAGGTGATTCTTGGGACCCACCAGTGGAGTTGATTCTTTGACCCACCAGTGGAGCTGATTCTTGGGACCCATTGGTGGAGTTGATTCTTGGGACCCACCAGTGGAGTTGATTCTTGGGACCCACCAGTGGAGTTGATTTTTGTAGCCCAGCAGTGGAGTTGATTCTTGGGGCAGATCAGGGGAGTTGATTTTTGGGCCCACCAGTGGAGTTAATTCTTGGGTCCCAGCAGTGGAGTTGATATTTGGGGCCCAGCAGTGGAGTTGATATTTGGGGCACACCAGTTGATTTTATTCTGGGAGCACACCCTACAGCTACTATTCAAGACTGTCATTGGTCTTATACTTTCCCTCTTGTTTTTTGCCTCTTTTCTCCGTCCTTTTGTCTCTTCAAAAGATGTATATGCAATAAAAAAAGCAACTTCATGTTTGCCTTGCTTACAAGGCCCACCAGGTGTTTCGCCTCTGGGCCAGTCCAAGACTGTGTGTAATGCAACACCATGATTTCATAGGACAACTGGTTGAGGTGCTTTAGTGGAAAAAAAGATATGCAACTACATATAAATGTGCAGGTGTGGTACCTAGTGTTAGATGTTACAGAGGTTGTCCTGCCAAATAAAAACTTATTTTATTTAGTACATGTGATTTCATGGCACTTTCTCATGTACAGCACTTAATGGCTTTATGAAGTGTTCTGTTTGACCCTCCTGGCCTCGGCAGCTCCACTTCTAGCCGGTCCATATATGGGAAGGCAGCTTGACATGCTCTGGGAATGATATGTTGTCTGCCTCGGCCCTCTAGGTAAGCCAGACCTCTTTCTCTATCTCTGCTGTGACACAGAAGAACGCTGGCTTAGCTGTAGAACAGAGGCAGTCAGCGACTCCATCCAGCACTGACACGGAGAGGAGGGACAGCTGTGTTGAGACCAAACAGAAGTGAAGCAGCTGAGACCAGGAGATCGGGTCTCAAGAACTTTCCATGTAATGAAGAGCTATAACTTGTATTAGTAAGTGGCTTGATATTACATTTACTACACAATAAAATACATTTTTATTTAGTTGATCAACCTCTTTTATTCTTTCCTATGGTGCATGAATCTGTACACTAGATAGCTGGAGTCTCTTCCAAAAATACGATTAGATGGGTGATAGAGTATATATAGACAGATACATGCCCTTGCATAGATGTGACCTATTAATCTGTGTTGTAGTAATTATACTACCGCCCTATAGCCCTTATGATAAAACTATAGAATGTGTCCACCTTTTACCATCGCCAGGTAAAAATCCAGGAGAGACGACCTCTGCAGTCGCCAGAGCTCTGATATCACATATGTGTCAATCATTCAGCTTAGTGGTCACATCACATACATGCAGCAATAGGACCACTGAGATCAATAATTAGCTGCACATTCAGGCCATGTTCACACGGCTTAAAATGGGTCATATTTTGGTCCGTAATTAAGAGCCGAAGTGCACAAATTAAGGGCTGAAAACGGCCCATTCATTACGGTAATACACAGATCTCATAAAGAACCATGGATTACGTCTCCTCACCCTGCTCGGCAAATCCGCCGGGCGGGGAGATAATTGACAGGTCACTTTCTAGCGGCTTATACGCACCGCTAGTAATGATTGTCTATGGGCCGGCGAGGTGCCAGCCCCCCGCTCACTCCCCCGCTCCCACCCCACCCCCGTCCACACGGCGTAATTGAGGGACGTAATTATGTCCCGCAGTTAAGCCGTGTGAACCTAGCCTAAGAATGTACATGATCTCACAGATTGGCTGGAGATCCTCTGAACTCTGGTGGTGCTGGTACCTTGACGGCTGTAGAGGTGAAAACTGGATTGTTTTCTTTATTTCATGACAGCTGGGGTCATATGGGAGTTTTCAAAAATGCTTGAAAACCCTTCTCAGGAGCTCATTCACAATAATAGGTTTTCTGGTTTTGTGACTTTAACACTTAAATAACAAAATGATTTAAAAATTCAAAATCTACATGTATATATGTACAAATATCACACAGAATAATTACAATGAAGTCTGTAAAAAAGAGATACGGTCCAACAATTAACAAACTTACATAGTTAAAAGATTTTTCTATAACACGCTGATCTAAACCTCTATGTAAGGTTTCATGCACTATACATTGTGACATACATAGACTCTGTATGGCAGTACACGGCGTCCTTATGGATGTTTATTATGGAGCTGTAGTCCCTCTGTGTACCGTGACATGGTGCCTCTGTGAGCAGGGCCGTATTTGCCACTAGGCACCCGTGGGCGTGTGCCTAGGGTGGCACCTTTTGGGGGGCGGCGCCAGCTACAGCTTTGAAAAGATTTTTTTTTTTTTTTTTAACCACTCAGTGAACTCACAACGCAAGAAGCAGAGGAGAGAGACCGGGCAAAGCTCCGCCCCCTCCTGTAAAGGTAGTGCTGATTGGTGGAGGAGCAGTCACGAGGGGCGTCTCTCTGCCTCTCCACTGATCAGCCTGACTGCAGTATGGAGAGACCCGGCCAGACGCACCGCGGAGGATTGCAGAAAGGAGCCTGAGCCGCGCAGCCTCCTATCAACCTCTGCACACCAGTAACAGCTATAATCTGCTTCCCTGCTGATAAGCAGAAGTCGTCCACAGTCTTGGCAGGAGGAGGGACGGCAGGGGATTCTGTCAGCTGTCCCTCTGCAGAGAGCAGACTCCTGACGCCCCTCACCCTGCAAAGACTGCAGAGGACTAATAGGTAACAAATCAGAAGCATGAAGAATGCCACACACAGTGATAAGGAACAGCGAGGAGACTCCTCAGAGGTCGGGTGGGGGCTACTAGCTCCCAGTAATAAATGTTCATGCAGGGCGCTGTAGGGTGCTGAGCTGCAGGGTCCTGCTGGGAGTCAGCTTGATTGTGAATACAGCAGACAAGGAGCTCCAGGTAAAGTGTGTGTATACAAGCAGAAAGCACCAAGATTTATCTCCTTACTGTACTGCTTGTATAGGACACAACCACACACTTTACCTGGGGCTCCTTGTCTGCTGTATTCACAATCCAGCTGACTCCCAGCAGGACCCTGCAGCTCAGCTCCCTGCTGACACTCCCAACTGTAGCTTATGATGTACTATAACGTCAATGCCAGTAATGTGATACCCGCTCCCTACACACCAGATAACGGTTGTCACCTACAGCAAGGACCTGCTGCTACCAGGTGGGATCATAGAGATCTCCCATCCTGGAATTTTAATCCTTAGTGTATGTTCACACGACGTCTTCACACCGTATGAACATCTGATTTCTGATGCGTCTCTGGGACCGACAGAACGGACCCAGAGACGCATCTAACCATTAGCAGTGAGTTTATCACTGCCGGCAATGACAGACACGCAGCGGCGTTCACATAAGAGATCTCCGCTGAGTGTTTGCATCGCGCCTGTCGGGTCCGTTTTGCGGATGTGATCTAAGAAATGACATGCAATTCTTATATCGCATCCGCAAGACGGACCCGACAGGCGCGATGCAAACACTCAGCGGAGATCTCTCATGTGAACGCCGCTGCGTGTCTGTCATTGCCGGCATACATCTAATACATATATCAGTGGCACACTAAAAACTAAGTGAAACATCAAGGTATATAGGAATATTGGAAATGCATTACTGCTAAGGAAAATATGAAAACCTGGGACTCTTAGTTTTACAGTTTTGATCAAAGATTGTATTAAGCTCACCTCCCAATAGCGTCAAGGGGATCCCAGTACAGTGTGAGTCCCTAACACTTAACATGTTACCTCACTAGGAGTCCATTCAGACTACAACATCTAGGGAGTGATAGGAACTTACATACTGAATCATCCTGCACTGGTTTAAAAGAGGCGCAGAGTGCAGAGCCATTAGAGATTTGCCTTTCTCAATATAGCTTACAAGCTTAATTAGTGTGCACATCTAATATATTTTGAAACGTATGCATAGGTCACACTGAAAAGTCAATAGCATAATTTTCTAATATCTTATATCAGGGCACACAAAAAACTAATGTTCAGGAAATCTAGGAATTACTAGGTATATTGGAATTGCATTACTGCTAAGGAAAATTGAAAAATCCTGGGCTACTTATGTTCAGTTTTGGATCAAAGTTGTATTAAGCCACAATCCAATACGCGTACAGGGGATCCAGTACAGGTGAGTCCCTAACCAATAATACATGTTCCTCACTAGGATTCATTAGACGTTTACAACATCTCGGATTTGTAGAATCTACACTGAACATTGCACTGGTTTAAAAGAGCGTCCCACTAAAAATTATTAGATGTATGCTATTGCCTTTTGTGTGCCCCCGCTTCTTTTTTCAAAATTTATTTTATGTGCACAGCCAAATTAAGTTTGTTGTCTTGCGGCATGAAAAACTCACGAAATTGTTAGAGGTTTCTGGGTCCGTTCTGAGGGATCCAGAGACCCCATGAAATAGTGTTCCCCGGGCAGAAGCGCCGTGTGAACTCCCCTTAGGCTCATCAAAATAAAAAGTTAGAATGCTTCAACACGGGCGTCTTTTAACATTCTTTACCAGGCTTTTGGAACGGGTTTGCACAAAAACTCGGTCGGTTTTCCCTTGGCCCAGTACGGGGACTGACAGGAACGACAGGTTTTCCGCAGAAGATTATGTTCTGTCTTTTCTCGGACCCCAGTGGTTCATAGAAAACCGTGCCGTAAATACAGCGCAGATTTTCTGTTGAAGTCTAACAGCGGGCTACAGTCGGATTTTCAGTGGATTCAAAATACTGAATCAGCTGAAAATCTGATGAGAATCCAGTGCTGGCTAGACATAGCCTTAAGATGCTGCAGCACACACAGATGCAACATCTGAAGCATTAATGAGCAAGGCTGTGCACTGTTCCATTGTTCGATCGCCCTGACCCGAAACAAGATTGTGAGGTGCATAACAGATGGCATGGCAGCTGGGGGCCTAAAGGAGGCCTCCGTGGTTGACATCTCTCTACTATTACATGCTGCCATAGGCAATGTAATATGAGAACAATATTTGTGCACTGTCCTACATTATCTTGTTATTGTAGACATTCTGCAGAGCCTGTGTACACTGGTCTCTACCACTATATGGTACTGCATGGTGGTAATATACAGTCTGCAGCGCCTGTGTACACTGGTGTCTACCACTATATGGTCACTGTGTGGAGGTCAGATACAGTCTGCAGCGCTGTGGTACACTGGTATTCACTACCACTATATGGTCACTGTATGTGTACGAGTAATATACAGTCTGCAGAGGTCTAGTGTAAAACTGTGTACATGCACCACTATATAATGGTCACTATAAGGAGGTAATATACAGTCTGTAGAGCCTGTGTACACTGGTGTCTACCACTATATGGTCATGGTATGATGGAAATATTGGTTGTAGTGTAATGGTTTACGTTCAGGTACAGTTTGGCGGTATCTCCCAGCTCTCCTGGATGCTGAATAGGCTAGCCAACGTCTAGGAAAGCTGGGTGACAGCAAACCATTCAATTAACTTTCTTCTACAGCCGTTACATGGTTGTAGTGGGCGTGGCTTTTGTAAAGGGGTGTGGCAATATATGAAAGGGGCGTGGTAATGCAAATTGTTAATGGGGGCGTATTCAGGTTTCGTGTCTAGGGCAGCATGACCTATAAATACAGCCCTGTCTGTGAGCACAGTATTCTCCTCTCAATGCTGGTAGGGGACAATATCCTAATAAAAGGCTTGTAATGGAACATCCCACATTTTTTCCTTTCAGATTATCCACGAATCTATGAGAAAATAACCTTTTATGTGCTTTTAAGTAAAAACACATAGGCACACAGAGGTATAACAGGGGCTGAAAGATGGAACTGGGTGCTGGATTATCAATACTTGGCACACAGATCCATAATGTCGCCTTATCCATGAGCCATAGTATGTGCTCTCTGACAGACCATTACTTTAAATGCTATTTTGTACAAGATTTAGATTATACAATACATTTAAATATGGTGGGATTTTTGTGCCAATCAGTGGCACATAGATCCATAATACGGCCCTCTGCATGAGCCCTAATATACCCAGGAAAGGACCACCACACAATTAATGTATTTGCTTTCTGACAGCCTTTTATAATAAATGCAATTTTTAATAAGGTTTACAATAAATTACATAGAATATGATAGTTTGAAAAAGAATCTGTAGCTCAATAGTCCACTTGCTTACTGGTTATCAATTAAATTAAATTTGGATTTTCATAATACATATTATCCAAATTCCAATCTATATCATGTTACGGATCAGTCGATGAGTGCTGACCTAAGGGATTGTGACTGAGATGAGGGTAGATGATCTTGGTGGGTCATTTGTGCATTTGGCTTTTTTTGGTTTCAGAATAGATAGATTTCTGATGTTTTACCCACCAATCATATCGTAGTATTAAAGGTGGAGTTTTGGGAAAATTTTTTAAAAAAGTTCGAAAATATGACTTTTTTCTTTCTTTTTTTTTACCGGTCGGGGTTTTAGGGACAAAATCCCAAGAACCCCTTTGGACATATCCTTTATAATGGGTTTGATGTAGTGCTATAATTAAAGTGGATGCAGAGGTTGCATCTGGCCCACCTGCCATTAATCGTGTAAAAATGTCCTAGGCCGTCATGGTTTTTAAATTTTGGCCCCAAGTTAAAAGGATTGTCAACAAAAAGATTAAGCTTTAAACATTAGGTAACTAAATGAAGACGTTTTCCAAATATAGGCTTTGTTCGTTTTTCTTTTGTTGAGAGCTACAAATGAATTTTTTTTTTGGGGGGCCGACCTGTTGTTTCCCTTCCTTTTTGCTGTTTGTTCTATCTGATGCGGGGGAGTGATTCATCACAAAGGTAAAAGGCAAAAAAACTGTGGCGCCGGGTTTGTTTGTTATCTGTTTTCAGACAAAAGAACTAATTCACTGTTTACTTTAATCAGAAGCTTCGGGACCGTTGAGGAGATTGTTTATCTAATTAGCAGAATCTAAATTTAACTGACTCATATGCTAATTCAGACGCTTGACCAGGAATAAGGGGATTCAGAATAAAATAATGTGCTTTGCCATAAAAACGTGAGATAGAAAACCCTTTAATGTCAACTTGTTTCCATTTGCATTGTGGTAGACTTTTTTTTGGTCTCCATTATGCCACACAATGTGTATTTTTAAATCATTGACTATTGCAGTTAATTAGTAAGGGTTAATATAATGAAATCACATTAATGGCTCTATTGCAGGATTTGTTCGGTGCAGTAATCCACTATATGAGCTGCCTGTTATCTTATCACCTGAAAGTATACACCACCCACAGAGGAAATGAGCGGGCTGCCTGAACTGTTAAAAGGTTAAACATATTTTTGCCTGTAACAAAATGTGATAATAATAATAAAAAATCCCCAAACACATATCTATAAATAATAAAGAGAACTTTAAAAAAACATGTGCAACAAACATCATGATCATTGCTTTCCAGTAGAAGATGCAGTATGAGGCAAACAATGCCAATATCTTCCGCCTAGGAGTGTCCATGTTATCTTCAGTAGTTGGGTTTCGCAGCCTGTAATAGGATCAACAAAGTGTTAGGATAAAGTTGGATGTCATCAAAAGGCAGGAAACTAAAAACTTATGAACTATCTGTCTATCTAGATAATCAGCATAGAAAAACAGCGCTCCTAAAACAAAAAAGTGAGTAAAGAATATAGGTGCCAACAAGTGTTGAACTCGGTTACCTAGGGCCCACTGGTGGAGTTGGTTCTTGAGGCCCACCAGTGGAGTTGATTCTTGGGGCCCACAAGTGGAGTTCATTCTGGGGTTGATTCTTGGGGCCCACCAGTGAAATTGATTCTTGGGGCCCACAAGTGGAGTTCATTCTGGGGTTGATTTTTGGGGCCCACCAGTAGAGTTGATTCTTTGGGCCCACCAGTGGAGTTGATTCTTGGGGTCCAGCAGCGGAGTTGATTCTTGGGTTGATTCTTGGGGCCCACCAGTGGAATTGATTCTTGGGGCCACCAGTGGAGTTGATTCTTTGGGCCCACCAGTGGAGTTGTTTCTTGGGGCCCACCAGCGGTGTTGATTCTTGGGGCCCACCAGTGGAGTTCATTCTTGGGGCCCACCAGTGGAGTTCATTCTTGGGTTGATTCTTGGGGCCCACCAGTGGAATTGATTCTTGGGATCCACCAGTGGAGTTCATTCTTGGGTTGATTCTTGGGGCCCACCAGTGGAGTTGATTCTTTGGGCCCACCAGTGGAGTTGATTCTTGGGGCCCACCAGCGGTGTTGATTCTTGGGGCCCACCAGTGGAGTTCATTCTTGGGACCCACCAGTGGAGTTCATTCTTGGGTTGATTCTTGGGGCCCATTCAACAGCTACTATACATGACTGAATTCTGCCTCTTGCTTTCTGCATCTCTTTCTCTGCCTTTCTAAATGAAAAGCAGCCCCAGGCCTCCAATTCTCAGGGGCCCAGCATGCCTAAGAGTCCACTATGCCCAGGGTCCACCGGGGTTTCCCTCACTCATGAGCCAGACCAAGCTTGGAGCCAGCAACTAAAGCCCTAGGTCCAGGGTCTATGAATGTTTTGAAAACCCAATGAGCATAGCACTTCATCAATGTACAACTCAATGTAAATTCATTTTACACATTTCGGTCTTCTCTCTACAATGTGTGTGCAGTAAAGACTAGGGGCGACATGTATGAATGGGGCTGCAACAGAAGTCTGGCATCTTTTCAGCCTGAAAACTTGCGCAGCTCCATTCGCTATATTTTAAAAACGCCCATATGACTGTATCAGGTGCATTACTGAGAGCCGCGGCATTTTGTAATGTGCCTGATTTCAGGGGGCGTGCAGGAGGCGGGATGCACTACAATCATACGGAGCTATAGATTTCTGAGCCAGAAATGTCGTACAAGCGCTAAAATGCGCCTGATTTATGACGCGCAGTAGACCGGGTTCATAAATCAGGCGCATTCTATGCCACTACAATGCGCATGAAATTTGCGCTTCAACACCAAATTTCATACATGTGGCCCTAAATAGGCAAATAATTAATTGAGTGAAATTAATTAAATATGTAGATAGTGACAAAAAGTTCATAAAATGTGATTTAAAAAAAAGAGAATACATACAATTAATGAGCATAAGTGAATGAATACATACATTCTATTTATGTAAGATAGGCTCTAAGAGAGAACCGAATGT
Organism: Phyllomedusa bahiana; assembly: GCA_025379985.1. Taxonomy (NCBI): domain Eukaryota; kingdom Metazoa; phylum Chordata; class Amphibia; order Anura; family Hylidae; genus Phyllomedusa; species Phyllomedusa bahiana. Next base: position 322,419 of record JAODAL010000291.1, on the reverse strand, counting down.
GCATTTGTATGTTTTTTTTGAAATTTTTTAAAAAAAAACTTTTTTTTTTTTTTATTGTTTGGACACCCTTCTCTCTTAGATTAATATACATGTGAATAAACAAGTGAATATAAGTTCAAATAAAAGAGGCGGCTAATCAGAATGAGGTTATTAATAATGGCTACTTTAACTATCCAGACATAAATATGGATCTGAAGCCTTGTACCGCTCTCAAAAAGGAACAGGTTTTTATGTCAAAAACTAATGAAAATTACCTTTGCCAAATGGTGCAGGAACCGACTATAGGAAAGGCCCTTCTAGACCAATATAACTAAAAGACCTGACAGAGTAACAAAGGTTCAGGTTGGATGGTCACCTAGGGAATAGTGACCATAAACTAATAAATTTCCGTTTATCCTTCAATAGAGTTTTTTGTCAAGGAAGCCACAAAAACACGGAATCTTTTAGGAAGGCTAAATTTTATTCAGCATAGGGAGGCCCTAAACCCTATTGACTGGGACAATTGGTTTAAATATGGCAGAACTAAGTAATACATGGGATATTTTTAAAAACAAATCCCTAGGCTACCACTGTGAGAGGTACATACCTTATGTAATCAAAACCAATTAGAAACAGAAAAACCAATGTTGATCAACAGGGATGTAAAAGAGGCAATAAAAAACAAAAGAACAGCGTTTCACCTACTAAAACAGGAGGGCATGAAGAGGCACTAAGAAGCTATAGGGAAAAAAATAAAGTTGTAAAATAAATGAAAAAGGGAAGCAAAGCTGGAGACGGAAAACATATTGCTATAGAAAGTAAACTAACCCCAAAATATTTTTTAACTAATAAAAGAAAAAAATATTAAAAAAAGAAAATGTTCAAGTTTGTGCCAGAAGAGGGTTCCGACCATTTCCAGAGCTGCATCTGAGTTTTGGGCTTACCTTCGTTCCACAATTTTACTTACCTCAGGTAAAAACATGCAGTTACTTCCCAGTTGGGTCTGACATACACCGTATTTAATAAATTTCCGTTCCCCCGTCTACTCCTCTCCCCCCCGACAACACATGTGATCTCTCTCATTCTAAATACTCTCCTCCTCGGCGCAAAAACAGGAAGGCCGCCTAGCTAAACTAGGAGAGTGGGAAGACGGATCTGGGCGAGATGATGACGACCAATGGGATCTCTGTATTGCCTCACCTAAGCTAGTCACGTATAATCTGAATGACAGGCTGAACTCAGCTATATATCGTACATAGGGCCTATTACACCACATTACGACACAGTAAGTTCAACAGGGATATGTGGATGAATGTCCAAATGCCACCTAACCTCGGGCTCCTTCTGCACCTAATATGGACTTGCCCAAAGATATTGGGTTTTTTGGTCTCATATCAATATCAATCTTCTTAAACGATAAGATGGGGTGCCCAGTTTCCCCCTCCCCATTGGTGGCCTGTTCGGACCTTACCGGACACTCTGGGATTACCACCTCGAATATATCTGTAGCGAGGTTCTCTACTATGCACGGAAGGTTATTGCACGAAAGTGGATGGCGCCTGGGCCGCCTTTAGTGGGCAGAGTGGAAAGGGTTGACAATGGCATGCTACCACATCTAAAGTGGCTTTATCGTCGTAGAAATAAAATATTATATTCGATAAAAAAAATGGACGGTGGGTGAACTCCCATGGCACAGTTAACACTGTCCTAGGCTTTGGACTCTGATCACCTGCGACTCCGTGAGATGCTGACAGAGTTGATGGGGTGTTTTGATTGTAAGGCAAGATAACCGCATCTGAGGTGGCTTCATTGGAGTGGAAACGAACAAAATGGGTAACTTTGATAACATGTGGATGGTGGATGATCACCCCTGGTGAAGTTAACGCACCTCAGAGCTCATGATATGGGACTTCCCTGTTCCTTCGAGATGCGGTCGCCCCGGCCGTGGTTACCCAACACTCTCACATCCTACTGCTGATGCTGGGTAACCTCACAGGGATAATATAACTTATTAGTTGCACGTATGGATATCTTGTGATTGTGTGCTTCTCGAGCGTGCGGGTGGGGCGCAGTGGCGGGCGGCGTGAGTGAGGTATTCCTGAGAGTTAATATCTGCATAAGTGTTCAACTGAATCAGTAGCATTTGTATTCATATGCTGAGAATGTCTGAGCCAAATCTCTGGGTTGAGGAGCTAAGGTAGTCTTCAAAGGATATTTTGGCGTCCTGGGAGCCGTTTGGCAGGGAATGGAAAGAGTATCGACAGTCTGTAATATGCAATGGGGTGATTTGTTGTTCACGTTACAACGCGCGGGAGTCTACTGTAATCGTACATATGTAATAAATGAACTCCAAATTACCATGATATACCGTATTTGTCCACAAATCATACTGTTTTGAGTACTCTATTATTGGATCCAGTCAAATAAAGTTAATAGATGTTAAGTAAAAAAAAAAAATAAAATGTGGCCCTTTGAAAAATACTGAGGGAGAGGCCATAAAGAGACGATGAGAAAAAAGCAAACTAAATAAACACTTTTATCTCCACTGTAATTTACCGAGAGGATAACCTACCTTATGACAAGAGATTTGTTAAACACCAACTTAAAAGTTTTCTATGTCTAACCCAGGAAGAAGTGCGCTCTCCTTCATTAAGGAAGATTAAAATAGACAAATCCCCATGTCCAGATGGCATACACCCACATGACCTAAGAGAGTTAAGTGATGTCAAAGATTAGCCCCTATACTTAAAATCCAAGGCCAGACAATAACGGGGTTAGTCTACAGGAAGGCGCATCAGCAAATGTGGTGCAAACAACAAAAAGTGGTCAAAAAGAGATCCAGGAAACTATAGGCCGGCTAAGTTTGACCTCAGTAGTAGGTAAAATGTTTAGAAGTTTTTCTCAGAGTGCTAACCCTGGAGTTATCTCACTGAAAATAAATGTAAAACGCCGTTCCAGATGGGTTCATGAAGGTATCGGACCTGACAGACTAATCACATCAGCATCTAATGAGGAAGTCAGTGACTAGACTGGATCGTGGGTGAGGCTACTGGATGTCCAAATATCAAGATTATTTTCTAAAGCATTTGATATACGGAGCCACAAAAAAGGTTGGTAAATAAAATGATAAATCATGTAGCTGGGGGAAAATGTGTGCAAGTGGAAAGTAACTGGCTCACTGATAGAAAACAAAGGTAGTATTTAACGGTACAAACTCAGACAGAGACATCGCTGTATACTAGTGGGGAACCACAAGGGACAGTAATTGGGCCCTAACCTCTTAACATTTTTCGATTAATGCATCTTACACAGGAATACACAGTAGAATATCGATCTATAGCGCAGACGAACTAAAGCACTGTAGAATAATGGCACGCGAAAATAAGGATAGAATAGTTATTATTACAAAGTATCTGGATAAGTTTGAGGCCGTGGCAGGGAAATAGCCAGATGAAGGTTTTAAACACGTGAAAAAATGCAAGGTCAATGCAGCGCATGGGTGAAGTGAGAAAAGCCAAAGACCGGTGATGTACATGTTAATTGTGAAAAACTAGGGTAAAAGGATGACAGAGGGGAGAAGGTACCTGGGAAGATCCATTTGGACAGTAAACTAAGTATTTTTAATGTGAATCCGCGTCCATTGTCAGGCAGCAAGCCAAAGCAACGAATGATCATGGTGCATTAAAGGGCCTAGAGGATCACAAGTAAGAGAACATAACATATCAACCCAGTTAGAGACAGAGGGATCAGTGGTTGGCGTACCAGGGGCATGTAGTCGGAAGGGGTCCTAAAACGGAGTGCCGAGGCAGGCGGGCCCTGGTAGTGTTTTTTTATCCCTCATCATTGATTAAACAGCGGATGTTTTTATAAACATGGAGAACAACCTTCTGTTGTTCCAGTCAAACACAGAGGATCAGGCACATCCCAACACGGGAGATCCGTCCATCTCTCGGAGTCATTACGCCTGTACGAGAAAGCGACAATGCACCAATGACAAATTGTAGGGCTTATTGTGTCAGATGGAACGATCTCGGAGTCCTTTCGAGTAAGAGTAGGCGCAGTAGACCGCCTAAGCGGAGGAGCGGAGCCAAAGGTAAGAGGCGCACCGATGAGCGAGGAGTGCGAAAGTCTGCGCCGTACCAATGTGAAGGTTAGTGATGACTAAAAACCGCGACCAGACGACGAAACGCAGAGGAGCCCCAGGTCGAACCTGCATATACTACTGGTAAGGCTGCACGTCAACGCGGAGCCTGCCAGAGGCCCTGACGGGTGGTGGTGAAAACCGCACCCCCACAAGATGCTAAACCGTCTTTAGCAGGCGATGGCCTGGTGCTGGGCTTTACAAATACCACCGCCAACAGTGCACGCCATGGATATGTAGTGGCGAAATAGGAGCACCATGTGGACACAGGTGCTCTGACGACATATACCAACCGTCCAAAGCAGGGGGCCATATAGGAGGTGGTATATCTAGGGTTGATAATTGTATGTAGACGTCTTGCAGACATATAAGTGGAATACCCTGCAGTTACAATTTAATAACTACGACCGTGCTACGATCTTTTGCTGAACACGGTGTGTGCTTTCAGCATTTTCCCTTGGTGTCTTCCTCCATCGGTAGCACGACCGTGTCATCTGAATGCACGCTCGGTGCCAGATGAGCACGTGCCCTGAGTATATGGACACGAAATATCTTAACACCTCACATTTCAGTCAACTCCCTTAATTTTTAGGTATAGCCGTCCCCTGCATTTAGGTAATCATAAGGGGCACTGAAGCAGTATATGGGGCCACGGCAGTTATATGGGGCCACAGGCAGGTATATTGGGGCAATGGCAGGTTATAGGGGGACACAGGCAGGTAATGGGGGCACTGAGCAGAATATAGGGGCACTGTAGGCAGTAAATAGAGCACTGAGGCAGGTAAAAAGAGCACAGAGGCAGGTATATAAGAGCACTGAGGCAGGTATATAGGGGCACAGAGTGCAGTATCTAGGGTCCAACAGTCATGTATAGGGGCACAGCAGAAAAGGGGGGGCGAAGGCATTCATAAATGTGGGTCCACAGCAGTTATAGTAGGGTCAATGATAGCAGTATAGGGCCACAGCAGAATTAAAGGGGGGGCACTGAGGTCAGTGTAGAATATGGGCGCACGACAGGTATATAGGCCAAAGGCAGTATAAAGGGTCACAGGCAGTATATGTGTCCCCAGGCAGTTATATATGGTCATTGAGGCAGTAGAATGGGGTCACTGAGTGCAGTATAATGGGGCCCGCATGTACAGTACGTCGGTAATGGCACTGAGGCGAGGTGTGATAGAGGGTGGGCATGGAGTTTGGAATAGAAAGGGGAGGGGGTGCGCTACGGAGGCAGAGTTATATATAGGTGGGCAACAGGCAGGTAATATAGGTGGCGTAGGGCGGAAGGGGCATCTCTTCAGAGGGGGGCCACGTGGATAGATGGGGCGGGGTTAGATATGTGGCCACAGGCAGGGGAGAATTGTGAGGGCACGTAGTGCAGGTGGCAAGATGGTGCACGGTGGGTAAGGCAGAGCAGTATAGTGGGGTAGCACCGGTCAGTAGAGCGGAAAGGGGTGGCCAGCAGGGTATGGTAAGAAGTGTGAGAGATGGCGACAGGCGAGCGATAGATGGTGCCACAGTGCCGTGGCCGTTAGAAGGGTGACGAGTCCTGTATATAGGATAGGTGGCCACAGTACATGTGGATAAGTGGGCCCACATGCAGCAGGAATGGGGGTCACAGGGTGCATGGGGAAATGGGGGCCACAGGCCAGGCGATGGTAAAAGTGGCACACAGGTCGAGTGAACGATGAGGGGGGCCACTGAGGGCAGGCGAATACACTGGGTAACTTGATGCATTGATCATGGGGCCACAGGCCAGGTTGGGATAGTTAAAAGGCACCAGGCAGTATTAGGGCACTGAGGAGCATGTAAAACGTGCTAAAAAAATACCAACATTCAACGCAGCACGGCAGCGGGGGCCCACCCGCGCTTGCGATCTCGCTCCTACCTCTCAGCCCCGCGGGGGGGGGGGAGGGTGGTGGGGGCTCCTCCTGCAGCTCCTCGGCGCACGGCCAAAGACGCGCTGTGCGCCAGTGCCCAGTCCGCGTTCGCTGAGTGACGTATGTCATCGTGCGACGCTGCGCGGCAGAGGCCACGGTGCCGCGCGGGTCCTCCGCGCTATAGGACCCGGCAGCCTCGCGTGATAGGGACTGCGGGGGGACGACAACTTGGTCCTGCGGGGCAGGGAGCGCACGTGATGGCTCTCAGCCCCGTGCAGAAGCCCACAGCTGTTGGTGTGCGTCCATCGGACGCACAAGCAGCTGAAGATCCAGACGTGGTGTATTGTTCTCCAGGCCCAGCGTCACGGAGGGCCTGGAGCCCGGGAGACTCGGGGCCACAGGTGTTTTAATTCGGGGCCCCGAGCCCTGAATACAACAGCCTAGCGACGCCCCAGGGATAGACCACACATGGAATTATTGAGTACAGTTTTGGGCACCATGCACAGGAAAGACAATTTTGAGCTTGAACATTAAAAGGCGTGCAACAAAAATAATAAAAGGACTAGGAGACTACTACACAAAAGATTGGGCAAGATTAGGGATTATTTAAGTTTAGAGAAAAGAACGGCTTCGGGGGGACATAATAAAATATGTTTAAATAACATCAAAGGTCAAATATAGAGAACCACTCCTCCCAAGATTTATTTAACACAGGCTATAACTTATAACAAGGTGCATCCATTCCTTTACGTCTTGAGGAACGAAATTTCTACATAAACACCAGAAAAGGGATTCATACTGTAAGGAGCAGTGAGACTGTGGAACTCTCTGCCGAGAGGGACTTGATGGCATGGTGGAAGTTCAAAAACCGAGTTCAAAAAGGTTTTGGATGCATTGTCAGTAGCAATAATAATATAACAAGTTATAGTGACTAGGATTCAGGAGAGAGTCATTGATCCATGGATTGATCTGATTGCAAGCTTGGAGTCAGGAAGGAAATTTTCCTAAAATGAGGACAATTGGGCTTCTACCTCATTGGGGTTTTTGCCTTCCTCTGGATCAACATCCTTAGCACAACAGCTTGAACTAGATGGACGACTATGTCTTTTTTTTAGCCTTACAAACTATGAAACTAGGAAGTTATACTGTACCTTGAGAGGACTGGGGGATCATTGGTCTAAAGAAGTTCCGCAGCTCGCTGCTGAAATGCCTAAAATTAAAATGGACTCAAGAGATCAGAACAGGGGCAGGTTAATTGCCTTTTTATTTGCTCCAACAATTATCAATAATTTTAAAAAATTTTAAAAAGGGGTTTCTCACTACAATGATTGCTTATTATGTTAAAGATCTTGCCAAAAGCAAGTCACTTGGCAATATTTGTCCATTAAACATTGTCCAACCTATTCCTAGATATCCCTCTTGATGGGCTTGGCATCAGCTCATTTATCAGCGTCTAAAGCTACAGACCTGTAAGATCTATCCTGAAGGCTGCCAGCACTGATTGCTATAGCTACAGACCTGGTCTTCGAACTGCACAGCCCTAGTAGAAGCCAGTAAACACGCCCCTGAATTAAAATGAAACCAAAAAAACAGAACTGAGGTAAGATGAATCAATCTAGTGAGACAACCCCTTTAAGACTTCCCCTATTATATGGCACACATTATTGGTGTACATGTATGCCAGCCATCAGGCGTCTGACTGAAGAGATATACATCTAACATCTAACAATTCCATCTAACATTCCAACAAACTAATGATGATAATTCCTGTATGTAAAAATATGAAAACAAGGGCTGTGGTCACCCCTTGGCCCTGGAGCAGAGAGAGTCCGAACTTCCCACCCTAATACACTCATCACAGTCATTCGTTTGAGGGACACCTGTCACAGAATTTGTGTGACTGATGACCAAGGAGCTAAGTTTTTGGTCTATAATAGTATTGGTGTTAAAATGAGCACAAACAAATCTTCAAAATAAAAAAAATAAATAAATGAAAAAAAAAGAGGATAGCTCTCCTGACTTTGGATTTGTATCTTAAATAAAACATTTAAAGCGACATGTAGAACGTCCTGATCACACACTAATAATAACCGGCGCACTCCAATATTAGGCGCATTACCGGGCGCCCGTGGCACTTTGTAATGCGCCCGAGATCGGGGGGCGACTGGAGGCGGGGCGCACTACAACCGTGTGAAACTATAATTTTATAGCTTCAGGACGGCAAATCCAGGTGCATTACTGCTGAAACAGGTAGAGCACTTTAAAAGTAGTTTACCTGAGCCAGAAGTGCCGCCTAGTAGCTAGAAAGCACTAGATCTACGACCTGGAGTAGAACAGGTTCATAGATTCAGGTGTATTCTATGCTACAAGTATGCACAAAAAATGGCGCCTGGGCGCCAAAATACATACATGTCGCCCTTAGTTCTATCAATGGTTCTTACAATGGTGATAAGATTTAATGATAGTTATTTGATCAGAAGACTTTGAACCTACATATGTGGGGTTATTGCTGTGTAGACAGTAGTTGCTCCCACAGTATCTACTATAAATAATTTTATCAGTCTCTATCAGTGGTGAATACTGAGTCAGATAATTTCCTGTTTTGTGTCACCTGTCTCCAAAAAACTGCAAACTCCTGTGCGCACGATTTCCTGCCCTATACTTACATGCGAGAACTGTGGCTTCTGGGTCTGTGCTGGAGGGTAGGGAGGGCGCGCTGCGTTATAATTCATCTGTGTTCAAAGACAGAAAATCAGAAAGTTAATTTTTAGGTTCAAACATTAACAAACTTGTTGGTATCACTCCATTAAAGAAAAACCCACAATTGTCACTGATAAATTTTGAAACTGTCAAAGGGAACAATACATTTAAATTTACTGAAAATCAACTAATGAAAAAACATTGATAATGATTTTGAAATGTGATTCAACTGAAAAATAAATACCCTTAACTTAATATTTTGGCCACCCTGCAGTGTTCCATAGATCCATACCACAAAACCCTGCAGAGTCCCCTCCGTGCACTAAATCCCACAGTGTCCATCCATACACTATACCCTGCAGTGTCCCAATCCAAACACTATACCCGGCAGTGTCCAAACCGAGCAACTATGCCCTGCAGTGTCCCTCCGTGGCACAAAGCCCTGTACAATTGTCCCTCCGTGCACTATACCCTGCAGTGTTCCTCCGTGCACTATACCCTGCAGTGTCCCTCTGTGCACTATGCCCTGCACTGTCCCTCCATGCACTCTGCCCTGCAGTGCCCCTCCGTGCACTATACCCTGCAGTGCCCACTCCCTGCACTAAAACCCAGCAATGTCCATCCATGCACTATACCTGCCAGTGTCCATTCCATGCACTAAACCCTGCAAGTGTTCCTCCATGCACTATGCCCTGCAGTGTCCCTCCATGTCACTATTGCCCAGCAGTGTCCCTCCATGCACTATGCCCTGCGTGTCCCCTCCATGCACTATGCCCTGCAGTGTCCATCCATACATTATACCCTGCAGTGTCCATCCATGCACTAAGGTCCCCTGCAGTGGGTCCATCCATTCACTATGCATTGGTATGTCCCATCAAAATGCACTATGCCCTGCAGAGACCCCCAAGGCTCTGTCCTTCAGTGCCCCTCCATGCACATGCCCTGGTGGGGGCAGTTCCACCATGCACTTTTCCTGCCGTGTCCCTCTATGCACTAAACCCGCAGTGTCCATCCGTGCACTATGCCCTGCCGTGTCCCTCTATGCACTATGCTCTGCCATGTCCCTCTATGCACTATGCCCTGCTGGGTCCCTGCATGCACTATGCCCTACAGCGTCAATGCATGCACTATGCCCTGCAGTGTCCCTGCATGCACTATGCCCTGCAGTGTCCCTCCATGCACCATGTCCTGCAGTGTCCCTCCATGCACCATGCCCTGCAGTGTCCCTCCATGCACCATGCCCTGCAGTGTCCCTCCATGCACTATTCCCTGCCGTGTCCCTCCATGCACTATGCCCTGCAGTGTCCCTCTATGCACTATGCCCTGCAGTGTCCATCCATACACTATACCCTGCAGTGTCCATCCGTGCACTATGCCCTGCAGTGTCCCTCCGTGCACTATGCCCTGCAGTGTCCCTCAGTGCACTATGCCCTGCAGTGTCCCTCCGTGCACTATGCCCTGCAGTGTCCATCCATCCACTATACCCTGCAGTGTCCATCCATGCACTATGTCCTGCAGTGTCCATCCATGCACTATGTCCTGCAGTGTCCATCCATGCACTATGTCCTGCAGTGTCCCTGCATGCACTATGCCCTGCAGTGCCCCTCCATGCACTATGCCCTGCAGTGTCCCTCCATGCACTATTACCTGCAGTGTCCCTCCTTGCACTATCCCCTGCCGTGTCCCTCCCTGCACTATGCCCTGCCGTGTCCCTCTATGCACTATGCTCTGCCATGTCCCTCTATGCACTATGCCCTGCTGGGTCCCTCCATGCACTATGCCCTACAGCGTCCCTGCATGCACTATGCCCTGCAGCGTCCCTGCATGCACTATGCCCTGCAGCGTCCCTCCATGCACCATGCCCTGCAGCGTCCCTCCATGCACAATCCCCTGCAGTGTCCCTCCATGCTCTATGCCCTGCAGTGTCCCTCCATGCACTATGCCCTGCAGTGTCCCTCCATGCACTATGCCCTGCAGTGTCCCTCCATGCACTATGCCCTGCAGTGTCCCTCCATGCACTATGCCCTGCAGTGTCCCTCCATGCACTATACCCTGCACTGTCCTTCCATGCACTCTGCCCTGCAGTGTCTTTCTTAGCATTATGCTCAGTGCTGTCCTTTGTAATATGTCCTGCACTCATCCTCAGCCCTAGTAATGTACAAAGGGTCAGATTTACTCCTATCTGACTTTATAGAGCCACAATATAAGATGATGGTGAGATTCTGATCATGTTTTTTATTCTTGAAGTTTACATCAATGGATTTTGGTACTGTTTATATTCTAACATTTGATGCATTTATCTAAAATGAACCATAAATAGTAATAATCCATATATCTCCCATTCAAGGTGTGGTAATGAATGATACCTGAGGCTTCTGAGCTGGTGACTGTTGTGGATACATAGGTCTCCCAGAGTAGATCTGCAAGTGTAAGATGTACGCAAATTAATTTAATTAATTTGATTGTTCCCCCAGTCCTACCACTCTCAGTATAAGACTAGAAACAGAGTGATAAGAAAATCATTGGGGCACATTTATCAAGTCAGTTGTGCCAGAATTCTGGCACAATTTGCACCACAAATACTGGCATACATGCTTTATACCACATTTATTACACGTCTTAGACAGTTTCTAGACACGTCAGCGCTTTGTTCAACAAAAGGGGGTGTAGGTTTGTTGAATGGGGTGTGAGTTTATGACAAGGGGACATGATGTAGCATGTAACACCGTGCACCAAAATGTGGGAGCAGTCAATGACATAAAGCAAAGCAACTTAAAAAAGTTATAAACTTAGACTAGACAGCTCTAACATGTGCCAGATTAATCAGCCCTATGATAAATGTGGTGCTTTGTAAGATTATCTAGTGTGCCTTATGACGGGATAATGTATCTGATTGGGGAGAGGAACCATGTCAATGTGTGAGGATTTATTTGCCTTTTCGCACCTCACTGGGCATTTGCTGGGCAGAGCCTTTTTTCTCACATGTCAGTGTGAAAAGGAATGAAGCTAAGCCTTTTAAGTTCATCGACAGACAGTTGTTTCGGGGTGTTGCCCCTCTTCAGCATAGAATAGAACTTACTGGTTGGATGAGAGGTGAGTGTGGCTTAGAAGGGGTCATGTATCTCATTGGGGAGTTACACAGGATTGATACTGTAAATCTGCCACATTGTGTTCAATGGAAGCCACAAAACCTTGGCGTAAAAAACAGGCACAGACTGATAGTGATCTGTGCCCCAACAGCCTTAAATTTCATTGATACTTTACCATTTACTACAGCCATGTTAACAGATAGCATTTATCACATTTTTTAGGGTCTGGATGTAAATTTCTGAGTGTTACAGGCTGAATGGTCCTTATGCTTTTGATAAATTGGGTTGATTTACTACAAAAGTACCACAAATATGTCAGATACTATCACCAAGAATGCACAGAAAATAATCTATTATTTGTAGAGATCACTTCTCAGCATCTTGAAAGGTGGCACCAATGTGAGGATACCACAGGTGATGGTCAGAGCTACCTCCTTCCCCCTCCATACACTGTGGGACAGGTTGACTAAATGTTCAAATATTGTTGGATTCTGAATCCAAAAACCACGTTGTCCAACGACTATTTTGACGCGGTTTTCAATGTGGATTTTAGGTCGTTCTTTTTCTACCAGCTATACAGTCACAAAACGAGTCACATTCATCTCCATAGGGTTTGGGATGTGGAAATGTTGGGACTCGTTTTTTTACTTCAAATACGGTGGAAAGAATGAATATATTCTAAGATTTCAAATCTGACCTCAAGAAAAACCGAGATGTGTGGACTACAACCCAAATTTTCAGTTGAGATCTATGGGGATGATTTCCAGTCGGATTTTTAAGATTTTTAAAACCCGAATCTGTGTGTAAATCTGACAACAAATGCTTGTCATGTGGCCAGACTTAATACTTAGACAGTGTGATTATAGATTACAAAAAATGTGCTAGGTTTGTCAATGGATGATAAATCTGGTGCATGCTTTGACACTTCTGTCTAACTTTACAGTTCTTTTTTTTTTTGCTTTAGTTTCCACCTATCATGTAAGCAAAATTTTGGCACACAATGGTGCATTATTCCACTAAGAAACATCCTTTGGTTAGGACACACCCATGTTATCAAACGAGGCATCGAAGTGTCTAATAACTGTTTAAAACATGTAGTAAATGTGGCATAAAGCATGTATGTCATTATTTTGATACAAATTCCATAATAAATATGCCTCAATGACTTCTTCCAAGGTCATAGAGCATGCCCACAACATCCTCCCATAGAAGTCAACAAATCAGCTCCTGATTACATGTCTCTATGGTCCATGTAACTGCAGTAAAGCATATCTGTAAATGCTGTTAGAAGCATAGTCATATACAGAAAACAGAAATAAAAAGTCTACAATCAGAAAAAAAAAACGGCAAAGAAAAAAGAATTAGCATTCTTATAATTAGTAAAAAAATATATTAGTGATACATGGGAATCCATGTGACCATCTTACTTGTGTATTGTAAGAACTTGGCTTCTGAGGAGTCTGATTTTGGATTTTAAATGTAGGGTTGGTCGCACCTGAGACAGCTCCAGCAGATCTACTGAGACAGGAAAAGAAGGTCATATTCAAACCCATATACAATAAATGTGCTATCAAGTATACATAGCATTATGTTGATATCTCACTAAAATATGACATCTCTTTCCACACAGAACTGGTCTGACACTGGGGCAATTAGAAGGTGCATTCGTTACATGGTAAAGAAGATAGAATATAGATTGCTCTACACCAGGGGCTTATTAACTGGGGACTCACTGAGGGCGCTTTCACACAGCGCAGTTTTGGTGCAGTTTTAACTGCGCTCCAATTTAACTGCCTTTATTATCAGCAAGTTTCTTTCAGTTGTCTAAATTGTTCAGAAAAGTGTTTCAAGTAAGTAATAAATAACTGTGTGTGATGTCTTGTGGATACAAACACTCTAATTGATTACTCACTTTCCAAATAGTTTACATAAGTGAAAAAAGCTTGCTAGTCATAAAGGAAGTTTAATTGGAGCACAGTTAAAACTGCACCAAAACTGCGCAGTGTGAAAGCACTCTAAGGGTGCTTTCACACGGTGCGTTTTTGCTGTGTTTTTGATGAGTTTTTTCAATGCTTTTTTTGTGCAGGAAGGCACAGCAATTAATGCTGTACATTGCTGCACAAAAATTGCGGCAAAAGCGGGAAATTTTACCGCAATTTACCGCGATTTTTTTTGCAGCAATGACAGCATTAATTGCGGGCCTTCCCACAAAAACCATTAAAAAAATACCAAAAAACACCCTTAAAGCACCTAAGAAGCGTGAGCACCCCTATCAAAGGAGAAAAATTTTAGCACATTCCGATCAACACTTCACAGGATGCTAAGCAGGTGGACCCCACTAAGTAACTCTTTAAGAGCATTTTGCTTAATTTAATAGGACCAGCTCCATTCTTCCCTTTCACCCCACTCCAGACGGGGCAACCTCGCCCTTCCTTGAGATCTCTTATAGGCATACCCAAAAATGACAAAAAAATAATACAGGACCCAATAACGATGGACGCAAGGGGAATGACCAAGGGGGTTTTATAGAAAAGCAGAAAAAAAAATTGTTTAAAAAAAGGTACTTGAAAAACTTCTTTAAAAACCCCCAAAATTTGGCTCAATTTAGGGGCCCCCTTGCCACCTTAAAAGGAATGCTTGTACTAAAATTAATTTTATTTCGTGGGCCCCAATCACGGGGTTGGTAGAGAGACATAAGAGCTGCGCCATGCTGAACCATTTGAAAGCAAAGGGCCCACATACAGTTCTTGCACAGGGGCCCTCTCTTTTAAGTTGGCCCAGCATATTGTGGATTGCATAAATTTTTAACCCTTTAACCGAAAGCCTAAAAATTAAAAACCAAAAAAATTTTTTTCGTTTTTGCCTCCTTGCTTTTCAACAGTTGTAACTTTTTTATTTTTTCAATGATGCAGTTGTATGAGGCCTCGTTTTATTCGAGACAAGTTGTACTTTATGGAGGAATAGTTTAAATTCACTTATAAGTAATTGCAGTTTTTTTTTGTTTTTTACACCATTCACATTTCACACTTAATAAGTTGTTAGATTAATTCTACAGGTTATTACGGTGTGTGGATAACTAATATGTGTAGGTTTTTGTGTGTGTAATTTATGCACAATTATTTTTTATTAAATATTTATTTTTATTTTATTCTTTATTTTTTTATTCTTTTTTTTTTACTCTTTTTATGGTTTTTTTTACTTTTTTTGACTCCCATGAAGCGAGAACTGTTTTACATTTTTTGGAAAAAAAATGTCCCACTTAGTAATGTATTAGCATATTCATATATGCTAATGCATTCTAATCTGTGTCACTTTGACACAGGCAGTGATCTGAACACCACACAGTGTGTCCTGGTCACTGGCTTCATGCACAGACAGCCCTGGGGCCACTCTAGGTCCCCAGGGCTGACTATGCAGCCGTTCCCCGGGCTCTGTCGGGTCACCGGGTGTTCCGATCACCCGACAGAGCAGGGGAACCCTTTGATTGCACTGCAGTAACGCACCGCCGCAATACAAAGGGTTTAAAGCACTGGGTAGCGGAGGTTTCTCTGCTTTCCGGTGCTCGACAGGAGATGACTTGGGATGGGCTGTGTGCACAAACCCCGATCCCAGCGCAGCTGCAGCGCCCGGCGCCGCAAACTCCGATGTCTGCAGCGACGCCAAAAGACGTCGCTGCAGAAGAACGACCTGCACCAGCCGACGTCAAAAGACGGTGCGCGGCCGTTAAGGAGTTAAAAGGGTCTTCCGGGAATGAAGATAGCTTGTTGGTCTGATTAAAAATAGAAGATATGACTTATACTTACCTCCTGGATGCTCCCGTTCACTCCCGGCTGTAGCACTGAACGGTCTTTATTCACCTGATATTTGCAGCCAATTACAGGCCACAGAGGTCCGGTGCAGGTGATGCTGTGTCCTGTGATTGACTGCACCTTTCACATGAACAATGAACATTCACTGCTTACATCTGGGATAAACGGACCAGCAGACGGGAGTGAACGGGAGCATCCGGGAGGTAAGTATGAGTCTTGTCTTCTATTTTTATTCATGCCCCGACGGACAAACGAGCATTGTTAGGGCCCAGAATACCTCCTTTAAACAATTTTGTACTTACTATTGACCAGTCTGGTGTCACAGTTGGGGGGTGCCCAGCCCTCATCACACTGACACTGCAGCTCGTGGTCACAAACCTGTAAAAGAAATCAGGTCAATTGTATATTCTTAATTTTATTAGGATCAAAACTGTGTCAGTACTTGGCATACATGGCCAGGTACCAGGACCCACTGGGCTCTAGGGGGCAGGGATGGTGATCATGATAAACTACGCTATATGCCAAGTCAAGGGTGGAGTAGACAAGAAGCCACTAGGGATCTGTTGACCAAGGGTCCAAATAGATGTGGAACCAACTCTAAGCAAGATAATACAGAACATACTGTAATACGTAACATTATTACTGCAGTTTACTGCAATGGAGCAGTGTACAGTAGCTCAAACAGGGGTAATGTTTCTCATTAGGCAGAGGCACCATGTTGTTGTATGGAGACTTATTTGCCTTGCTCACTACACTGAAATTTAAATATACTGTCTTATAGCATATGAAAACAGCTGAACTGAAGAATGCTACAGTATATCCAATAGGAGTCTCAACTCTTTCCTCATGAACTTTTTAGATATATACACTACTCACAAAAAGATTGAGATATTTGGCTTTTGGTTGAAAATTCAGGATGGACATATAATTTCTTGACTTTTTTAAATAATAATCTAAAATAGACCATCTCTTAACTTTAGGATGCACATGTCCAACTGTTCAGTGTTTCAGTTTTTGCACAACTTGCTGATCTCTAACAAGGAGCTTAATGGCAAAATTAACGACAGATGTTTGATCCCTGAATCGCCCAATAAATTTAGGTGATGAATTTGGATTGGGATTTAAATAGTCTTTCTTATCATGCTGTCCACATTTTGACATCTTGAGACCAAGACAATACTTTACACTTACCTTACATCTGAGAGCATCAAGCCGGATGCTCTCAGATGGAAGTGACCACTGAGCTAAGAGTGTCACAGAGTGTTATCAGCAGGTTGTAGCAGAGATTAAAAAGGACTGTAAGAGCCCAAGAAAGGCAAAGAAGGGGATGTCCTTTGGCTCCATCACACACTGATGATCGCTTCATTGTAATCAATGCCCTGTGGAATTCGGTGATGAATGCCACACAACTCCAGTGCACGTTTAAGGGGGGGTTAAGGGGGCACCAAATGTCACATCAGACCTTTCATAACCATTTACATCAGCGCGGTCTGCGTGTTAGATGACCTGGCCACACCACCAGGTACAGGCATCATTGTCTTGCATGGGCCAGGGAGCATCTACACTGAAAGAGGTACCAGTGGTCCTGTGTGCTGTTCAGTGATTCACTCTGAGCAGAAATAATGGCCGCCAATAATGCTGGAGACTTCACGGAGAGCGCTGTGCATCAGCCACAGAAGAGCCTTTGGTGGTGGTGATGTTACAGTGTGGGCAGGTGTGTCCAGTCAATACAGACCTGTACTACACTTTGCGAGTGGTCCAGTGACAGCCTCTACTACTGGAATAACATCATTAATCCAGTCATTGAGCCTTTGCATGAGCAACCTAGGGCTAATTTCATCTTCATGGACAACAATTCTCCAGCTCATTGAGGTCACATCATTAGGAAAGGACTGTTGGGGACTGGTGTCCCTCAAATGGAGTGGCCTGCACTTTGTCCAGACCTGAACCCCCTAGAAAACCTGTGAGATTAACTGAGTCACTGTGTAGAAGCTCATAACTCTGTACCCCTGAGCCTCAATGAGCTGAGGGCGCCCTTCAAGAAGAGTGAGATGCCTTAGCAGTTAACTCGGCTTGTGAACAGCATGAGATGTCATTGTCAAGGCCACATGACACATTATTGAGACATTGACACTTGTTGATGGTGTAAACCCTCCACTGTTGTTGGTTTTTCTTTCACTGAATTGTTTGAGATGAGAAAATCAACTTTGCATGGCAATCCCGCTACATAGGAGGCAGGTCCCGGCTGCTCATTGCAACTGTAACAGCACGGAAGGAAGCTGACCGGTTTACACGACGTCTGGAAGCCTTGTGAAGGTTTCCATAATTTTTTGTTTTACTACTTCCTGCCCCAGGCAGGAAGTAGTATAACCGTCATCTTTGTACACCTTATTGCATTGTTTATACAATGCAATAGGCTGTATAATCAATTGCGTTCCATGATGGTAGAGCACCCTAGGGGGCTCAACGTTAAAGTAAAAAAAGAATGTTTAAAAGTGTAAAAAAAAAAAATTAAAAGTTCAAATCACCCTCTGTCATTTTACAAATAAAAATAAATACATAATAAAAAAAGTTACACAAAATTGGTATCGCTGTGTCCAAAAAAAGTCCGATTTATTAAAATGTAACACCCTTTATCCCGTACGCTAAACACTGTAGAAAAAAAAATTTCCAAACTTGGAATAAAAGTAATTACAAGAGTCGCATCTATCCCAAAATGGTAGCAATAAAAAATACTCTTCAGTCTGCAAAAATGCGCTTACTCAGGTCTATAGGTGGAAGTGCAAAAAAAGTTATTGGTCTCAGAGAGTGGCGCTACGGCGCAAATTTCAAAAGTAGAAAATGTTTGGATTTTTTTTTACTGTACTATAACATATTGAAAATCGTACATGTTTGGTATTATCAGAATTGTAACAACCTGCAGAATACAGATAACACACTTATACCGAAGAATGAATGCCATAATAAAAAAAACCGCAAATATGGAGCAAGTACATTTTTTTCACATTTTGACCCACTTAGAATTTTTCCCAGTATATTCTATGGTACAGCAAAGGACACCATTAGAAAGTAGATCTCGTCAAGCAAAATAAAAGCCCTCATATGTCTATGTAGATGGAAATGTAAAAAAGTTATGGCTCTGGGAAGGCGAGGAGGAAAACACAAAGAGGGACATGTCTGAAAACTGTCTTGGTCTAATACTTTTCTTGTTGCCCATAGCAACAAATCAGAGCACCCGTTAAATTTTTTCAGAGCACTATATGAAATGAAAGGGGAATGCTGATAGGTTGCTATGGGCAACAAGAAAAGTCTTAGACCAAGACAGTTTTCAGACACGTCCCCCAAAATGTGTCAACCCCCAAAAAAAAGCAATCGATGGGCTGCAGAGTTCCAGCTCTTTTCCCATGAGCCCCTAGTGTACAGTAAGTATGAATTTTAAGTCTGCATTTAGGACAGCAGATCTGTGGTTCCTGAGGACTGTATAGAGTAAGCATACTGTAAAACGCAACCAGCCTCTATGTGTAAACAAGACTGATAAAATCTACTTGCACAGGCTTTAAAATCAATGCAGAGTACATTGTAGCTGGAACCTTCTCTCCCTGAAGTGTGGAGGTCTGAGAGGTAATGTTAGTGTAGGTTCCCACCTGTATTGAGGTCGCCTTGCTGATTGGGAAGTGGGCTTAAAGGGAACCAGTCACGTAGGTTATGCGCCCCTTGCTGAGGGCAGCACAAGCTAGTGTCAGACCTTCTGTTCCCAGCGCTGTGTCCCTTATTCTGTAAGATGTAGCAGTTTTAGAGCAGTTACCCCTTAAATCTTATTCATGAGCAAGTGTTAGCTCCACCCAACAAAGGCTAGCTCCGCCCACTGGCAATTATTCACATGTTTCTACATATTCAAAGTAATAGGTTTGTCAGTTGAGGTGGGCAGGGCTAGCCTTCGAATGGCTGGGTTTGAAAAAAACGGACACTCTGAAGGACTCTTCGAATGACTCTTCTGGCTGAAAACTGCAGATTTGAGCATTAAATACACGAAAACTACAGAATCTTACAGAATAAGGGACACAGTGGTGGACACAGCAGTTCTGACACTAGCTTGTTCTGCCTTCAGCAAGGGGGGCATAATCTATGTGACAGGTTCTCTTTAAGCAGTTTTGATCAAAAATGTGAACTCAGAACCTCAAAAAATGTTCATGTATCCTAAAAAGCAGAAAGGCTTTTCCAATAGTTCCTATGTACCTTTTGATTGTTTTTTAGTTCTAGTAGTGTGCTGCTGATATTGGATTGTGATTTAATCCACTGACAGCAAGCAGAGATCTTTAAAATGGTGACATATTAAAAGCAAAATGTTTGAGAAATTTGCACAATATCCTAACTATCCCACATTCATCATAAGTGGAATCTGCCTTGTTATGCAGTGATATACCCCTTGCTGTTGAATAGCGGTATAGCTAGACAGGATTCTGTTACAAGACCCTAGGAGAACCAGACAAATGACAGCTATACTGTTTAGTAGTCATACAGATAAAAAATTATTAAACTATAATAAGTTTTATGTCTTATATTAGGGTGAAATATTCTCTTCTACATCATACACAACAGATAAGGACAGCAGAAAGAACAAGCACAGTACAATAATACTCTACTACCAGGCCTCACCGAATGTCCGGGGCAATTGGCCGCGCATTCTGCAGCTTGGGTAGCAGCTAGTTCAGTGCATCTGCCATTTATACATATCTAGAAAATGACAAAACAATCTGTGTTAGAGAAAAAGAATTCATCAAAACAAACCCATAAGCCTTAAATGGATTTTCTCACCACAATGATTTGGCTTTTAACATGTAGGGAAAGGTAAATGAAGACTTTTACCAAATACATTGCTGTTTTGGTTTTGTTCTGGTATAAGATTTTATCTAATTTAGGAACAAACAAGTTTTTCTGGTTTCCAATATCTCTCTCTCTCTGTCTCTTATTTGATTAATTTAAGCTAGCGTCAGTCAGCTACGACCATGGTGAGTCACCCTTTGCAGAGTCTTATTTCTAGAGAGTTTGTTTACTTAACTAAATGAGAGCTTTTATTTTTAGAGCTCTGCAGCCATGTACACTACATTTTATAAATCTTCTACAGTCATTTCACTGTAAGGGTGCGTTTACACAGCAAAGACCAAATACCGGTTGGATTTTTCGACTGGTATATTGTCTTTTTTTTGGCACGCAGGTGGGCCGCTTTTGTCTGCAGTTTGTGGATTCAAGCCATCCCCCTTTGCACCCACATGTTCATGTTCTGCCCAAAAGCCAGGCGGAACAATGAACATGTTCAAGGTTTTTCGGACCGCCGGCGGAAAATCCATTCAGTGGGGACTGCTAAAGTCTATGGGGTGTATTGTTTGTCAGTTTTCAGAGGGTTTGTAAAACCGCAAACCATATGAAAAAATGACCAATAACAAGTCCTAACAGTAATAGCTTGGAACAGCAGAGCTGACATGTCAATCACTGCTATAGAACCACCTACAGCCTGACTAGGAAGTGAATGTCTAAAGCTGGCTGTGGCTCTGTGAAACTTCAAGGTGAGAACAACCCTTTAAACTTATAACCTATACTGGAATATCATGTATTTTGCATGGAAAGAGAAAAATTAACATGCTGTAGGACATTTTCATAATATTTTACTTCATGACCTTCTGCACAGTATTGGTAACCTGCACTATTCCTGTGGCGTTCATGGTGGTCAGCAATGCATCATGGAATAGAGTTACAGAGTAAGAAAAAGGGGAAGAGGGAACAAAACCACTTCCTTCTCGCACTGTGAGAAACCACTTATTTTCACTTCTAAGTAACTGAGCCATAATACAGCACCCACACAAGTATGTGAGGTTATACCGTACCTCACACAGTGGCATATGGGGCCTTTTCAGGTATAAATCAGACAAAAAAAAGAGTCCTGTCATTCTCCATCGGTTGCCATTAAGCAGTGGTATTCTCCCCTGGAACTACAGCTCTGTTTTTTAATCAATATAGGTCACCAAGCAGCACACCTATAACTCCACAGTATGGGCCCTATGAGCCCTCATTCAGCTTCTAGCTCTGCTTTGTGTGTGAGACCAATGAACACCTGCTCCTCCAGGTCAGTATGTTTCTACCTGCGAACTGTATACATTATATGCAATTTTCTATATTCTGCTGACAACTCTGCCTGATTTCCACTTGCATTTCCTTGGCACCACATTTAAAGGGGTTTTGCCACAAAGTGAGTTTGTCTGCTCAAAAGAGAAGATAAACAAACAGGCAGCGTCACTGAGGAGAGGGAGGGGGTGCTGAGAGAGAGCCGGGAAGCAGGGAGCGTGTGCAATGTGTACTCAAATAACAACATTACAACCAGTGGATTTTCTATACAAAAGAAACAGGATCTTTCTCCACAGTCCCTAGCAAGCTCCTTCATGTTCCCTGTGATAAGCAAAGAAGTGCAAACACGCAAGCCTGGCCAGATCAGCTCCTGTCAGCTCCTCTGGTCGTGTCTAATGTAAATTTTCAGGAAACAAAGGGCTTCTGATTAAGCCTGTAGCTGTAACAGGCTTCACTTTTTTTAATGACATATATTTAGAAAAGTGAAATTTAAAAACCTATTTGGGGGGATACGTCAAAATTTTCATCGTGGCAAACCCCTTTAATTTAACTGCACTTAAAACCGAACCCCAATCTTTTACCCCCTCCAGCAGGTATGACTTCTTTGTCAGCTAACTGCAGATTTGGCAACATATTTTGTTTTTCAGTATCAGGAAGGCTCCCGCATCTTTGTGGGGTTCACCCTTGAAAATTATTTTTTAAAATCTAAAAAGTACGAATGCATTTCATAATATATCTCTATAGCACTTTGAGTTGTGTTTTTCTGATACACAGCTCCAAAACCTCTGCAAAGACATAAACGGAACATGACTTGATTTTTGCTGCCCTATCTTGGAATAGGATATAATAGAAGAAGAGACACTGAGCTCTGTGATATTTAAGATTATACGATTTGGAGCAGGATTTCTGAAAAAAAGCAGAGTAAAACCCTTAAACGGGCTCCTTAAAAATTTAGGGGAACCCTGCCCAACCTCACCCACATACAGTGATTGAAAAACTCCCCGGGCATTCCCTGTGTACGAGAAAAATAAAAATTTACTGTATTTTGGGTGGACCCCAGCAGGATTTTTAAAGTATCATTTTTGGCCCAGATTTTTTCTGCTTTTTACTCAGAAATTTAGCATTAAAATATATAAACATGCATATCACAGAGCTTCACCCCCTCTCCCAAAAAATTCATAAACCCTTTATTTTCCAGAGCTAAAAGGCCTTTCCCCCATTTTTTTTTAAAACCCCAAATATAACGAGCTCACCCCTTCTCTCCTTATCATAAAACCCCCAATATATCCAAAAGCCCACCCTCTCCCCCATTATATAAAAACCCCTTATATCACAGAGCTCACCCTTCTCCTATTTATCATATAACCCTATTTTCAAGAGCTCACCCTTCTCTCCTTTTCTTTATAACCCTATAATCACAGAGCCCCACCCTTTTTCTCCCTTATCTTTATAACCCATTTTCACAGAGCTCACCCCTCTCTCCTTTTTTAATAACCTTATATACAGAGCTCGCTTCCCCCCTTTAAATCATATAACCCTATATATCACGAGCCACTTCTCTCCCCCCAATAAATAAAAACCCCTTATATCACAAACCCAGTTTCTTCCTTTATCATATAACCCTATTTATCACAGAGCTCAGTTTCCTTTCCCATCATATAACCCTATATTATCCCCAGGCTCAGCCCCTTTTTCTTCCCAAAGTAAAATATTACCCTCTATTTTCCCAATTTCAACTTCTCCCCCTTGATCATTTAACCCATAAATCCAGAGCTCACTTCTCTCCCTCTATCATAAAACCCTATATATCCCAGAGCTCAGCCCCCTCTCTTTTTTTTCCTTTTTATCTAAACCCTTTATATTTTTAAAAACCAGAAAGGCTCAGTTTCCTCCCCCTCTATAAAATTTTAACCCTTATATCCCCGGAGCTCAGTTTCCCCCTTAACATAAAAAACCCTATATATAAACCAAGAAGCTTCCCAAAGGCCTTTTTCTCCCTATATCCATATAACCCACTATCACAGGGGTCACTTCTCTCCTCTATCTATAACCCCAATTTTATAAAGAGTCACCCCCTCTCCAAAAATCATAAAACCCTATATTTACAGAGCTAAACTTCTCTCCCTCAAATCAAAAAACCCCTTTATAATCAAAAAAGTTCATTCCCTTTTCCTCTTTTTCAAAAATAACCCTTTATAAAAACCCAACAGAGCTCAGTTTTTCTCCTCTATCATATAACCCTATCCTTTCACAGAGCTCACTTTTTTCTCCCTATCATTAAACCCTTTTTTAATTACAGAGCCCTTTCCTCCCCCTCATCATAAAAAACCCCTATATATCACAGAGCTCAGCTTTTTCCTCATCATAAAACCCCCAAATAAATCAAAAGAGCTCAGCTTCTCTCCTCTATCAAAAAAAACCCTATAGATCACGGGCCCAGTTCCCCTTCCCCCTCTAACACATCCGCTGTAGATTGGGCATAAAAAAAACCCCTGACGGGTTCCCTTTAAATAAAAATTTTTACTAAATAACTTAAACCCCACCTCTAGGGGAGCTACTACAAACTGTTTTTTAAAATTTAAAAACTCACTAAAAATCTAAACAGGGGATTGGAACTAAGTATCAGTAAAACAGACCACAGTGCTGACCACAAACTTAAGCTTTCCAGTTAAGAGTACCAGAATCTTACCCCTCCATCTTCACATTTTGTTCCGCTTTCCACCAATACCTCTGGGCTAAGAGTTTTGCATCCTCCATAACTGCAGTAACCAAATTGTGCAATGACAGGTTGACTGCTACCTCTAGAACAATATAAAACTCCACATTGCCCATCCCTGAAAATATAGAGAGATAAAAACTTAGACATGCTCTAGTCCAGAATATTGCTCTTAGTTTTATTTATTTAAAATCCCCAAGGGGGGGATTAAACATCGGAAATTATTATTTAAAAAAAAAAAAAAAAACAACAACAATATTCCTGGAAAACTATTTTGTTTTAGAATTTTTGCCAATATATTTTTTTTTATTTTGGCAGTTAAAAAAATTTCATTTTAAACCCTTTTTTTAAACTTTCTCTAGCTGGGGTTAGGGGGAAAGTTTTTTTGAAAAATAGGGCTAATCCCCTAAAATTGACTTTCAGCTGCTACTTATCTTTACATAGTCTTATTACACACATAGTAGATTGTTCTATTATCTCCACAGGGGAAAAAAAGAAAACACCACCCCGCAATTTCATGGAGGGGAAAAACTTTTTCGCATTGGGGGAAGGGGGTTCAAATACTTTTTTCAGAAAAAATGCTAATGATATTTTTCAAAATTTTTGACCCGAAAGGACAATCAAGAAAACCTCTCCCCTGTTGTTATAAGAGATTTATAGAATTTTAAGGGAAGTCAAAGGGGAATTTAAAGTACATGGGGAAAATTTTAAAAATTATATATACATATAAAAAAGCAACCAACCAAATTTTAAAAAAATCCCTACAGTTTGTTCCGGGATAGGGTTGTGAATTTTTTGAAAAGAAAAAATTTTGGGTGGTTGTTTTTCTTTTTAAAAACCTTAGAGAAAACTTACCTAGATCGAGGGCAAAATGAATTTCTATTTTCAGAACAAGATTTGTCTGCTGCCATAGACCCTGTTACAGGGACAAGACACAAAGTTTTAAAGATGAGCACGTTTATAAAAGGCAAAAAAAAAAATTTTTGGGGAAAAAAAGAAAATTATTTCCCCTTTAGAAAAAGACCCCATGCAAACCCCAGTGTTTTTCCCCTTTAAAGGCCCTTTTTCCAGGCTTATTCAAGACGGAAATTTTAAATCCGGGATTCCCTTTTCCCAAATTCCGGCTTTAATAAGGGGCGGGGGGGGGGCGGGGGGGGCCCCCACCCCATAACCCTTTCCCTTATCCACCGAGTTAAATTTCGCCTGGGGGTAATGTGCAAAGTCACTTTCTCCCCCCCGGCGGATTTCCCCGAGCCGGGGGAAAGGGCCCAGGAATCCCTGTTTTTCTAAAAAAAAAAAGGGGGTTACCTTAAATTAAAAACCCGAACCGGATTGGCGCCCGTACTGCAGCCAAATTTTTGGGCGCAGTTCGGCTTCAACCGCCCGAAAAAAGCCGGGAACGGCCCCTTACCCCTTCTTATAGTGTGTGGGAAACCACTAGTTTTAAAAATACAAAATATAAAAACTTTTTACAATATACAATAAATGGGATAATAAACCCCGGGGGGGACATGCATGAAGGGGCTCGGCAGAAGTCTGGTGTCTTTTCACCCCCGACTCTAGCGAAAGCCCCATTTGCAATAGTTTAAAAAACCCCCCCGTACACCAGTATCAGCGCATTACAAGCGCCATGGCACTTTGCAATGCGCCCATTTCGGGGGGCGTGTGGAGACGGGGCGCACTAAAAACATACGAGCTATAGTTTTTAAGTTCAGTCGGCTTTTCTACACTTTGGATCAACACTTTGAAAAATATACTAAACTGGAGGGACGTTTTGTCTTTTTCGGCCTTTCCACACAGTGCTTTTTGGGCTTTTTTGTTTTTTTTTTTTTTTTTTTTTTTTTTTTTTTTTTTTTTTTTGTGCAGCAATGTCCCCCATTAATTTCTGTGCCTTTGCCAAAAAAAAACCCTAAAAAAAGCATTAAAAAGGCACCAAAAACGCACGTGTGAAATACCCCTTTCAAATATGTAATTGTAAAATTACGCTGAACAGGGAGACACTTTCAAAGTGGTTTACCTGGGGCCCAAATTTACATTTTGTGCAGAATTTGCTATCATTTAAAAGGCCAAAATTGGGACATATAAGTCTTGCCTCAAGAATGCCCAGGAACACTCCAAAAAAACCCAATTGCTGGGCTATAGATCTAGTTCTGGGGGTTGCCCCCAAAATCTCGAAAGTTTAAAATACAGATGTTTCAGTGTCTCAGCACTGTTCTTAGACGTTTAGTAACATGGTCAGATCCAGGTGGCCCCAATTCATCTTTCAAATTAAATTAGAGATAAAGAATGAAGATGGATTCGGCCGCAGCAAACAACCCTTTAATGCAGATTTCCATGTAAGGTTTTTACCCCATATTATTTCAAAAAGCAACTCTTGGTCAGAAGCAAGCTCCCTTTCTTTCCCCATCTGTCTATGGGGATATGTACTTTCCTCTACATTCCCTGGGTTGGACCCTTGTGAGCTTTAGCTTGCATAGCTTACCTGCTCCCCAGTAGGTTTCACACTGGCTTCTCAGAGTAGGACATTTCCCATTATAGCAATAACCTTCTCCATTCTTGCAGGGGAATCCATTTATCCGAAAGCGATCAGAGGGACATGAGGCAGATTTCCCATTACACATATCAGACAAATCACAGTCATCTTTGGCAGGTCTACACACAGAACCTGCTGACTTCAGCTGTAGGTGGAAAACAATTTTCAAACCAAAGATTATAAAATTATTTACATCACATTTATGAATTTTTTCTTTTATCTGCTTTTACAATTAAAGGGGTACTCTCGTTTCATTAATTAGCTTTAAACATGTAGGTAAAGGGAAATAAAGACTATTACCAAATACATTGCTGTTCTGATTTAGCTTTTCCTCAGAGTTAAGAGCAAATCTTATCTCCTCTTTTTGTAACTCTTTCTAGTTATCGGCCAGCTCTCTCTATTCCAACAGGTTGAAGCAGTGGTCAGGATGATGACTCACTTTCTGCTCTGTTCCTTATCTTGAAATATCTTGTTTACATTAGTTACTGACAAGTCTTAACCCTTTAGAGCTCTGTAGCCTTGTGCACTACAGATTATAAATCTCCTGCACTCATATCACTGTAATAAGATCAGCTAGGAATAGCAGAGCTGATAAGCTAGTCAGTGCTATAGAACCAGCCACAGCCTGACCAGGAAGTACGAGTCTGAAGCTGCCTATGACTCTATAACACAGCATAGTGAGACAACCCCTTCAACTAAAGGTATTGTCTCACAAAAAAATCCTTGTACATATGCCCTGTTAGGACATATGGACATCATGGAGGTGGGTTTTCCAGTTGGGGCACTTCCTGTGATCAGTGTCGACTGGGCTGCTTAGGGCCCACAGGTGGAGTTTATTCTAGGGGCCCACCAGTTAAGCTGTTTCTGGGCCCACAAGAGGAGTTATTTTAGGAGCCCACCCTACAGCTCCATAAATGACTGTGCTGTACTCTGCATCTTGCTTTTTGCCTCTCTTTTTATGCTTTTTGCCTCTTCTGAGGATGTATATGCAGCTAAAAAGCAACTCCATGTCTGTCATGTTCAGAGGCCCACCGGGGGCTTCCTCTATTACCCTGTGGGCCAGTCCGAGCCTGCCTGTGATCCAGATTGGAGAGCAGCTGTGTAAGACAAATTCTTATTATTGCAAACCTGGTCAATCTAGGTATAACATGGGTGGCCATTAATTTCAAAAACTGGCATATAATACTATATTTTCCATGTAGCGGCCAGAGCAGGAGAAATATATAGTTTAACCGGCTTTCCCTGGCCTAACCATAAGACCGTCGAGGTTTAAAGAAGTTGACTCCATTTTGATCAACTGATTCCAAATATTTTTTTATGTGGTTGCTTATGTGAGACAACCCTTTTAAGTTCCTCATATATATGTATAAAGATATATGTTGTGGAAGGCATTTTATCTCCCATCTCCACTTTGTTCTTGTGTTTTAGTTTGAGCTGTTTATACAAAGAGAATCTATTTTCTGTTATTCACTTTGTCTCCCAAGAACAGTATGAACTGGTCACACATTGTACATCTACTGAGTCTGCTAGAAAGTAACTTGTATTATGAACTATCATAACATATACACATACTGACATAAAGCCTTCTTTGTCCTGTTCGGTATGAAAAACCCACCCTTTAACATCCAACTTTTAGTATCATGTTGCTCCCTAATCCACCATACTTCAAATCGGCTGCAATGAAGCAATATAGACTACCTCCAAAATATAACTCACCTTACAGTCTGCACAACATTCACCCTCTGAGCACTGCGCACCTTGCTTCAGTTTGCATGTGGCAGCATCACAGCATTTGTCCTTACATTCCTGCAATATTAAGGAGATGGATGGTTACCCCTATGACCAAATATATATAGAATATAGGCATTGTGACTATGGGACAACCATGATCTCAATTGACCACAGAAATACACATGGCTGTAAGTTCACCATGATGTCTACCCAAAATGTAATAAGGTCCTTTGGAATATGTGATTTTTTTTACATGGTTAAAGGGTTTATCTACTGGATTATTTCTTTTTGTTAGAAGTGTTCCTAGGAATTACATATAATCTGTTGAAGAACCCAACAGCAAATGTTTAATTTCCCTTCAGCATTGCCACAAAATAAAGTATTACACAATGCCTATTAAAATCAATAGGCTGTCCATGTAATTCAAGGACATGTTGGGTCCTCCTGGTAAAATTTTTTTATCTTTGTAGATTTCTGCTGTGCTAATTGGGGATCCTGAATTTCTTTCTATTAGCTCAAAATTTGCTATTAGAGACAATTCTTATATTTCCCCCACTAATGTCTCAATGAATGACTAGAATTGGCATAATTATAGCCATAGCGACTGCTATGGGGCCCAGAGGTTGAGGCAGCCCCACTCAGGTGGGATATCATTGTTCCTTTCTGTAGGGAACAAATAGTTGGTGGCTTTCTGCTCTCCAGCACTTCTGTTTGGGATTCCTGATGTGTGACAGTATTAATTATAGCTTTAATTATTACTACCTATGCTGTTGTTTTAGTTTATTGTCATTGGATGGTGGGGACCTATCTCATTTTGCTCTGGGGACCTATGAATTCTAGTTTCGCCCCTGATCCACATAGAATTAACATCATTCCCATGGTCCATCAATGGTGTCTTGGTGAAATTATCTTCCCACTAAAGTGAGTTAAGATTTGTTACCTGGCCTGGTGATTCATGTCACAGGTCATGAACCTGATTAATGTCATGTGAGCTTCCAACTGAAAGATCTAAATTAAGCCTGTTAGTGGGCTTTGGATTAGTGAACAGTGGGTAACCTGAAAAAACTTTGAGACTCTCGGTTCACATATTTTGATCAAAAGATGTTTAAGCTGCCCACGACTTTCAACGTGATCTCAAAATCGGGCAGTCCTATGCTATCTTTACCTCTCAATAGAGCCAATTCACGGCCTCTCACTGGGTCAACCGACCTCCGTTATACAGAGAGAAAAAAATAAGAAAAAAACACCAGACTTGCAAGCTGCACTTCTTATGACAGCCTGTGAGAGTGGGCGGGTGCAGAAACCCAAAATGGAAGCACCCCTTCCTTCCAATATAGGTTAAAATCAATGTACACCAAGTATAACATATGTTTCTGCACAAAAAAAACATTTCTGAAAAAACGTATGCAAACCTGGGTGCCACTGGCAGGGCTGCGGCACACATGTAATTATACATGTACACACACAGACCGCCGCCAGCACACAGTTACTGCAAAAGGGCAATACACTACGTGGAAAAACCCCAAAGAAGCATTTTGCTATCTATCATACATGAAAAAACTTTGAGACTCTTGGTTCACATATTTTGAGCACCCGCCCACTCTCACAGGCTGTCATAAGAAGGGCAGCTTGCAAGTCTGGTGTGTTTTCTTATTTTTTTCTCTCTGTATAATGGAGGTCGGTTGACCCAGTGAGAGGGCCGTGAATTGGCTCTATTGAGAGGTAAGGGTAGTGTAGGACTGCCCGATTGAGATCACTTGAAAGTCGTGGCAGCTTAAACATCTTTTGATCAAAATATGTGAACCGAGAGTCTCAAAGTTTTTTCATGTATGATAGATAGCATAAATGCTTCTTCAGTGGGTAACCAGTCCTATATTTTGTGGGAAAGAGAGGAAATACATGTTGGTTTTGGTCAACCCATCTCCGCTTCTCTTTAACCCCTTAAGCCGAAGGCCTGAAAAGTACTTAATGACCAGCTAAATTTTAGTCAATTTAGTTAATTTAAATCAATAGTCGTAATTTTCTTTTTTATCTTTTAAGTAACACAGTTGTATGAGGACTTGTTTTATGTGGGAAAAGTTGTATTTTTGGAGGGCGTAAGTTTACAAATAAATTACTGCAGAATTGTTTTTTGTTTTTTTACACCATTCACATTTCACACTAAATAGGGCATTCACTGAATTCTACAGGTTATTACAGTCATGTAGATACCTAATATGTTGTGTTAAGAATGATTTATAATCCCATGACAAGACTACGTCTTGGTATCCAATGCTCTATTTGGAAGTTACAGAAGTGAACTCATATTATATACAGGCAGTCCCCGGGTTACAAACAGGATAGGGACTGTAGGTTTGTTCTTAAGTTGAAATTGTATGTCGGAACAGTTATATTTATTAATTGTAATTACAGCAAAGAAAACATTTTTTAGTTTTAGATACTGCAGGGAACAGTTTTTACATTTGTTTTGCTGTCTGTGCCCTTTTTTAGGAGATTTCACCTAACGTTCTGTATCATGTGCAGCTGTGGCATGCTGGCACTTGGTTATCATGGGGCGTGACTCAGTGTTGAATGTCAGCCACGCCCCATAAGTCTCCGTTTGTAACTAGGGGACGTATGTAAGTCGGAACGATGTAAGTCGGGGACTGCCTGTACTCACAAATAGGGGAGATGACAATAGGGAGGTAAAGACATAGTTACCTCCACTGTGCCGCAGTCACATTCTTCACCTTTTTCTGTGAATTTGTTGCCGCACACGGGGGGAGATTGGATTTCATTCATGTTTGGCTTGTCCTTCATGCACATAGGCATATGTTTAAGGATGAAATTCTGGTAATCTTGTTGACTACAGGAACTGAAGGTCCTTGGAGGGATGTAACTGTATGAGGAAGCGAAGTTACAAACATTGGATACATAGAATGTACATGTGTGTATATAGAACTCTGGGCCCTTCCTGCAGGGTTTACTCAATTAATGAGGGTGGTGTGTCATGGTCACCCTCTTTTTACTCCTCACTCTTTGATGTTATTATGTCCATAGCTGATACTAGAAGGAAGTTTTACAAATCTATATTTATGGACAGGAAGCTTCCATATTAGGGCATGTCCCCACGGCAGAGGACAAATTCCGGTCGGTTTATCGGACCGGTATTTGTCCGGTTTGTGTACCGTGCACACGGCCGCGATGAGCAGAGAAAAGCCCTCCCCCTTCCCATTGACATGCAAATATTCTGTCCGAAAACCAGACGGAAGAATGTGCATGTTGAATGCCTTTCGGGCGGCCCGCGGGCGGAAAAACAGCCGGGCGGGAAACCCCTGCAGTGGGGACTACTGCGCAGGTTTTCCATAGCGCACCATTGTGCTCATTTTCGGCCGGTTTTTCAGACGGTCTGCAAAACCGCAAACCATCTGAATAACCGGCCGCAAACCCGTGCCGTGGGGACATGCCCTACAGTTTTAGGCAATTAGTAGTTGATCATTAAATGGAAATACCACCTTCACAACCATTCCATTGCATGTAAAATGAAAAATAAAGCAAACTCGCAATAACTGCAGATAAACGACCTGAAATGTCGTTAACGGGTTAATGTGTATTTGTGTATACATGAGCATGCATGTCTGAACCACAGATATTCACATTATCAAAGCAACAGCAGCCAACAAATGCATGCATGTATAACTTAGACATCTGTTTTCTCATTGATTTTCATTCACCCACCTTAAAGATGGAGCCATGATACAAGAAGAAGCCTCACAGTAGCATTGGTCATCGTGATTCATTCCCAAGTTGTGACCCATTTCATGAGCAAGAGTTGCAGCAACAGAAGCATATTCATCACAGTGATCCTGAAACCATAATATCATATCCTAATGATCTGAGATTCACACTTATTGTAACAGTAATTAACAGTAATAAAAATAATTTCCAATTGGAGACAAAATTATTTAGTCTCCCTTTATTTAGCATTGAATACTTAGGACGATAACTCTGCTATTAGCCATGACTGGAATAACTTCCAACACCAGTGGACAACCAGGGGACAAAATCTCTCCTAATATTAAACACTAGGGTTTATTAACTGCCCCTACCAGACACCAAGGGCCTTATGTATGAAAACTCTTGGTCTAAGACTTTCTTTGTTGCCCATAGCAACCAATTAGAGCGCCCCTTTCATTTCATCTAGTGCTGTGAAAAAACTAAAGGGGAACGCTGATTGGTTGCTATGAACAACAAAGAAAGTCTTACACGGCATCTTTTGTGATGCGTGTCTGGGTTCATCTGAATGGACCCAGAGACGCATCTAACAATTAGCAGTGAGTTTATCACTGACGGCAATGACAGACACTCAGCGGCGTTCACATGAGTGATCGCCGCTGCGTGTTTGCATCGCGTCTATTGGGTCCATGTTGCGGATGCGATCCAAGAAATAACATGCAATTCTTGGAGCGCATCCGAAAGACGGACCCGACAGACGTGATGCAAACACACAGCGGCGATCACTCATGTGAACGCCGCTGCGTGTTCCTCATTGCCGCAGTGTTAAACACACTGCTTATTGTTAGATGCATGTCTGGGTCCATTCAGACAAGACGCCATGTGAACATACCCTTACACCTAGACAGTTTCATACGTGAGGCCCCATGTTTTTTTATTACAACTGACAAGCTATAATATATTTTATACAGATTTATAGGGACTATGGGCCACATGTATGAAAACTGTCTAGGTCTAACGCTCACTTTGTTGCCCATAACAACCAATCAGAGACCCCCTTTCATTTCATATAGTGCTCTGGAAAAATGAGAGGGCAGCTCTAACTGGTTGCTATGGGCAACAAAGTGAGGTTTAGACCTAGACAGTTTTCATACATGTGGCACTATGGTTTGATTTTATTGTTTAAGGAGCAGTATATTTTACAGCATATTTTGACCCCCAGCTAAAATCCAGAGTAACTTGCGGGTGCAGCACAGACAACAGCAAGACGGGCTGGGATTGACTTAAAGTACTGGTAGGTTGTCACAGGTATCTGGAGCTGACTGCATCCCACAGCTGGTGAGTGGGAAATGATCCATAGAGCAAACATGACGATCAAGGTGATGCTACATTTGCTTAGTTGGGTTCAAGTCTGGGGAAAGAGCGGCCAGGGTAGTACTAAGATGTCTTATTCCTGCTCTTCCAACCAAAGTGGAAATTTCTAGCCATGTGACATGTTACATTGTCTTGCTGAAAGATCCCGCCCGCAGCAGGGAAGACAATCAGCATGTATGGGTGTATGTGATCTCCAAGGATGGATTCATACCCAGATCAGATAGTAGTATTGAAAAATCTGCCCCATTGTTCCAGTGCCTGTGAAGCTCCTGTGGCACCTGCAGCTCAATACGAAGTGATTACATAAATGCACATGTAGTAGTGATATTTAATGAGCTTCAATAGACTCTGTGTTACTTTACCAGTGAAATTTAAAACAAACACTTTTTAAGTAGTGTTTAATTGCCATATGGTCATTTTGTGATGTCTTTCCTAATATTAAATCTCTTACCTGTACAACTCCTGTGGAATGGGTATTACTACAAAGTGTGCCGACCCATGCAAGTCCCACGGTGCTGCCATCAAAATCAATGTTCCTGATAAGCATAAGGAGGACGGTTGTCACAGACTACTCATATACAGATGTTATTACTGAAGAATCTACACAAAGCAGTTTTACAAATCTCTCTGTCTTTACTTATTAACTTTGTGCTTATCTACAGCTGAATCCATAATCTATTCTGCTAGTCTCCTTTTACCTAGAGAGCAGTGCATTGTGGGCGCTCGGATTACAATTATATAGAGAGACGCTGTTCCGTCACATGACTGACAGCAGGGTGGAGATAAACTGTTGTCTGTTTCCAAGGGCAACCAGCTGATTTCTGAAAGCAGCTTTATGTATGTGAATGGAAAATACAACACTTAAAAAAACTCAAAATCAGTACAAAAGAAGCAGTAAAGGAAAGGATTTGCAAATATAATAAACTGCACTTCATCTAATTTATCCAACTTATAAACATAAGTGGCAAATTGGCATATTCTTACATATTACATTTTTTTATTTTCACACTTACGTTATGAACTGAGCGTTGTCATGAGGTTTCCGACGTAACAACTGTTTCTCCCTCCATTCAGAGAAGCGGTTCAGATTGGTGTTAGCAGAGGTGACCACTTCAAAATGGTTTCCATTGCTCCAAATTTCCAATCCAGTGAGACCAACAAAAATTTTTAAGGGCTTGTACACCTAAGGACAAGACAGATATAATCACATGGAGGAAAAGGGAACTTTGTCATCTCTTATGCAATGGAATATCACTGTAATAGAGAAAATGTCATTACATGTCAGTCCTTTAGACAAGTAGCTGACTATGTACTACACGGACGAGCTAAGTGTGCTAGAGTGGAAGCTACTTTTACATAGTAGTTCTTTATTTAGCTCATACAGTGAGATCCTGTGTGCAGCAACCCATTCGACATTTTTATATACCCAAAGTTGTTGAGTAACTATTTCCTCTAACCAACTACAGTACACCAACACCTGTTGATCTGGTGCTATACTGTGGATCCCTGGGATCCACAGTATAGCACCAGATCAACAGGTGTTGGTGTACTGTAGTTGGTTAGAGGAAATATT
Organism: Phyllomedusa bahiana; assembly: GCA_025379985.1. Classification (NCBI taxonomy): domain Eukaryota; kingdom Metazoa; phylum Chordata; class Amphibia; order Anura; family Hylidae; genus Phyllomedusa; species Phyllomedusa bahiana. The sequence goes on along the minus strand of JAODAL010000291.1, from coordinate 287,063 downwards.
TTATATATATATATATATATATATATATATATATATATATATATATATATATATATACACTGTATATATATATATATATATATATATATATATAGATATATATATATATATATTTATTTATTTTTTTCTGATGTGGATTTCCTTATATTTTGGGTGACGTAACCATAATTGGTCACTTTGAGAAATTCTGTTTGGAGGTTTAGTGCATTATCACGTTAAGACCTAGCCAATGTATACCTTATGAACCCTTTTTGTGTTAATATATATAAAGTGTGTATATATATATATGTAATCTATATATATTACATATATATAATATATATATATATATATATGTAATCTATATATATATATAGAGAGAGAGATAGATAGATATACACACTGTATAACTGTATATAGTGTGTGTATATATATATATATATATATATATATATATATATATATATATATAGTGTGTGTTTCCTGCTTAACACAACATCATCGAGAGTTTAGAAAAATGTAGTCTGGAGATGACTCATTGACTTCTATGAGAGAGCGTTGTGGGCATGCTCTGTGACTTGTGTGGAAAAAGAAGGAGGGGAGCTGTTCCCTATTGTCAATGATGAACCCTGTGTTCTACAATATATGTGATACTTCATTTTGTAATTCTGCTCCATGATAGTTATGAGGGGTGACTGCTGGGAAAAGATCTCCACAAACCAGTCTATTTTGAGGCCCCCCTGCCAGAGTGACAACTGCATAGTCTTTTTTTAAAATATATGTCATATGTAAAACTAAAAAGTAGCAAACATTCTTAGAAAATATATTTAACATAAAAACTTGTTTTACTTAGTTTGTGATGAAATCTTCCTACTAAAGAGAATGTCTACCCTTGAATAATAAAATTAAGTCAAATCAAGACAAATGCGCAACTAATGAGAAGATCCAGTTTTCCAATGCGCCCTGTTGTTGTCAGATAGTTACAAATATACAGTACAGTATTTTTTTTTGCTTAGAGTAAAAAAAATCAATTTTGGGTGATTGTTGCAAAAAAGTTTTCCTCCACCCCTACAGTTATACGCTAGATGGCCATAGGTATATGGACACCTGGCTGTCATACCTATATGATGTTGTTGGACATCTCATTCCAAAACCATGGACGTTAATATGGAGATGGATCCCTTTCTGTAACTATAAAAGTTTTCTGGAAAGGCTTTGCCCAAGGTGTGTGTGTGATACCACTTTTAGAGGTCATTTGGCACTCCGATATGGATTGTACTTTGATGGTGATTATTACACCACCACTGAAGAAGGTCCTGGCAGGTTGTCACAGGTATTTGTAGCCATGCTGACTGCATCTTCCCACACACACTCTCCAGCAGCTGTGGGATGCAAAGAGCCAACACTGGTCCCACAAATGCTCCTTTAGGTTCAAGTCTGGGGAATTAGGGGGCCGCAGTCGTACTTGGCAGTCTCGGTCCTGCTCTTCCACCTAATTTCAGACATTTCTATCTGTGTGGCATATCACATTGTCTTAATAGAAGATCCCATCTGCCCCAGGGAAGACCATCAGCATGTATGGGTGTACGAAATCTGCAAGGATGGATTCATACCCAAATTGGTTGAGAGTTCCTTCCACATGGATGAGTGGCCCAGAGAATATGATGTAAACATTCCCCAGACCATAATGCTGCCACCTCCAGTTTGTGTTCTTCCAGCAAAGGCTGCAGGGTGTTTGTTCTCTGATGTCTCCCATCTGACATGCCAACATTCATCTGTCTGAGAAGACAACTCTTCAACCAGCAATACTGCCATGAAAATTGAGGCCTTTACTGCCGATGTGCAGTTCTTTACTAGGCAGTTACCCCCTAGTGGAGGGGTTGTGTGAGCAATTGTTCACTAGTGAGCTTCACCTGTTAAATTTCTCCCATGTAGCACTGGACTTATTTTGCCTCCTACTGGAAATAATTTTTTTCTCCAGCCATTGAGCTGTAAGGGCATGTCCCTATGCTCTATGGAAAACCCGTGCAGCAGTCCCCACTGCACGGGTTTTCCGCCCGGTGGTTTTTCAAACCGCTGGCCGCCCGAAAAACATGATACATGCACATTCTTCCGTCCGGTTTTCGGATGGATTATGTGCATGTCAAGGTGAAGAGGGAGGGCTTTTCTCCGCTCATTGCGGAGAAAACCCGCCCCCCCCCCCTCCGGGGCCATGTTGACGGCACTAAAACAGGACCGGTATTTGTCAAATGCTGTGGGGACATGCCCTAAGTATGGCCTTGTGTTTGTGTTTTTAAGTAAATAATGTCCCATTTTTCTGCGATTTTCTCCTTTACTGCAAATGCAACTTTGTTAACACAGGGCAGTGACCATCTGACTGCTTTGGAGTCACATACTACGCAGCTTCAAAAATGCTGCCATCCTTGCCCAGAAAGCCAATAATCACCCTTTTTTGCAACTCTGATCATTTGTGCCTTTTATCCATGACAACAATGAGGGATATACACTACTTACAAAAAGATATTTGGATTTTGGTTCAAATTGATCCCCTAAATTTATTGGGAGATTTAGAGATCAAACACCTGTTGGGAATTTTTCCATTAAGCTCATTGTTAGACATCAGCAAGTTGTGCAAAAAGTACTGAAACATTAACAACTGGACATGTGCATTCTAAGGCCTCGTTCACACGGCTTATTTGGGCGCGGATTAGAGCCATACTGCGCGCCGAATTTGCGCTGCAGTACGGCTCCAATCCGTCCCAGTAACTACGGTAATCCACAGTTCTCATAGAGTCCGCCGCGGGGGGAGAAAGTGACATGCACATTATTTATGGCGTGTACGCGCTGTGAATAGTGCAATGTCTATGGGGCCGGCGAGCAGCTCCCCCGCCAACGCCCCCGCCCCTTATTCAAGTCGTAACTGCTGGCGAAATCCTTCCCGCAATTACGGCTTGAATAAGCCGTGTGAACCGGGCCTAAACGCAAGAGATGCCCTCATTCAGTGCATTTAAAAAAAATTCTGAATTTTGTTGTTCATCCTGAAATTTCAACCAAAAGCCAACTATCCCTAGCTTTCTGTGGATTAGTGTACGTGCAGATAGCCTATTACACACCTTATATCCCCACCAGGCCAGCTCTACACACGACATTCTTCAGGAGCTACATGCTGCCAACGTTGAAAGTATGAAATGGTCTTAAACATTTTAGCTGACTGTGTATACGTATCCATATATTTATATCTCGATATTGCTGTTGTAACTTACCTGGTTAACGAAATTAATAATGCTATATATCCTTTGCCTGATTACGTTTTCTCTTCGATTAAATCTAATGTACTGGAAGAAAGCAGATCATTAAGATTTCTTAGCTCTCATTTCCACAACAATGTTATGATCTACCGTAAATGTTAAAGTCGAACAAAAAAGTTAATGCATAAAGAAATAAATTCATGGATATAATATGGTCACATGCAGCCTTGGGAAAATCTTAGTCAGGTGATAAAGTACAGTCATCACTGCTACCTACCATCAGATATAGTACCGTAGTTTGTTTTCCAATTAACCTCATCCAGTCAAAAGTTCTCATAGTACACTTAAAGGAGTTGTGCCCTAAAAGACATTTATCATCTCTCCCCGTGATAGGTGATGATAACCTGATTGCTGGAGGTCCTTCACAGTCCCAAAACTAAGGTGCTGACTCCCCATCCTTCCACAACAAGTTTCTGCAGCAAGAAAGGCTTTGAACTGAGTAGTGGTTGAATATGTACATGGCTGCTCTTATCAAAGTCTACGGGAGCGAGAGAGTTCAGTGCTCAGCTATCCCTGTCTCTCCCATTGACTTTAAATGGAGCAGCGGTGCACATGTTCAACCGCTGCTCCGGTCCAAGCCTTCCTCGCTGTGCTGGCTCGACGATCAGTAGGGATCCGAGCAGCGGGACTCACAGCGATCAGACAATTATCACCAATCTTGTGGATTGGTGAATATTTTTCATGGCACAACCTCCTTAATCAGGGTTGCTCATTAAAGGTTGTTTTTTTTTTTTACCATAACATGTAGCAATGGCCCAGCATTAATCTGGCAATCAATTGTTATTGATCAAGTGTGTTGTAGCAAGCTATACACTGATATGTTGTGACGTGTAAAGTTAAATACCTGTCTGTCTATGTCAGAGATCCTCAAACTGCGGCCCTCCAGCTGTTGGGAAACTACAACTCCCATCATGCTCACTGTTATAGATGATAGAAATGCATGATGGGAGTTGTAGTTTCCCAACAGCTGGAGGGCCGCAGTTTGAGGATGTCTGGTCTATGTCATACAAGGAAAGGACGGATCCACTAGATCAGGAGCTAGTGATTCTAAATGGAGGATGCCCTCTATTATATCCACATTACCCAATAAAACAAATGGAGTGGGATTGTCTCACCAAGAGACAAAAAACTTAGTGTGACATGTATGAACGTTGGCACTGACAGGCCAATTCTAAAAAGCTTTAACGCAGTGTAGACTTTGTCAGAATGCATGAAGCTGTTCTTCTGCAGGTCATACATACAGGGCAGTGTAGAGCCAATACCACAAGTCTGGCTCAGGCACCACCTTTACACTGGTCTGGCTGTTCTTCTGCAGGTGATACATACAGGGCAGTGTAGAGACAATACCACAAGTCTGGCTCAGGCACCACCTTTACCCTGGTCTGGCTGTTCTTCTGCAGGTCATACATACAGGCGCATTGTAGAACCAATTTCCACAAGTCTGGCTCAAGCACCATCTTTACCCTGGTCTGGCTGTTCTTCTGCAGGTCATACATACAGGGCAGTGTAGGGCCAATACGACCAGTCTGGCTCAGGTACCACCTTTACTCTGGTCAGGCTGCTCTTCTGCAGGTCATACATACAGGCGCATTGTAGAACCAATACCACAAGTCTGGCTCAGGCACCACCTTTACCCTGGTCTGGCTGTTCTTCTGCAGGTCATACATACAGGGCAGTGTAGTGCCAATACAACGAGTCTGGCTCAGGCACCACCTTTACCCTGGTCTGACTGTCCTAACTGTTCTGCATCTAGGTTTGGTGTCAAACATTCATAAATGTGTCCAATTCTATGAATGTGGTGTGAAACCCCCAGAACGCCCCCAAATCTTTGGCGCTGATTCCGCCAAAGATTGGTGTGCACCTGTTCATACATCTATAGAACAGGGCTACAACAGATTTTTGGGTGCAAAGTATGTCAGAAAACTGGCGCAGCCCCGTTCATACATGTCGCTCTTAGTTTTCAGCACACTTTCAAGAGAGAACCTATGATCACTATGATACAAATAATGTATTATACATGAAAAATACAGTTTATTCATCCTACTGTTGAGTAACTACAGTCTTACCATAGAATTATCCACCACCATATAGAGTTCAATATATTTTCTTGACTTTAGGAAATCTTCTTTCTGTGAAGATAAAGCAGAGAAACCTAAATATCATATGGATGGGGTTTTTAGAAGGCTAAATAGTAACATTTACCCAATTTTCATGTTTGCCCTGCAGAAAACATAACCGATTGTTAAGGTTGTAGCTATGGGAAGGGCAAAGGAAGTCGTATCACCTACACCCTTGTGCATTATAATGGGTTTAAGGTGCTGTAAGTTATACCTCTGCCCCTCATGTCTGTGTCATAGTTATTGGTTGATATTGGTTTTTTTCATGCTTATCATACTAACAAAGGGTTAGGCATACCTCCCAACTTTTAGAGATTGCACAGAGGGACACATCAGGCCACACCTCTAACCACACCCAAACACATGACATCACATCAAGACACATCTCTAACCACACCCAAACACATACATACCAACATGTGTCCCTTTCCAAGACGGGACACATTTTCAGGATTGCATTGCATCCAATGATGAAATATTAACTAAGTTGTTATATAATATACAGCGAGGAAGCAATCAGATACTTTTCAAAGCAAGATAGTCAGGTTATTGAAGCAGAGGGACATTTATAGAGCAAAGAGAGACAGAGGGACAAGGGTTAAAAATAGGGAAGGCCCTCCAAAATAGGGACACTTGAGAGGTTTGGGTTATGTATCAACAAATGGTGCCGTTTTATGAACAAGCCTAGGTAATTAGACCCAGGACTGTGAAAGTGAGAGAGACAGAACAGTCAGACATGATGTAATGCGGGAAAGCAACATATCTTGTCATTCTTAATACAGTTTTGAGACCACCAGCACAGATATGTACCGAAACATCATCGCATGGAAGTTGTAAAAGTGGAATAAACTGATTGATTTGATCTTGGCTGTAAATACATTACATACAGTACATAGATATATAGTGTGGTGAGGTCACACCAAATAGTCTAATGTAAACAATGCATATATAGAGCAAGGATGTTGGATAGCATTGTACTGAAGGATGGACGAATGGATAGATGGGTAGACAGACACAGACAGACGAGAAGATAGATAAAGAAGAAGACTAGACAGATAGATAGAAACTAGATAGAAAAGATGTAGAAATATTTTTATCTCACCTCTTTGCTGCTACTTGAAAAGTCTAGCTTGGTCATTATTGTCTCATTGACACTTGTGTCATCCACACCACAGGTTCTCGGGCCCTCCTGGGCTTGGTATTCATACACAGCATGTGGCCCAGTCTCTGACATCTCCAAAGGTTGGATCAAGAATTTGTTTGCTTGTGTCATGATAACACCACTAAAAAAATATTACAATATGTCTGCGTCAGGTCAGCTTCTCCAGAAATCAAATGTATAAGCCTCCTCTCTGAACAATCTCAGCTTGTTAGAAGGTTCCCTTCCTAAAAAGCTAATCACAAATTGATTCCTCCACTGCTGGAACCATAAAAGATCAACTGTAATCTGTGGAAAACCTGGCAGCAAATATTTCATTTCTTTAAAGTGAAACCACAGGGGAAACGAAGCATTAGTCATTGTCCGTTCAACATCACGCTTTTAACTTCCCTAATAAGGAATATAAATTAGGATATCTAAATTATTCAACCCCTCTACATTATTAGTAAATGTTGGACTGTACCTCACACTAATACAAAGACTCTTATATTTGAATTGTGCTTTGTAGACTTTGCCGGTGTAAAGTGCTATGGAATATTTTGCTGTTCTATAGATCATTATTATCTCACCTTAATCCGTTGCATGTACTTAGGCTGACCCGAGAGTTGTTTTCATTCTTCACATATCCTTGATAAAAGCAGTGATCCTACAAGAGACAAATAGATATAGTCGTCACCTGCAGTAAAAACATAAGCTGGTCATATTCAATAGGAAAATGTTGGCATAGCCTGCATGTACCCACAGGTTCAATCACTGATCTCCTTTGCGTGGTGGCTTCACAAAAGGTTAGACATGATGGATTTCAAGTGCACAAGAACAGTATATGGTTAAGTTAATAGAACTGGTTGTTGTCCAAAGAAGTATTCATCCAACAACTATCCCAACTATATGACCGAGATTAAGACCAGATCTCAACACTGTCTTAAATCCTTTGACCCCACTAGCTTCATGGCTACCACTATTGACTTAGCTAGATAATCTTTTCCATGGAGTTTGCAGAACATTATTAAAGTTGGTGGAGGTCCCTAGGAAAAAAAAAAAAAAACATGTGGGGGTACCTCTCCAGTAGTAGTGTTCTACAGTGTGTTGATAAGTTATGTTATACATATACAATTTCAGTAAATCCCACTGATATCAACAAGAACTTTGTAGAAACTGATCAGTATACTCCTATATAAGCTCCTTAAAAAAGTCATAACTGATCTGCACATGTAATACGGCGACGCGTTTTGAGCACAATGTCCTTAATTGTTGCTGTCATATGTGTACTAAAACACATGATTAAAAACAAGAGGTGCACCAATAGAATCTATGTTTCCCTGTCACATGATAAACTTCTATTAAAAACTGAAATAAAGACACAATGTTCTTCAAACTAACCTTAAGGAGCCGTTCACACGGCACAGGACAAATAGGTATTTGTCCTGTTTTTGTGCCGTGCACACGGCCGCCGGGGACGGCTTTTCTCCGTGGTTTGTAGAGAAAATCCCTCCCCTTCACATAGGCATGATCATATTCCACCCGAAAACCGGACGGAAGAATGAACATGTTCTATGTTTTTCGGACCACCGGCACTCTGAAAAACCGCCAGGCGGAAAATTCGTGCAGTGGGGACCGCTGCACGGATTTTCTATTAAGGTCCGTGTAAAAGTTTTTCAGCCGGTTTGCAGCCGGTTTTCAAAACCGAGAACCAGCTGAAAAACCGTGCCGTGGGGACATGGCCTAAAATAAATATCAATCTTAATCAATATGGGAACTATGTAACAATTTTTGTTCCTTTACTGACAAGAAATGTAATGACATGTTCTTTGCAATTGATTGATCTTGATCTTTTTGCACACATGGGGTTAATTAATATATGTAATCACAGAATCATACCACCCCTCAAAAATAAAGAAATATCTATAATGCTTAAGTTTTAATAAAACAATTTTTAAAAAATCCTTCAGAAAACACCAATATATGGATATTTCAAAAAGCGTATTCACAATAGGACATTACACAGTTATAACTCACCATCCTGCGACCTTATTTGTTCCTTCAGGATGGATGCCTGGACATCCAATCCGCCACTTATTCTATATACATGAGTAGATATATCCTAATGTTAGGGGTAGGAAGAGGTCAAGAGATAGTTACATCCCCAGTAGATACAGATTCAATATCCTATAACTACAACCCTTAGAAGGATAACCCACCCCAAGAAGGGCGACCCCGCAGACTAGACCCAATTCAGCCCTATTCAAATGGCTAATGGACAGTCCTCAAAATACCACATTTTTTGCCCAGACACGTTTCTTCTGCTAATAAGCAGACTCCTCAGTGGGATCCCAAATATAGGCAACGAGGCTCCACACGGATGGTGATTCTGTCTTCTGGGATGTATGATCCTATTTAATTCCCAATAGGTGTCTCCTATATTAAATAGGATCATATATCTCAGAAGACTAATTAAATATTCTCCCAAAATTCAGAATGGGTTTAACCAAAAGTAACAGTTACATTTAATGTTACACAGTTCCCATATTAATATAGATTGATATTTATTTTAAGGTTCATTTGGACAACATTGTATAATTATTTCAGTTCGTTAATAGAAGTTTGTCATGTGACAAGGATACATGGATTCTATTGGTGCACATCTTGTTTTAAATCATGTGTTTTAGTGCTCATACGGCAGCTATGATCAAGGGCATTGAGCTTGAAACACGTTGCCGTATTACATATGCAGAATGGTTATGACTTTTTAAAGGATTTTAAATACATTTGAAGATTTTATTCATGTGAAATTTATCATTTTTTGGTGCTGGATTTATAATCTTTTAGGAAGTATTCAGTGGCTCTGTAGGTCCTCAAAAGCATTCCATGCACCCATCTACAAGGGAGTGTCTGCCTCAACAGGTGAGTAGTGAACTACTTGTTTTGATATAACATATCCCAAGCTTCACTGCACACTGGCTGCTGCTTATGAAGGAAGCAAGGTTTGCCATGGTAGGTTTTACCATGTTCAGTGCTGTCTTAATCTAGCATAGTTAGTACGGTTGAGAAAAGACATATGTCCATTAAGTTCAACCAAGGGTGGGGAATATGTGGGTGAAGGGAGGGAGATAAGACCTAGCTTCCCTACTGGTGAATGCTTTGAAACCCATAACTCAAGAACTAATCTGCTCTATGAAAGATTTCATTTCTGATCCCAGAGCCGCCATCAGACTGGATCTAGAATTTTATACGGCTACATACGTATTAATATTCTTTCGTTTCAGGTAGTTATCTAAGCCTTTCTTGAAACTAGCAACTGTTCCTGCTGTGACCAGCTCCTCAGGCGGCTATTCCACAGATTCACAGTTCTCATAGTAAAGAACACTTTTCTCCTCTGGAGATTGAATCCTTTTTTCTCCAGCCTAAGGGAATCTCCCCTTGTCTTTTGAGGGGGCTTTACATAAAATAATTTTTCCCCATACTTTTTGCAAGGACCATTTATATATTTATATAAATTAATCATGTCTCCCCAGAGCCATCTTTTCTCAAGATAATTTCAATTCTTCTAACCGCTCCTCATAACTAAGATGCCCATTCCCCTTATAAGTTTGGTTGCTCGTCTTTGCATTCTCTCTAGCTCCATTACATCTTTTCTATAAACTGGAGCCCAGAACTGAACAGCATGATGTGCTCCTGAGGAAGAATGGCTATGATTGAATGGCACAGTCCCCTAGACAATAGTAACTTTTGCCATCCTAAAATATGGTCCTTTAGGTTTGTATTTCAAGATTTTTAGACAGAACCAAAAGAGTTGAAATACAAACAACATATGAAAATATGTAATATCCAGTAAGCGCCAATTCATTTCTATGCATGTTGGACCTTGTGGAATAATTGAGAGCTTGTTTATGAAACTAATATGTTCTTCAGGTGCTCATGATGGAGCCAAATGATGACCCTCTTTTACACTATATTATTTATGCTCTTAATTGGAAATGAAGTTTACCACGTGTTTAAAAGATTTTTGATCCCCCTTAGTAATGAGAGCTTACCTTCATGTCAGGACTGGTGGTAACTGAGGAGCCATCTTTCAGGTAATGAGTCTCTGTGTAATTGCCAGATATTAAGTCTCTGCAAGACAAATTGGGAGTAGTTTATTAAACATCACACCATGACATGCATCTGTGGTCAGCCAGGTTCTTACTATATAATAGAGTATGTTCACATTTTTCCACGCCCAAATAAAATCTGCATGGAATCCACATGCAATCTGCGTCAAAATAAAGACAAGTGGATTGCACAAAAATGTTCACTGTCCCATTGAAAAAAATGTGTGAAATTAGAGCAGAATATCCTGCATCAAAACCACCTACAGAAAGGATTTGCGAAAAAGAGAGCTGTGGACATCCTTTGAAGTCAATGGGATGCAGATTCCAGGTGGATTTTTCCATGGGGAAAAATACGTTGTGTGAGCAGAGCCTTAGATATTAAACTTATGCAGTGTGTTGCTTTTAGGATAGAGATCAAGAGAGGAATTTAGGAGCATAATAGGAAGCTCCAGAGCATAAATGCAAAATCTGTAACGTTGCCCCTCACCTACCATGTGCCTCAGGTTCCACGGACTAGCTGTAAGGGTACGGCCACACAACATATGCAAAATGCCAGTTAGGTTCTGATTAAGAATCTTGACGGTATTTTGTCGCCTTTTGCATAGTTTGGGGGGACAGTTATGTTTGCGGATTCACCTATCCCCCATAACCATTGAACTGCAAACCTTCCACCCGAAAACCAGACTCAAGATTGTGCATGTTCCAAGTTTTTCGGACCGCTGGCAGGTGAAAATCCGTTCAGTGTAGATGGATTTTCTATTAAAATCTATGGGGCCGGTTTCTCATCGGTTTTCAGACAGTTTCCAAATCCGCTAAATATCTAAAAATCCAACCAATAAATCATGCCGTGTGGATGGACTCTAATTGCTACCTGTGTACACTCTACAGGTATACAATTAAATTTTGATCAAGTATAATTAAGTCATATGGCATACAGCGTGCACTCACTCAGTTTTTTCTAGATGAAGAACCATGGGTTTACCATTCACTTGTAGCCCATATTGCACCAGGTCCGGATGTTCACTCTGCTAAGAAAGGAGACACATACACGTTACTTACAAAGAACTAGTAGAGCAGTGGTAGGTAAAAAAAAATTCATCTGAATACATTAAAGAGTCTGTTTGCCTTAAAAACAAATTATAAATATCTCATTAGGGCCTTCTAGAAGTGCCATAGTGCCTCACAGCGATACTTATCGGTCACTTGAAGCATGTAAACTATAGAAGAAGCATAAATGACAAGCTCTATAAAAGAATTGCAAAGAGACAGAAAAAAGTATCAAACATTTAAAGTGGCAACCAGGGTCGGAGCAAGGCACTTTGGTGTCTTCCCCACCCCCCTTCCAGAAAATTAAAATCCCTGACTCTGACCTGACACATGGCGCCAGTGGCTGCGCTCTCCTTGTTGGCTGGGTGAAACGGGGGAAAAAACATGATGGTGCCCTCTTTTGTTTGGAGGTGCAGTATAAATGACATGTTATCCCTATTCTGTGAGTCAGCTACAATTCCTACTTTTTTTTAATTTGCTTTTCATCGCCATTTGCTGAGGGCAATAACTTGTTTTTGTCAACAGACCTATGTAAGGATTTACGTTTTGCAGACTGAAGCATGGTTGTTATTGGTACCAACTTCTTTTTAAGTGGAGTAAATAAGGCCATAAACAGTGGCATAGCTATAGGAGGTACAGCGGTACCAGTCACTACCAGACACTGGAACAAAAGGGGCTTCTGCCACAAGAGAAAACACTAGTATTAAAAATGGCACATAATAGGGTGGGGGGGACCTTTTATAAATTTTACATTGGGGCCCAGGAGCTTTATTTTCTGCCTCCGATTATATATTAATAGATCTGACTTTTACAGACAAGGCAATACCAATTATGTTGTATTGTTTTTTTCTTTATTTGTAAAATTGGAAAAGGGAGTATTTTTAAGACTTTCTTAAAGCTTTTTAAAAAAAATTCACTTGTGATTTTAGTTCCCCTAGGACCTTTGGCCACCAGGGGATGTGAACACTTGTACATTATTTATCAATACTAATGTATTGCAGAATAGTGTACAATTACATTGAGATGACGGGCCTGAGGGCCCACATTAGGCTCCCAGCTACCACAACTGCTGATGAGCAACTGAAAGGGACGCCACCTCCTGCATAACTGCCTAGAACCCAAAGTCATGTCGACTGCAGTTTCCAAGTAGTTAAATGGTCGGGATCTGTGTTATCTATGGTCCTGGACACTAAAGGCAGGTGCCAGACAGTACTAAAAGCACCTGACATGTATGGAGCAGCCTCAGCGCATGAGTCGGCTCAATATATCATTGCACCCTCTTACTGACCTCTTACTGAGGTGGCGCCCTGGTGGGAATATAACTCCATCCAATGCCATTTTCCAACAAGTTCCTCACACTAACATTGATTTACTTGTGAAGTATTACTACATGAAGGAACACAACGTACAGTATAAACCACTATGTATTTTTATTAAAAGGATGTATATTGCACAAATACCCACACAAAAGAAACCACAATTGTAGAAATATCCGGCGTTGCACAAACAATATAGCACTTTGTAAACATACATGATATAGTTGAATAAATAGATAACAGAAGGATAGATAGATACATAGACAAATTGATCTGTGTTCTGTAACATTTCTTTGCACTGTGTTGGGGTACTCTACCTGAGTATCTCTTTTGTGATACAAATGCAGTTTTCGAGGGAAGACCACCTCATGCTTTTGCCTCCCTGGTATTTCATAATTGGCTGTAGAAATAAACATAGGATAATTGATATCATAAGATAAGGATGTAAAGGAATTTTATGGCTTTCTGTAACCAACATGTAATCACTGTATAACCAAAGGTTCTGCAGCTTTGAGTTTCAATTCGTCACCATTTTTAAGATCTCTTGTTGCCAGTGCAGAAGGCAATTCTAGTTTCAGCAAATAAAGCATCTTGGTTGGACACTCCTTCAAGTTTGTGTTCCACAGCAGTATGAAGCCACATTTTAGAGGTACTTCGATCCTCCTTGTTTCGAGTTGAACTTCAATTAGCATACAATTTCATGTTGATCTAAGATCAGTTCAGAAGAACTGCAGGAGGTCTTATTTGGTATTTTACCCCTGTAATTTAAAGCCCAGCCAGGAGAGTAATCTGAACACAGAGTAAGTCTAGTGGAAAAATATACAGATGCAAAATACTGACCAGATCTGCACCATGAGAAACCATAACTCATAACTCTCTTATGTGAGAGCAACACAAAGTAGCAAGTATTTGTGAAGAGTAAAGAAGAAGATATGTGCATTTCCAAATTCTTGCAAATTAAAAAAACTGAAAACTGTAGCTTGCATATGTATTGAGCCCACTGTACTATGATATCCTAAATAAAATCCAGTATGACCAATTGCCTTTAGAAGTCATCTAATTAGTAAATAGAGTACAATTGTATGTAACTTATTCTCAGTAGAACTACAGTTGTTTTGTGAAGGCCTCAGAGGTTTGTTAGAGAACATTGGTGATCAAACAGCATCATGAAAACCAAGGAACACCAGGGAGCTCAGGGATAAAGTTGTGGAAAAGTGTATTGCAGAGTTAGGTTTGAAAAAAAATGTACCAAGCTCTGAAACTCTAATGGAGTACTGTTCAAGCCATCATCCCTAAATGGAAGGAGTATGACACAACTGCTAACCTACCAAAACATGGTCGTCCACCTATCCTACCCAGAAAAAGAGAGCACTATTGAGAGAAGCAGCCAAAAGGCCACTGGTCACTCTGGAGAAGCTGCAGAGATCCACGTGCAAAAAATGCACGTATAATTTTCTTTACACTTCATAAATACTTGCTAATTTGTGTTGCTCTATCTGTTACAGAAGGAGTGGATCCATTGTACCACCACAAGTGGTAGTATAAGCTACGTCTGGGAGCTGGGCCTAAAGTAGCCCATCAGTCTCTATTAGAGCCTGCCGCTGGGCTGGCTGGAGACTCCCAGGTCACTAACCCTGGCGCGACTTGCTTGAGGTGGCGACCAGGATGCAGTATGATACAGAACGGCAAGCAGGAACATAGGAACAACAGAAAGGTCAGGAAAGGCATCAGGCAATGTGGGCAGGATAAACAGGCAGAAACGTCTGGCACACAGAATAACAAGATAGCACAACTCTCTCCAATAACACCTAAACAACACCAATACTTGGCAGGGCAGAAAAGGGCTGGGCATTAGATATGGAGTCCTTTAAGTCTCATATGGTCCTTCAAACTTATATAGCTGGTGCACGTATCCTGGTTCTCTAGGGCGCCTGCGCAGGAGACAGGAGCCGTGCAAGATTGAAAGTAAGTCAGAGGGGCTTGCCGGCAGGTCAGTGCTAGCGAGTCCACAGCCCAAGATGGGGACCGCAGTGCGACTCGTAACAGTACCCCTCCTTAGGTCCACTCTCTTCTTGCCCTGACGAAATTTGCGAAGAAGATCAGGAGACACAAAATTGGACTTAGGCTCCAACAAGAACTCCTCGGGCCCGAACCCCTTCCTGTCTGTAAGATAGTACCACTTCCCCTTAAACGGGTTTTGCCACGATGTAATGTTGACGTGGGATCCTCCAAAATGGGTATTTAATCACTTTCCTAAATATATGTGATTACAAAAAGTGAAGCCTCTGAGAGCTACAGCTTTCTTTACAAACCCTTAGTTACTTAAAAGTTTGTATTAGACATGACCAGCTCCAGCTGACAGGAGCTGAGGAGCTGATCTGGTCCCAGCTGATAGGAGCTGAGGAGCTGATCTGGTCCCGCTTGCTTTGTCTGCACTTCTTAACTGATGACAGGGAACATGACTGAGCTTTCAAGGGGCTATAGAGAAAGATGTTGTGTCTTTTGTATAGAGAATCCACTGGTTCTAAGGTTTTATTTGAGTACACATTGCACAATGCTCCCTGCTTCCTCTGCTTCCTCAGAGTTGCTGCTCAGGCCCCCTCCCTCTCCCCTGTGAGGCTGCTGTGCTTTGTTTATAGTCTCTCCTGATCAGATTAAGAGGTAAAGAACTCACTTAGTGGCAAAACCCCTTTAACAGTCTTCCAGGAAGGATCTCTCACTGCGTAGCTGTCGTTAATATTGGCTTTAGGAGAGGGGGACACAGTATTTCGGCAGAATAGGTTGAAGACTAAGGGCGACATGTCAGAAAAAAGGTGCCTCCACGTCAGTTTTAAGGTCCATTAAATGAGTGTATAGAGAGACTGAATGAAAGATCCTATCAAAAATCTGGCAAGTGGTATACCTTGCATAGCATAATTGATGTGCCTAATCTAGGCACATAATATATCATTGCTAGCATAACTGATACAGCCATAGCAGGTTAGCAGCAAGGTTCTGTATTGTGGCAACCAGTTGGTCAATATGTTGGCTTTGCTGGGCCACAACAGTTGTGACGTCTTGGATATCTGGCAGAGGCACCTCAGCAGGATCCATGGCCAAGTATGCTGTTACAGAAGAAGCGGACCCGCTGTACCACAACATGCGGTGGTATAAGCCACGTCAGGGAGCAAGGTCTAAGAAGCCTACTGGTCTTCATCAGAGCCCGCCACAGGACTGGTTGATCTTGTGTGACGGGAGACTCCCAGATCGCTATTCCTGATGCGATTCGCGGTGATGGCCGGGGTGCAGAGTGGTACAGGATCGGCAGACCGTTACATAGTTGGAACAGGCAGAAAGCTCAGGACAGGAAGCAGGCAACATGGCCAGGATAAACAGGCAGGAAGGTCTGGTACACAGAAAAACAAGATAACGCAACTCTCTCTCCAATAACACCTAACCAACACTAATACTTGGCAGGGCAGGAAAGGTCTGGTCACAAGATGTAGGGTCAACGCACGGTAATTAACCAATGGCAGGCTGGCCCTTTAGATCTAAGTGAGGGGAGGCAGCCGGCGTGTCAGTGTGAGTCCAACTCATAACACCATCACATAAAATATCAATGAAATACATTACAATTTTTAGCTTTAAAGTTCAAGATTGAGGAACAGTTCAAGGGTATGAATAATTTTGCAACCCACTGCATATATGTTACATACTTATACAGTAGTGTTACGCTTTACAATCGAGTAGAGCCGGTTTGTCCATAACCAAATTTTGCTGTTGATCACGGAAAAATTGTACAACCAATCAAAAGCAAGGGCATCATACACGGTCTGTAAAAACGCTAGTGCTTGGTTGTACAATTGTCCCACAATTATTGGCATAATTCAAGTCCTGCTAAACAAGATCTAAACAAAACGGAAGCCCAAGACTATTACTTAGCTACTCAACTTTTTAATGCAATAAATAAACTATAAAGAGTTTCTTAGAAGTGGAAATATTTAATTTTCTAAGAAGGAAAAAAATTTGTGAAATATTGTAAAAAAAATCATGTTGAGAGTGGAGTTTTCCGTTAAACGCATATTAATACTGTTATTTTTCCCTGATAATAATTGGTCATTGTTTTGCTTTTTTAATAAATGTTTTCAGGTTTGTGTACCCAGTAAGGCAGAGATGATAAAGTTCTTTGCCTTTTGTTCAGGAAAGCTCTAGGGAATCACATACAATCCATTAAAGAGCCTAGAAACATGACTAGTGATTTAAAGCCAACTGGTAACTCATCCAAGCAGATGGTCCTCTTTTAGGGTGATTGCCTCTCTTCAGCGCAAAGGAGGTTCTAGCTGGTTGAGAGGCTTTAAATGTACAGTTAAAACCAGAAGTTTACATACACTATATAAAAAGACACATATGCATGTTTTTCTCACTTTCTGACATGAAATCAGAATAAACCTTACACGTTTTAGGTCAATTAGAAACCAAAATTATTTATATTTGCCAAATGCCAGAATAATGATAGATAGAAAAATTTTAAGGCATTTTTAGAACTTTCTGCAAAGGCAAACATTTACATACATTTCATTAGTATTTGGTAGCATTGCCCTTAAACTGGATGACTTGGGTCAAACATTTTGGATATCGTTCCACAAGCTTTTCCTCCTGACAGAACTGGTGTAACTAAGCCATGTTTGTAAGTTGCCTTGCTGGCACCTGCCTTTTCAGCTTTGCTCATAAATTTTCAATAGAATTGAGGCCAGGGCTTTGTGATGGCCACTCCAAAACATTGACTTGGTTATCCTTAAGGCACTTTGTAACCAGTTTGGCAGTATGCTTCAGGTAATTGTCCATTTGGAAGATCCATTTCCGCCTAAGCTTTAACTTCCTGGCTGATGTTTTAAGATGCTGTTTCAGTATTGCCACATAATCTTCTTTCCTCATCATGCCATCTATTTTGTGAAGTTCACCAGTCCCTCCTGCAGCAAAACAAAGCCACAACATGATGTTGCCACCCCCATGTTTAACAGTTGGGATGGTGTTCTTAGTCTTCCAAGCTTCTCCCTTTTTCCTCCAAACGTAACGTAATTGCTATTATGGCCAAACAGTTCAATTTTAGTTTCATCAGACCAAAGGACATGTCTCCAAAAATTCCTGTGTACATTTACGAACATTAATATGGTTTTTATATGTTTCTTTTGGAGTAATGGTTCTTCCTGGCAGAGTTTCCTTTCAGACCATCTTGATACATTACTTGTTTCACTATGGGTAATGACACAATCTGACCAGCTTCTGCCAGCATCTTCACAACGTCTTTTGCTTTTGTTCTTGGGTTGATATGCACATGTTGGACCAAAGCACGTTCATCTCTGGGACACAGAACCTGCCTCCTTCCTGAGCCGTATGATGACTGGACATTCCCATCTTGCTTGTACTTGCATATAATAGTTTGTACAGATGAACGAGGCACCTCCATGTATCTGGAAATCGCACCCAAAGATGATCCAGATTTGTGCAAGTCCACAATTCTCTTCCTGTTATCTTGGCTGATTTCTTTAGACTTTTCCATGATGTTACACACAGAAGCAGTGTATTTCTGGTATGAATTAAAAAATACATCCACAGGTGTGGTTCTGATTAATTCAGATGTTGCCAATAAACCAGAATCAGAATCTTCCAAAGACATGACATCATCATCATATGGGCTGTCCCAGATTGTTTAAAGGCATAGTAATCCTAGTGTTTGTAAACCTGATTTCATGTCAGATAGTGAGAAAAACATGCATATGTGTCTTTTTATATAATGTATGTAAACTTCTGGTTTCAACTGTAGCTCAAAAGGGGTAAGTTTTCTCCTTAGGAAGAGAGCACCATAAGGTTGTGTGGAGACTTACAAGCCAATGAAATTTAAATATTCAAATAAGCTTGAGAAAGGAGAGCTAGTATCTATTAGAAGTAGCATCCATTAATAACACCGGATTGATTAAAGAGCTTTAAAGCATGATTAGGGTTTGGATGAGTTACTGGCATGACTTTAAAGCGCCAGTCATGTTTTAAGGTTCTTTGGTGCGTTGGATGTGATTTTAAGGGTTGCTGCTTTAATAGGTGGCACCAGGGTCCTAGCTCTTCTTCCTTATTTGATTATTTAAATTTCAGTGTAGCATTCATGGTGTGTAGGTCTCTACACACATTTACAATGTCTCTCCCTAAAGAGAAATCTTAAGCCTATTGAGCTTCTGTACAGAGATTACCTGGTTATCCTCCTTTAGCTTTATTTCAGAATCTGCAAACCATTAGAATGGTCTCTGTGGGGGGTATATGCAGCAGCACTGGCATTTGTGTGGTTCCTGCAGGAATTTGAACCTAGGTCCCCTATGCTGAAAGGCAAAAGTGCTAATCTTTCAGCTACATTGTATCTACTCACAGCTCTTTACATAAACAGACCTTTGTTTGACTAAAGTTAGCACACTGTTGGTTATGGAATATTGATTTCAAGCCTGCTGGGTCACATGATATGCACTTCAAACAAAAAATCCACCATTAGAACATACTGAAAGCTGAAGAGGGACATACCAGGTATGAAATGCCTTTGTGGCAAAACCCATTTAATGGATATTTACTTGGTATATATTTGTCAGTGTGCCTTTTTTTAACTGTATTTAACAGCACAGTTAATTACGCTTTATAATTCAAGTGGGTCTGGCAGAAAAGCATACTGCGCTGTTTACATTTTTTTTCTTTTACAATGGGATTCGATAGCCAACATATGCATGGCATACATAATGTTTCATACATGGTCAACATATTTGTATACACTAGTAGTAAGCGAGTAAGTGAAACATCTGCACATACTCCGACCAGCTTAGTGGGGAAGAGCAACCTTTCCTTTTCTGTGAGAAAAATTAATGGTCGTTTCCATAGCCCTAAAATAGGCATAATTCACAATCTTTATCAGAGCCACAACAGTCATTCATCCTTTATAATACCAATTTCCCAATATTGGGAAGAGGGATCTTTTGGGGCCAAAGCACCAGAGCATGGCTCCAGCTACAACTTCTGTTTCTCCTATATTTAGGTCACTAGACTGTTCTGAAAGGTTAAGTACAAAAGGAAATTCTGGCCAAAAATTGAAAATGACAAATAACCACCACAGCCCCTAATAGTCATAGTAGTCATAAAACGAGGCTCAGACTGGCCCACAGGGGAATATGGGAAATTCCTAGTGGGCTCCTGGGCTTGGTGGGCCCCTGGACATGACAAGCTTGGTCTGCTTTTTAGGGAGAAATGCAGAAAATTAAGTTCAGAAAGCAAGAGACTCAATCCAAAAGTCATGTGCAGTGATGTACAGCAGTGGTAGGGTAGGTCCCAAGAATAAACTCCATTGGTGTAACCCTAGAGTCAACTCCATTGGTGTAACCCTAGAATCGACTTAACTAGTGGACCCCAAGAATCAACTCCACTGGCGTGCCCCTAGAATCAACTTAACTGGTGGGCACCAAGAAACAACTCCACCCCAGTCCAACACTGACTGTAAATGTAGTCATCATGATAGCGAAAAGAGGAAGATATCTGAGCAGTCACGTTTATGTCCTCACGAAATCAGAACAGAAACCTTCCTTTCCAAAAAAAATCACTAAAATCACAACTGAGCATCAAGGGAACACTTCTAATTAAATCTTATAGGACACTTCTATGAGGGTAAGGACTCACCTTGACTCTGGCCGCTCAGCAGCACGAGGAGGAACAGTGCAGCCCTCGGCATTTCTGCTGTGCTGTTCGTTCTCGTGTCTCAGATGAACTAATGGCAGAGGAAGTGTGTGCAAGTGTTAAAATTGTGCATGTGCTTGTGAATTTCACAATCATGCTGTCACATCAAGGGAGGTACAGTGAGCACTAACAGGAACCCAGCCCACTGTCCATGCCTACTTGACGTGCTGCTCTAGATGGCAGACCCCAACTGGGCGGCGATGCCTATGCTACTTAGTGCAGAGGCCATCAGGTGGAAGAATAGTCTATCAGTAACAGAATGGGTACATCAGACCACAAATCAGAAACCAAAGAGAGTACATGGAAAATGCACCAAAGGGTCAGAACCTGGTCGGTCAGAACAGGTTCAGAACAAATCAGGAAGCAAGCCGAAGTCAGGAAACAAGCCAAGGTTAGAAAACCTGGAGAAGCAAACTAGGAAAACACAGGTAAGTATACACAGCCAGGAAATATCAAATATCATAAGCAAAGCAGATTTAAATGGAGTGCGCCCGCCCTGGTACTGATTGAACCCTCCAAGGCCCCGTGAGACCCCCTCTATCTTGGAGATCTGTCAATCTAAGCATCTCCAGCAGACCATCTCTCTGGTTGTGGACCCAAACCAGGAGATGCAGGTGCAGAACATTGCTCCTACAAGCTGGAAGCTGAACAGGTAAAAAGGGGGGGGTGCAAAAAGGGGGATGGGGACACCCAACCTAACTTCCCAAATGCCATATTAGGAGCCAAAATTAGCACAGCAAATGGTTAAAGGGATTGTCCTTTTTGGGATAGGGCTGTAGTAATTTAAAAAAAACACAAAAAACTTGCTACTCCCCAGTGATGACACTGACGGTCATCTTCCCAGTTCCTTTATTTGCTTTGGGCTTGGGATCACTCCTACGCTTTTGGCCACGATCGGCTGCATTGATCATATGCCATTACATGATATCACTGTTCAGAAGTGAGTGCTCCAACAGGTGATGTAAGGAAATGGTATTTGACTACTGCAGCCAATCACTGGAGCCGACTGTTTGGAGCTGGAAGTAAGTAGCAGAACCGGACAGGTAATCATCGCCGGAACGGAGCTAAGTGGGGAGGTAGGTATGGGTTTTTTTTTCATTTTATTTTATCCCAAGTTTTTATAAAACATTCCCTTTAATATGGTGTGCTGTAATTTCTGACTGTTAGCTCCTCTGCACCCAAAGAGTTAGCTCCTCTGCACCGCCTGTAAAGAAAAAAGGAACTTATCCCTAATAATTAGTTGAGCATTAGGTAATTACTCCATCGCACATAAACAGAAGAACCAAAAAATGGAAGTGCCGTATGTATACATGTGTGCAATATAAAATTTAACCTTTTACATCACAAGTTTAAATAATAATGCGGCTGAGCATGAAATACTAAAATCAAACACATATAAGTGCCTAATAAAGAAATGGCGCATTGATCAAATAATAAACTTTGACGAGTCACTGGGGTTCTCCAACTCGTGTAGATCGTAAGAGCACTCGCCCCGACAAGGGCGACCCCTAACCGTATAGAGGCTTACCCTATAGACTCAAGTCTTACCCTTACGGTTATCCATTTACAGAGTCCCCTAACATGTTTCGACCCACCACAGTCCCTTCAGGGTACAAATGAATGTGATGTATAAAATCTAAAAATGGAATCTTAAAAAATTCAAAAAGATTGAGGGAATAAACAAATGAAGTACCCCCAATCTATCCTGTCCCAAATTAGAATATCTTGATAGTGCATGTTAATTATGTATCAAATTGCTGGCTGTGTATATATAGCCATATCATGTGTATATAAAACAAGGTTGTTTCATAAGCAGACTATCCAGTCACCTCCCAGCACAATGCGGAATCAAAACCCCACAACAGTACAAGCACAAGTCATCAAAAAAGGATAGTCTGTACTTACCAAACAGAAATTGCATTGAATACAATGTCATAGAGCGTATGGCTCCAAAAGAACACACTGAAGGGCTATGTTGTGCCCGCCGTTTTTTGAATGCACAAGCAGCCTAAAATGTGTACGTAAGTCTATGTATTCCAGCCAGTCGCCGGAAGCAACCCGGTCCACATGCCAGCTCCTGTACCTCCGTCCACTTCCGCCCTTAGTGCGCGAAGTCCGGGCAATGACTTCCGCACCTGAGTGCTGGAATGTAGTGACGTGGCGCTATGTCGCGCGCAACGCACTTCCGGCACCACACTACCAAGTGCTGAACGGCCACTTCCTCCACTGTTTCGTGCAAAAACGGCAAGTAAATTGGCTCGAGCACACACTTTAATACATATGTGCACACGAACAACGCCATCAGAAGGGGCACGAAAAAATCACAACTCGCGACCTCCAATGGTACGGAATTAAAATGTAAAGATAGTCTTGTTTGGTCATCGTCCTGATAGTGATCAGGATGAGTATAGATATGACATAGATAGTAAGTATATACCTAATGGTGCACATGTGATATATAATGACATAATTAAAATTCAGAAGTACATGTATTAATTAGTATGGAGGAATAATAGAAGAAGATGCGGTAGTGACATATTTGACTCAATTATATGTAAGTAAAAATAGTTGCCTAATAAAGCTGAGGAGTTTAAGAAAGACTGGTCTTTCTGATGGGTACACCGAGACCTCCATATGCTTTCCACGCTTCATAAATAGCAACTTAAATTATAGCTGTTCATTGAGTCCCTGTGGTATATGTAGTTCTAGAGTGTAAATCCAAAAGGTTTCACGTTCTGAGGGAATCCATATCAAAATATCCCTCCTTTCATATGTGTGAGAAGATCAATTCCCATAATTTTGAGATCCTTAGAAACACCCCATGTGACTCCAGATGGTGTCTGGATAACTGGAGTGTCTCTTTTATTACGAATGTCACATAAGGTGTTCACCTATTCTCCTTCTCAACTCCCGGGTGGTCCTTTCCCGACAATAATCCAGTCCACATGGACACGAATGCGGTAAGATCACTCCCCTTATGAACTAACAGGTTATGAAATGTTTAAATCATAAAAAACTGTCCAGTGTTTATGTACTCCTGAAAGTTTTTCCAGTTCTAGATGTGGACAGCCTATACCCCGCTGCCATTTATAGCAGCCTTTTGCTGTCTATTTTAGCCACGTCCGAGTCACTTTGAGGGGGTACATAATGACTTCTCACAAGACGATCTGGAGACATCGTTTCCCTTTCAAATGGTGATGGCTGGTCTCAAACCACTTTATCCTTGATGTCAGATTCCATTAAGAGGATGTCGCAGTGTTTAGTTAATAATCTTACGGACTTCATTAGAGGCTACATCAAAAGTTCCCTATCAATTCTTATGATTCCAGAGTCAAGTTGATCTCTCTTTCTTTTAGAGTCCAAAAGGCATTTCTATCCGTGCTGAGTGCGGAGGTGATATGAATCCTTGAGTATCCCCTCCGGGTATCTCTTTTCCCAGATCTCTCACACATGTCTTTGGCCTGATGAACAAATTCTTTTTTGAGGAACAATTACGACGCAATCTCAAGAATTGTCCTCTGTGGGATTCCCCCCCTTTTTTTTTTCCTTTCAAAGAATAGGGGTGGCTACTACTCCATGCAGGAGTGAATAAACATGCCGATCCTCTTTGCGATAGATTGAGGGTTTTCAATCTCCCATCATGTCCATTTGTTACCATCACCATCTAGGAAGCTAATTTGGTGGATCTATCTGCATAGGGTGAACTTGAGTCCAATACGGTTTTTGGTTTAAACTTTGCAATTGAACACTATGAACTCCTCTTTTTTCCCACTCCACGGACAAATGATGTCATCAATAAATCTTTGTAAGAATGCAATGTTTCGATGAAATATAAGGGGTTCATCGCCAAAGACTATTTGTATCCTCCCACCACCCCAAGGTAAAAATTAGCTATAACCTTGGGGCGCAGGAATTGCCCATGGCGGGTTCCTCTCATTGATTGGTATAATTTCCCATTGAATAGCAAAAATTTTTATGTGATAACAAACGTTAAGAGATCCAACACAAAATTAATTATGTAAATCAAATTGTTGACCCTCCCTCTAAGAAAATATTCAGCTGCCTTAATGCCTCAGTACATGTGGAAATAGAATATAGAGCGACTCCCATCAATGCTTCCCAGAATCTGTCTTTGGTACCATTATGCCATCAATTTTTCTTAAAAATCCCATGGTATCCCTTGTGTAAGACGATAGGGATTCGTACAAAGGTTTAAGGACTGGTCTAGTATAATACCCACAATTCTGTGTAAGGCCAATCCCATACCCGACACTAAGGTCTCCCCTTCAAACGGTTTAACACCCTTATGTTATTTTGGGGAGACCATAGAATGCGCTGTTCGTGGAAATTTTGGGGAATATGAACTCAAATCAGGGGCACTGATCAACTCGTGTGTATATTAGCATGGGTGATAGTAGTCTCCAGTAATTCCCTCGTTTATACTCTTCTTGAATTGATCATTTCTAAGATTTCATAAACAGGTGCGGTCACTATAGAAGTTCTCTTACACATAACCCGGTAATCTTGTGTGATCCAATATGACTATATACCCCCCTTATCAGAATTGATTATTTATAACAATTTCATGATTGTTGTTCTAATTTCATGATGTGCCTGTTTTTCCCAAGAAGTCAGTTCGAGGAATCCCTTCGTTTATAGATGTTCAAGATCTCTGTTGAACCTTTGGGAAATGAAAACATCTATACAAGATATGTCTCCTAATGGGGGCATTTTCTTATTTTTATACAATAGTTTGTGTAAGGGACCTTTTCCATTATGTATGTTCTCATCTGCCAAGACTATATAATAGTCTTGGGGACATCCTTCTAACATGTCATCACCTATCCCCAGTTCAAGACATTCACGTTGTTTTTCAGCGCAAGGATATTTTTGCAACGCATTTTTCGCCCAACACAAATGTACATCCTTTAATCCAGTTGAACAAGTTACATTTTCCAGTTTGAACGAAACGAAAGTCCCTTTCTTTAGGACGTTCATTCGTGTTCACTAAGTGGTATATAAGACGTAAAGTAAATTTTACTATTTTGGATGTTGGTCCCCTTATTGATACAGTTATAATTATTTCGGAGTTGAACGTACCCCTCGATTGGTATTGACGGGCTAAAAAAAGGCATTTGTTGTCCTCTACGGTTATTGCCTTTTCCCACGTCCTCTCTGTCCTGATGTATTAGGGGACTGTCATATTAATATTCTTCCCTCTAGGTCTGAGTCTGAAATGTCATAACACTTTGAGAATGCGTTTAGTATCTCTCTATCGTGTTTAAAACCTGAGAATTCATATTGCTTTTGTTTTCTTGGTGAAGGGTGTGAGCGGTCCGGGGGGGGGAAGGATCTCTAATAAATTGCTTGTGTTTACGTCTTTGATATGTTGTTGAAATTTTTCTATTGTAGTTTCTGTTAACTGTTTTTTCTTTAGTCACAAATTCTGTCTCTTTTTCAAAGGCCCTTACAGTTTGTAATTAGTTCATTCAATTTATTATTGAAGCCTTCTAGACTATCTCGTTCTCTGGTTAAAAGAAGCTGCATGAACCACAAAGAACTAGCGGTCGCACTCATTTTCCCATCTGAAACAAACTCAGGACTTTGAATGTTTTAGTGGGGGGAGTTAAAGATATTCTTAGGCCTCTTGAACTATCTGGTTTTTTTTATATGTTTTCCAAACTTTTTATTTCCCAGCCAGCTGAGATTTGTTTCCGATAGGTTTGTTTCAGTTCCTGAATGCGTACACTCAGAGAGGGGGTATGTTTTTTTTAATAGACGTATTCCTTATCTGAAAATAATTTCCTCGCATCTGTTAACCATTGATCTACACTTGACATCAGTTGCAAATCCCTGCCATGACCTATTCGGCACAGCTGTCTAGAAAAAAGGAACATATCCCCTAATAATTAGTTTAGCATTAGGTAATTACCCATCGCACATAAATAAAAGAGAGACAGAAAGAACCAAAAAATGGAGTGCGTATGATACTTGTGTGCAAATAGAAAATTTAACTTTTACTTCACAAATTTTTAAAATAATCTGCGCTGTGAGCAAATGAAATACAAATCCCAAAAACACATATAAGTTCCAATAAAGAAATGCGCATTGATAAATACTTAAACTTTGACGAGTCACTGGGGTCCTCAACACGGTGTAGATCGTTGAGCACTCGCCCCGACAAGCGACACCTAACCCGGTATAGAGGCTACCCTATAGACTCAAGTCTTACCCTACGTGTAAAACATACAGATTCCCAACATGTTCACCACCACAAGTCCCCTCCTTCAGTGGACAAATGAAGTGATGTTATATAATCTAAAAATGGAATCAAAAAAATTCAAAGATTGAGGGTTTAAACAAATAAAGTTCCCCCCAATTATCTGTCCCAAAAAATTAGATATCTTATATGAGGGTTAATATGTATCAAATTGGTGGGGTTATATACCCTACAGGATATACAACAGAGGTGCACCGCCTGTAAAACCAAATTTGGAAAATGCCTCTAAATCCACATGCAATAAGTGCTGCAGAATATGTTGGCACTATATAAATAAAAATTATTATTTTACTCCTTATTAAAAAATACTGAATCAGTCAGATGGGTGTCACCATTCTAGCTTTCAGAGGGGTGTCTCCCTGCACTCACTACCGTCTGTCAGCACTGATTGGACAATGTCAGAGTGCAGGGACACACCCCCAATTGGTAACACCCAGCTGACAGATTCAGTAATAATCTCAGGAAAATAACAGGGAAACAGCACAACACAGAAATATAAGAGAAGACCCTCCAGACTTGTTATTTCACACGGAACCCAAGTAGTAACTAACACAGATATATCCAGAGAGGCCACAGATCCTCTTTAAACGTGTAGAACAATGCCATGTATTTCCATTGAAAACAATGGGCCACTTATTAGGGGCAGTTATAATGAATATTCTGCCGTGTAATATACTTAAAAAAAAACGAAAAACAAAGCCATGTGGATCCCAGATCTATGGATTTATGTGGACTGTATCAATGTCTGTGATGATATATGGGGGCACATGCAGGGTTTATCTTATTACAGATTTGATTGATTGATGAGTCTAGTCACAAATAGCATAATACTATACTAGCCAGAAAAATCTATGTCTAGTTTAAAAAAATGAATTACACCTTTATTGGCTAACAAGCAAGATATGTCTGGGATCACACGGCAGTAAATGGGTCAGTATTTTGCATCAGTGTTTGTAAGCCGAAACCAAGAGTGGATCCAAAATACGCAAGAGGTGTAAATCTTTCCATTATACCCTTTCTCGTAATGGGCCTCTCTCTTGGTTTTAGTTACAAACATTTAAATTTGCCCCAAAATACTGCCGTGTGAGCCCAGCCTATGTTTTCAAGATCTTGAGCACAGTAGCCTATTTATAGGTTTGCCATGAGATAAGACAGGCGAAATGAATGAGCTATTTCTCTGTAGAATTGCCTTTTGGGGAGATCATGTTTTCTCATAGGGGGTACCACATGCAGCAACGGGGTGTCCCTAGGGGCCTTCCCAAGAAAAGACCTTTGCGGGGTCCCAATGGAAGCAGCTTTTGTACTATGGATCCAACACAAATGGACCCATAAAAACCTCGCATCTCTATTTTTTCCCCTTATAATGACTCTTACCCAAAATTAAATTGGATAGTGCAAACCAGACATTTCTTTGAAGTGTGGTAACACTGATTTCTAAGCTTGCTATGTTAATGAGAAATTAAGAAAGTTGTAAAAGGGGAAGCGGCTCAGACTGGTCTGCAGAGAAGCAAGGAAAACGGTGGACCATGAGCATAGTGGACCCCTCAGCATGGTGGGTCCCTTGGCACGGCAGACATGGGAGCAATTTTATGGGAAAACAGCGGAGTAAAAGAGGTAAGGCGCAAGAGTAATTTGCAGTATGTGCAGTCATGTACAGAAGCTGTAACATGGGGTCCGATAGTGAACAGAAAGTGATATTGAAAACAAGATTTTTGTGTATGTGTTTCCTGGGGGCAAAGGATATGGAATTAAGTATCAGGGGATGGAGCACAATGAACTTTACTTCTAATACTATAAAAAGGGATTATTAAAAATTTGGCAAAAAAAAAAGTTTATCCTTTATATAAAGTTTCACAATTTTCCTTGTCGTTTTTAGGCTGGGTTCACATTTTGCTTTTTTTTTTTGCATTTTTCGACTGCATCAAAAACGCAAGCAATAAAAAATAAATGCAGATTTGGAGCACTGGTGAAATTGGGGTAAATTAAAAACCACATGCATTTTTTTATTCCTTGCATTTTTGTTGCATTTTTAAACTTCATGGTGTAAACCCACTGTAAGAGGTTTTCCAAGTCTTTTAAAAACCTCCCCATCACCTCCCACCGTGTTTAAATAGAAAATGAACCAATACTTACCTCTTCCATCACCAACGTTAACACATCTCAAGTGAGTCTTTCCCCCGGGGCCCCCATGATTTAGGTACATGTTTCTGCAAATCTTTAATAATGTATGCAAGCAGATTGTTGGTTTTAGTGATTAATAGTGGGGAAACCTGGACTCTGGCGTGCTGGAACGGGGGGTGATGGGGAAAGTAGTTTTGGTTTTATGAACACTCAATTTTCTTTTTTAGAACAGTGTGAGGTGGTGGGAGGTTTTTAAAAACATGGAAAACCCCTTTAACAACACTCCTTGCTGTCATTCAATAAAAAAACATTATTGCTTATTCTCAGTAGAAATAAAATTTGTCTTGGTCATTGGTTTGACACACAGGTGTATGGCTTGTAGAGTTCTCATGTCTTATAATTATCCATGAAGCTGTGTGTCCATCACAAGACCAGAATGGATTTTTATCAAAGAAAGTAAACTGTGAAAGTTTCTACTGAATGAAAGCAAGCAGAGATCTTGGAAACCATTGGGTATTGATTCAGAGAGTATATATAGATGTATATAACTTCTAATTATACAGTGAATTTCCATGACATGGGCATCTCTGCTTTTCTATAACTAATGCAAATTGTAGATCAATCACCAGCAAAAAGCAAAATATGTGCAATAAAAACATGTACAGTTGTGTACAGTAGTTGTAGGTTTGGCCCCACAAAAATAATTTGCTATGGACCCCAGGACCCCCGTCCAACACTCAACGCGATGTAAAGTATGTTGCAAAAGTCTTCCTACACCCTTTAACTGTTACCCTTTTGAAATGTTACAGCCAAAACTTAAATGTATTTTATTGATATTGTATGTGATAGGGCAACACAAAGTAGCATGTAGAATTTTACAGAAATCCCCTACTACTTCTTCACATTCAAACATTTACTGTTGTTTTTATTTATGTACCTACTTGTCTACTTGGTTTTACATTCGCCAAAAATCTTAATAACTTAGGTTAATTCTATGTCTTTTATAAAAACCATCATAACACCTTTCCCGCGCATCTTCCCTACTCTGCCTACATGGGACACATCACCAAAACACATACTTACCCATGGGTAAATGTATTTTGATTTCAGACCATCCCAAAGAAAGGCAGCACCTGGGTTACAGTAGCCACCAAGCGGGAAAAGGGAAGAAAATGTACATTCTTTTTTAAAATTTCAAATTAAAAACCTGAAAGTGTGGCATGCATTAATTCACCCACTTACTCTATATTCTTAACTAAAAATCCAGTGGACCCAAAGTTTTAAAGTTCCCAATTTAAAATATAGACATCGTATGTAACTTATTCTCAGTATAACTAAGCTTTTTGTGAAGGCCTCAAGTTTTTTTTAGAGAACAATTTGTGAAATAAGCATCATGAAAACCAAAAACATGCCCAAATAGCTCAGGGATAAAAGTTTTGCAAATTGTATTGCGGGTTAGATTGAAAAAAATAGGCCCAAACTGTGAACACCCCACAGAGCATGTTCAAAATTTTTCGTAAATGGAAGGGGATGGCCAACTGCTAACCCACCAAGACATGGCCTCCACCTAAAGCAACCCGAAAGGAGAGCCTAATTAGAGAGACCCAAGAGGCCCAATGGGCACTCTGGAGGAACGTTCAGATCCCCGTCAGGGGGGAGAATTTCCACAGGAAAACTACTGTATTAGTCATGTGCTCCAGAAATGAGGTCTTATAGAAGAGTAAGAAGAAGAAAGCCATTTCTGAAAGCAAGCCATAAGGAGCCCCATTGACAGTTTACAAAAAGCTATGTGACACAGCAAACAGGGGAGATGGACTGGGGCCCTGAGACCAAATTAAACTTCTTTTTTAAAGACCCACATCACCCCGAACAACCATTTGTTCAGCAGGCCGGGGGGTGGTTAGAGTTGATGGAAAGACAATGGGGGCTAAATACGGGCAAACTTGATAGGGCCAAAGACTTGATACTGGACGTGGGTTTTCCTTCCGCAGGAAAAAGACCCCAAAATAACCAAAGTACAATCGAATGGTTTACATTGAAGCATATTTATGTATTTATGTGTTACAATGGTCCAGTCAAAGTCCAAACCTAAATCCCATTGAGAATCTGTGGCAGGACTTAAAAAATGTTGTGCACAAACGTTCACCAACCAATCTGGCAAAAATTCCAGCTTCTAGATGTGCAAAGCTGCTAGAGATATCCCCCAACAGACTGCAGCTGTCATTACAGCTAAAGGTGGAAATACAAAGTATTGACTCATGGGGCTGAATACATATGCCTGCCACACTTTCCAGTTTTTTAATTTGCAAAAATTTAAAAAATGCATATAATTTTCTTTATACTTCACAAATACTTGCTATCTTATCTATCACATAAAATATCAGTGTGCCCTGACAGCAGGCTTGCTATTCAGACAGCCCTACTCTAGGTCCCCAGGGCTGACTGCATAGACATTCCCCGAGCTCCATTGGGCACCAGGAATCCCTGTGACCTGCAGGGAAATCCTCCTTCATTATGCCATGCTCACGGACTGCAACATCTTTTAGCGTTGCTGCTGACAGAGAACACAATCTGCCCACAGTTGTTAAAAAAATGAGTAACAGTTCAGGGGTATTTAGACTTTTGCAACCTTCTGTATGTTTGACCACTGCTCCTCTCAAACATTTGTGTAGTGAAGAAGAATGGTGGACTCAGAGCCCAGTTTTAGTGATTGTGGGGGTTCCAGAGATGGGACCGCTAGTAACAAGACATTTATCACTTGTCCTTTGAATAGCTAATACATATATATGGTAGGAATACCGATACAAGTGCTCTGGTAAATTAATCATTTTTCCGGAAGCCTATAGAACCTTATCGTGACGGACTTGTCACAATACAAACACTATACAACATAGTTGGGCAATAAACTGTAAGAAGTCTTGTAAGTTGTTACATGGTGTATTAGAACAATGGTGAAACATCCTCATTGCGGTGTTAAAGTTACCTGGTTATCACATAAACCAAAGAAGATGCTATTGCAGCATAAGATAATAAGAGGAAAGGTGTATGACTACCAGAGTCTGGTACTGTCATCTCTCCAGTTTTAGTAAATACGTACATTCCCTATGAAATAGGAATTGTGGACAATATTTCCCTAAAAATTCACATTATGACATTCATCTGTTATTCTTTCTGAAAATACAGGAATAAATTGATAACTGGGCACTTTTTGGACAGCTGAAACTGTATACCTTCAATATATTACAATTGACAAATATACTGAAAAGTGATTTAACTCCACTTACCAGATCGCAGGGCTCTTAAAAGTGATGGTAAGTATGATTCACATACCTATGCACTGTTGTTTTTCGCTGTGACAGCACTTGCCTGATCTAGGATCGTCTGGGTGTTCCTGATACTGGAACTCTCCAGGCAGGTGTAATATTGCCGGGGTCCACCCACACTGCTGCTTTCATATCCCCAGCCAGCTGTGTGCTTCCTCTGCCGTTTCTCGGCTTGCGTGTGCACTGCTCCCTCTTCCGGATCCTGTATGAGCGATTGCGATAGGTATGATGCAGTTGCACTGTGAATACTGCTTCACCTCCGTTCTTCTGTGTTCGTTTACCGCGCACCCATGGAACGCTGACCGTCATCAGCTGGTAAATTACTTGAAACATGCAGTTTAAACAAATGAGAAAATCCGGCGACGGGCGGTTTTAAACGAACTAAGTAGCTTTATTGTGCAATTGTAGCAGTAAAAAAAAATATGTGGGATGCACTGACACCTTAAAAAACGTATATCAGAACACATCACAGGGATCAAAAACAAACAAGCGTTTAAATCAGGGGCAGTCAAACATTTTGTGGAGGAACATCATGGCAATTTGGAATCTTTTAAGTGTTATGGAATAGAGTCGGTTATTAAACCTATCAGAGGAGGAAACTGGGATAAGAAAGTCAAACTAAGAGAGGCACATTGGATTTTATATCTCAATACTCGCACACCAACAGGTTTAAAATATAAACATGATTTGATGTATATATATGATTAGAAGGTAGAGGAGGGGAGAAAAAAAAAAAACTTTTGTAGAATCAGGTGTGCAAGACTATCAGGCTCCTTTTGTACTGAAAGATGATTGGTTTAAATTTTGTTTTAAGGAACCCCAGGTGTGTGAGGGGGAGGGGCCGTGAAGACAGAACTGCAAGAGGTGAGGAAACGCGTTGCCCGTGCAACACATGATGTGTGTTTTACTGCTACAATTGCACAATAAAGCTACTTCGTTCGTTTACCGGCGCTGGATTTCTCAGTTTGTTTAAACTGCATGTTTCAAATATCTTGAATATATTAATAGGTGTTAGTTACAGTAGTTAAGAAGACAGAGATCAGTTTGGGCAACTCTAGGCCCCTGATAACACCAAAACCTGAACTGCCTTTATGATGGCCCATGTGTATTTTAAAAACTGAAGTCTTGTGTCTTAAACTTTATCTTCTAGCATTAGAATGCGAGGGCCAAAGGCAGAGGGCCCCACAAAACTGCTCTCATTTTGCATGTGGTGGTAAATGGCCGCTCATCTATAACCTGTGTTTCTGTCTTACAAGTTGTGGGGACTCGATTCTGGAGATAGGACATTGATCCAGGGATTTATTCTGATCACTATATTTGGAGTTGGGACAATTGGAGTTGGGACAATTGGCATCCACCTATAGGGGTTTTTATGTTCCTCTGCATCAGCATTATAGGGTTATGGGTTGAACTCTATGGACCTGTTTTTCAACCTTATCTACTATGTTACTATTTTAGTATCCTCACGGTTCAATAATCACAATAAATTCCCCTCTTTCACAGAGAAGTGGTGAGCCACCTGCCTCAAGCTGTGTAAACATACCACAGTAGCAAAAAATGATTTTATACATTTTTTAGCTTTTTCACTTCCCTTTTTTATTCATTGTAGCTGAGCCACTAGGTCATATATGTCATGGGCCTTTATCATCTGGTTCATCCTCTGTGACAAGTAGATCACATGATAAAAAACACCAACCACTGATAATAATAGGCCTGTTTCCAAATCAGGGACAAATCTTTAAAGCAAGTCAGAAGATATTGATAAATAGAGCTCCAGGATCTGCCCACTGGAAATTAGCTAGCAATGTAAATGAATTGAGTGAATAGAGTTAAAGGACAAATTATCTGCAATCAGACTTTAAATACATAGCTAAAAGCAAATCTAATTTGAAGAGTCTTGCTGTGCAACCTGGAGCCCCTATAACAGCAGTCTGGCTGTGTAGTCTGGAGCCCCCTATAACAGCAGTCTGGCTGTGTAGTCTGGAGCCCCAATAACAGCTGTTCTGGACTGTGTAGTCTTGAGCCCCCTTATAACAGCAGTCTGGCTGTCTTAGTCTGACCCCCTATAACCAGCAGTCTGGCTGTCTAGTCTGGAGCCCCTATAAAACAGCAGTCTGGCTGTTAGTTTGGAGCCCCTATAAACAGCAGTCTGCTGTCTAGTCTGGACCACCCTATAAAAGCGTCTGGCTGTCATAGTCTGGAGCCCCACTAAACAGCCAGTCTGGGCTGTCTAGTCTGGAGCCCCACTATAACAGCAGTCTGGCAGTGTTAGTCTGGAGGCCCTCTATTAACAGCAGTCTGGCTGTGTTAGTCTCGTAGTCCCCTATAACAGCAGTCTGGCTGTCTAGTCTGGAGTCCCCCTATAACAGCAGTCTAGCGTGGTGTCTGGAGCCCCTATAAACAGCAGTCTGGACTGTGTAGTTGGAGCCCTTATTAACAGCAGTTGGCTCTGTATAGTACTGGAGTCCCACTATAACAGGCAGTCTGGGCTGTCATAGTCTGGAAGTCCCCCTATAACAGCAGTCTGGCTGTCTAGTCTGGAGTCCCCCGTATAACAGCGCATGGCCTGTTCTTGTCTGAGTCCCCCTATAACAGCCGCCTGTGCTGTCTAGTCTGGAGGTCCCCCTATACAAAACAGCAGTCTGGCTGTCTAGTCTGGAGTCCCCCTATAACAGCAGTCTGGCTGTCTAGTCTGGAGTCCCCCTATAACAGCAGTCTGGCTGTCTAGTCTGGAGTCCCCCTATAACAGCAGTCTGGCTGTCTAGTCTGGAGTCCCCCTATAACAGCAGTCTAGGCGTATAGTCCGGAGGCCCCCTATAACGCAAGTTCTGGCTGTGTAGTCTGGTGCCCCCATATAACTGCAGTTGGCTGTGTTAGTTGGAGCCCCTATAACAGCAGTCTGGCTGTCTAGTCTTGGGAGGTCCCTATAACAACAGCCTGGCTGTCTTAGTTGAGGTCACCCTATAACAGCAGTCTGGCTGTCTACTCTGGAGTCCCCCTATAACAGCAGTGCTGGCTGTCTAGTACTGGAGTCCCCTATAACAGCAGTCTGGCTGTATAGCTGGAGCCCCCTATAAAACAGCAGTCTGGCTGTCTAGTTGGAGCCCCCTATAACAGGCAGTATGGCTGTTGTATGGTTCTGGTTGTCCCCATATAACAGCAGTCTGGCTGTGTAGTCTGGAGCCACCATTAAACGCTGTTGGCTGATCTAGTGTCTGGTGTCCCCTATAACAGGCAGTTGGCTGTATAGCCTGGAGCCCCCTTAACAGCAGTCTGGCTGGTTAGTCTGGAGGCCCCCCTATAAACAGGCAGTTCTGGCTGTGTATCGGTGCACCCATATAAACAGCAGTCTGGCTGTCTGAGTCTGGAGCCCCCCTATGAACAGCCACAGTCTGGCTGTGTAGTCTGGAGCCCATATAACAGCAGTCTGGGCTGTAAACCTGGAGCCCCCTATAACAGCAGTTCTGGCTGTACAGCCTGGAGACCACTATAACAGCACGTCTGGCTGTACAGATGGAGCCCCCTATAACAGCAGTTGGCTGTGTAGTCTGGAGCCCACTATAACAGCAGTCTGGCTGTGTAGTCTGGGTGCCCCCTATAACAGCATTCAGGCTGTGTAGTCTGGAGCCCCTTCTTATAACAGCAGTTTGGCTGTCTAGTCTGGAGCCCCTATTACAGCAGTCAGGCTGTCTAGTCTGGAGACCCCTATAAACAGCAGTCTGGCTGTGTAGTTGGTGCCCCCATATAAAAGCAGTCTGGCTGTGTGTAGTTCTGGTGCCCCCATATAACAGCAGTCTGGCTGTGTAGTCTGGGAAGCACCCTATAACAGCAGTCAGGTGTTAGTCTGGAGTCCCCCTATAACCAGCAGTCTGGCTGTGTAGCATGAGCCCCTTAAACAGCAGTCTGGCTGTCTAGTACTGAGCCCTCCCTATAACAGCAGTCTGGCAGTGTTGTATGGAGTCCCCCTATAAAGCAGTTTGCTGTGGATGTCTGGAGCCCCCTATAACAGCAGTCTGGCTGTGTGTCTGGAGCCCCTATAACAGCAGTCTGGCTGTTACAGCATGGAGCCACCCTATAACAGCAGTCTGGCTGTCCCAGCCTGGAGCCCTCTATAACAGCAGTCTGGCTGTGTAGTCTGGAGCCCCGTTTTATACAGCAGTCTGGCTGTGTAGTCTGGATGGAAAGCCCCCTATAACAGCAGTCTGGCGTCCAGGCCTGGAGCCCCCTATAACTGCAGTATAGCTGTGTAGTCTGGAGCCCCCTATAACTGCAGTCTGGCGGTGTTGTCTGGAGCCCCCTATAACAGCAGTCTGGGTGTGTAGTCTGGAGCCCTCTATAACTGCAGTCTGGCTGTGTAGTCTGTAGCCCACTATAACAAGCAGTCTGTCTGTTTGAGTCTGGAGGTCCTCCTATAACAGCAGTATGGCATGATGGAGTCTGGAGCCCCCTATAACTGCAGTCTGGCTGTGGAGTCTGGACCCCTATAACAGCAGTATGGCTGTGTAGTTGCAGCACCTTATAACAGCAGTTGGCTGTCATAGTCCTGGTGCCCCTATAACAGCAGTTGGCTGTGTAGTCTGGAGCCCTATAACAGATGTATGTCTGTCTAGTTCTGGAGCCCCTATAATTGCTGTCGGGGCTGACTGTCTAGTCTGGAGCCTCACTATAATATGCAGTCTGGTTTGTGAGTCTGGAGACCTATATCTAGCAGATTTTGTTGTGCAATCGGGAGCCCCTTAAAACAGCAGACTGTCTATGAAGTCTGGAGTCCCCTATACTGCAGTATGGCTGTGTGGTGTCTGGAGCACCCTATAAAGAGTCTGGCCGTTATAGTCCGGAGCCCCCTATAACAAGCAGTCTGGCTGTGTAGTCTGTTGCCCTATAATGCAGTCTAGATGTGTAGTCTGGAGCCCCTATAACAGCAGTCTGGCTGTGTTTAGTCTGTAGCCCCCTATAAACTGCAGGTCTCTAGATGTGTAGGGGTCACTCCTGGCTGTCCTCTCCCCTTGCACCACCCTACTCCCGTCCCGTGGCCTCCTGGTCCGTCACGTTGTTTTTCTGTGGCTCACCCTCCCCCTCTTTTTTTCTCCGGTCTGCTGCCTGTGCCCATCTCCTGCCTGCCCTTCTGATGTGCCTGCTGTTCCCCTCCTTCCCCCCCTGTTGCTCTTCCATCCCTGGTTGTCATCTGCCCCTCCTTTTCTGGACTCGTCCTTCGTGCCCTCTCGATCCTTGCCGTATCCAAGTGGTGTGCTGCTTCCTGCTTCTTTGTTTTATTCTGCCCTCCTCCCACTCTCTGCCCCTTTCCGTGCCTGGTGCCCCTCTTGCCCTGCCACCCCTCTCCTCTCTGCCCTTCCCTTGCCCCCTTCCCCTCCTTGCCCCCTTGTAGCATGCTCTGTTCTCTCATTTGGGCTCTGGGTCTTCCGTGGAGGCTTTGTTTTTCTTCTGCTTCCTCCATCGTGACACCTTGGTGCTGCCCCTCTCTCCTCCTTCTGGTGCTGTCTTTCTCCTACTCCCCCTCTGCTGCTTCTGCCCGTTGCGCCCCCTTTGGCTGGAACCCTCTGTTGCTCTCTGACAATCTCTATTCTGGCCTTCCGTATGCCCCCCCACTCTTGGTCCCCCTCTGGTCCCCTGCTCACTCGCCTTCTTGTTCTTTCTTACTTCTCTGGGTGTCTCTGGCCTGGACCCTGGCTGCTCTCACGTGTTTCGCTCCCGTCTGGACTCCCTTTGGTTCTTCCCGTGGTCCTATACCTTGCTCCATTCTCTCCTTTGTCCTTCACCCTTGGGCCTTCCTCTTCCCCTCCTGCCCGCCCACTCCCACCTGGCCTACTGGTGCCTTCCCCTCGCTTGTCCTTCATACTCCCCCTCTTTGCCCTCCCTTGCCCTCACCGTACCTATCCGATGGCCCTCTCCTTGGGCGTCTCCCTCCCCCCGTCCCTTTGTGCCCCTTACTCTGCATCTCTTTCCTCCGATCACCTCGTATGGCCTTGCCCCCTCTCTCTTGCTGCTGCCACATGCCCTCTCCCTGCACCTGGCTATCCACTGTCTGGTCTCGCTATTTCCTCTTCTGGTACTCCTCTTCGTTCCCTTGCATCCCCGCCTCGTTCTGCTTCGCTGCTCTTCTCTCCTTCCCTCGCCGATCTCCTTTCCCTTCCGCTGGGTTCTTAGCCACCTTTGGTGCTGCTCTCTGTGGCACCTGCCGCGTCCCCTGCCTTTATTCCACCTTTTATCCTGCGCTCCTTCACCCTCTCCTTTGGTTCCTCTCCCCACTCCCATGGGTGTGCACCTTGGCTGGTACTTGTCTCACTGCGCTGTCTTGTTGCTCTCCTCTCTTTCCTTGTGGTGGCCCTGGCCTCACCTTGTGGCGTCCTCTACTCGTTCCCGCTCTGTATTCCCCCTCAACTCGTCCACTCTTGGCCCTCCCCACTTCTGGAGCTGCTGCTTTGCCTGCTTCTTCTGTTTTCTTTTGCCAGCTGCATTGATTTTCCCTCCCCTCCTGCTGTTTTCTGTGCACCCCCTCTTGGTACAGGCTACACCACTCTTGCCCCTACGCCCACCGTACATCCCCCTCTGCCGAACTCCTCCTCTCGTCGCCTGTCCTCCGTGCCTCTACCCCTGGCCACTCTTTCTTTCCCCTGATTCCTCCTGTTCCCCCTCTTTCTCTCTCCCCCGGTGGAGTCGCCACTTCCTGACCGCCCCCCTGACCCCTTCTGCTGGGCGGTCCTCCTCAGCCCCTCTTTCTGTGTCTGTGTCCGGTGCCTCCATTGCCTCCACCTCGACTGTCTTCTGTGCTCGACTTTTTATCTCCCTCACTCCCTCCTGCCTCCTCTTGGCCCTTGTGGTGGCTTGTTCCCCCCCTGTCCCCCTGCCTCTGTCCTGCCTCCCTGGTCTCTTCGCGCCTTCTGCCATGGCTCTTCTGTGCCTCCCACCGACCCCCCCCTTGCCGCTGGCTCCCCAATCTCCCCTTGCCTACACTCCTTCACTGAACTGGCGTCAAATGACTTCTGACCTCCTCTTCTTGACTTGTTGTTCCCTAGGGGAACTGTATCCATATCATAATGTTCACTCGGCATACTGGGGGTTCGGAAGCACAGAGAGGGGAAGCACGACACACGAGGAGGAGGGAGGAGCACGACCCCCCCTCCTGCCCGCTGCTTTTGGCTGCATCCCCATTTTTTTTGGTTCCCCTCCCTGCTTGCGTCTTGTGGTTCCCCCCTCATCCTGCTTCCTTTCCTCTGCTACCCATTTCCCTCTCCTCTTCCCTGACCTGCCCGCTCTCGCCTTGCCCCTCCTCTCCTAATTCTGCTTGCCTCTCTCCTCCCTCCCCGCCCTTCTGCCGCCTGTCTGATCTGGCTCCTTGGGCGCCCCAACTGCTTTCTCACCCTGCCTTGGCCGCCTGGCACATCATGGCCCTGCTATTGGCACCGTCCTGCTCGTCCTCCTCTCTTCCTGTGCTTGGCTGCTTGGTAAGCTCTTGCCATGTGCCGCTGTTGTCCTGCAGCCCACTGCTCTCTGGTCTTGGCAGCGCCTCACCTCCTCCCTTCCTCCCTCGTCCTGGCTCTGCCTGGACCTGCTGTCTCTAACCTCTTGCCTCCTCCTGCTTCTACCCTGCTCTCTCCTCTTTCTGGTTTCCTGGCTGCCCGTCTCCGTCACTCTCATTCACTACCCACTAGCATGTCTGGTTGTATCACACTCCCATCCCCCTTCTCCTGGCACCTTTTGCCTGGCTACCTCCTATCTCCCTGTCTTTCCCCCGCCTGGATGAGTCTCCGCCTTCTTCCCTGGCGTGCCGCCTGGCTCGTTGGCCTTCCCTGCCCTGCCCCCATCCTGCTGCCCTGTTCACTTTCCAACCCTTCTCCCCCCATCCCCCTCTCCGCTCTGCTTCTCTCACCTTCCGCCGTTGCCCTTTGCCTCCCCCCTCCCTGCCCGACTCTCCCCGCTTTCACACCTGACTCTTGCTTCCTTCCCCATCCCTCCCCTCGGGGTCTCTCTTTTCGCCTGGACCTTCTTTCCTCTGCCACCCTCCCCCGTCCCTTGGTCATGCCTGGCGTCCAATGTTGCCTGCTCTGGATTCTCTCTTCTGGTTTGTCCCCCCCCACTATCTTGTGCCCGTTGGCTGCCCGTCCTCCCCCTCTCCTTCTCCTCCCCTGGATGCCTCTCCTTCACCGTGCCGCTCTTCTCTTTTACTTTTTGCCTTCTGGAGCCTTATACTTTCTGTTTGCCTCCTCTTTTGTCTGCTTGCCTCCTCCCCTTTCGCTCCCTCTTG
Source organism: Phyllomedusa bahiana (assembly GCA_025379985.1). Taxonomy (NCBI): domain Eukaryota; kingdom Metazoa; phylum Chordata; class Amphibia; order Anura; family Hylidae; genus Phyllomedusa; species Phyllomedusa bahiana. The sequence goes on along the minus strand of JAODAL010000291.1, from coordinate 246,325 downwards.
TCCTCGTGGTCTCTCCTGCTCTGTGCCCTCTGGCCCGCTTGGTTCACTGCTGCTCTGCTCTTGTCTGCTGCTCCCCCCCCTTGTCCGTCGTCTTGGGGGTCTGCCCCCTTGTGGTCCTCCATCCTTTTGTGATCTGCTTGCACTCTCCCCCAGTCCCTCTTCTACATTACCCCTCTATTTTCGGACTCCACTCCACGCTGTCATGGGTTCTCCACACTGCCCATGCTTCACCCCTGCCTCCCTGGACTGGTCTACCCTGGCTCTGCGTCTTCGCATTGGATCATTCAATGCTGGTGTCTCACCCGGACTTTTCCTGATTGACTCACTCCAAGTACCACTCTTTCGGCCCTTCGGGGCACACCTCGCCTCCGTTTCTGCCTCTCTGTCCACGGGCGTGCAAGAGAGAACACTGGAGAACCCGGCTGGCCAAACGCATTCTGGTCTCAAGCATCTAACAGGCCAGCAAGCACTCAGCTTCATTTTCCCCGCCTGACCTTCTGCACTCACGCTCTTCCTCAAGCTCGGCTTCTGTTCAACGCATCCCTCCTGTCTGTGTGCTCTCTGTTTTCCTTTGTTTGTTCTCCCCTATCATTCTCCCACCTTCCTGGACCTTTCTTTAGTGCCGCCTCTCAACCCCCCCTCTTCTATGGATGCCCTTTCTCCTCTGGATGTTTCTCATGCCTCCTTGTTTGTCCCTGGGCCTGTTCCCTCTCGCGTGCCTGCCTTCTCCCTGTACGTTCCCTGGTCTCCTGCCCCCTCTCAGTACGCTGCTGGGCTCCTCCCACCTCTCCTCTCTCTTGGTCTTTCATCCCCTGGTCGCTGCTTGTCTCCTTGCTGGTTCGCTCACTTGCCTGTTGTTGGTCTTTCTGGACTCCCATCTTCCCCTCTGACTTTGTTCGCCCTCATGGCGTCCTGGAGCTCTTGGCCTCTGTTTCTCTTCTCTTTCCCACCTCGTGGCCCTCCACCTGACCAGGTGCGTTGCTGGGGGCTCCCCTCCCCCCTCTGGCCATACTTCTGTTGTCTGCCTGGGGTTTCCAACCCTCTGGTGTGCAGGACCTGAATTACCTCTTTTTTTTTTTTTTTTTTCTGTCTCCCCCCTGCCTCCACCCTCCTTCCCTTCCCACTCTGTTGATCCCCCCTCTGGTGGCTCTCTTCTGCTGCCCCTTCTCTCCCGCTCTGCCCCCTGTGGCCTTGCCCTGACTCTCCTGGTTTCTGCTTCCCCTCGCTGCTCACTCCATGTCTGGATCTTCGCTGCTTCTGTGCCCGCTTGGTTCTTCCTATGCTTTCTCCTTCGCCCCTGGCTCCCCCGTCACCTGCTGGCTACTCCCCCTCCTCCCTGCATTCTCTTCCTGCCTCCCTCTCTCTTGGAATCCCTCCCGTTCTTGCCTGGGCTCGGTCTCTTCCCTTACCTATCTTACCTCTTACCTTCTTGGTCTCTAACCCCTGCCTCCCCTTGCTACTCTCCCCTGCTCTGGCTGGCACTCCTGCCCTCTCCTTCCTGTTCTGTCTCCTTCCTTGACCTGCTGGTGGAGCTCCTCCTTCTCCTCCCCTGCTCTCGCTGGACTGGGTCCCTGCTCCATCTGGCTGGCTTCTCCTCCTCTCCCTATACTCTGGACTAATCCCTTTACTTTTTTTCGTTACTCTCCCGGACTTCTCATTCTGCCATCCTGTGCACTGCTTTCTCTGTGCGGCTGTGGCACATGTTTATGGCCATTGCTTCACAGTCTCTACCTTTCCTTGCTATTTGTTTTCTCACTTCTATGGTCCTTGCCCCCCCTTTCTGGGCTCCCTCATCCCACTCTCCAACTTTGCCCCCCCCTTCTTTGCTTCTGTCCCTCCCGTTCTCTGCTGCCGCTCCTTCTTTTACTCTACTCTTTTCTATGAATCGCCATGTCTGTGCCCCCATGCTGCTTGCTTCGCGTGGCCCCGTTCTCCAGTTCCTCGTGCCCCACACAACCCCAATGTGGTCTTGCCCTCTCGCGCCCTCTCGTCTTCCCTGGACACACTTCAACGCCACGGGTTTAACCCTGCCATACGTCTAACTAAGTGCTTGTCCACGGAAGGAACCATTTCCGCTATTGGCTCATCTTCTGTCTGTCCTCCTTTCGTTATTCTGGCCCCCTTCTTATCTAATTCCGACTTCCCCCCGTCCTGCTGTGTCACCTCTTGCTCTGCTCTCTGACGGGAGAGTGTGGATAGCCAGAATCTAGAAGCGTAAGGGTAACGGGAGGAACATAACATCAAGACTTGGTGGGGGACGATGCGGTAGCAAGGGCAGATCGGCGGCACAGGCGGCGCAACACGACCACACACCCCCCCATCCTTTCTACCACCTTTGCCTTTCCCTGCTCTTGGTCAGCTCCTGTCCTCTTCCTCCCTGTTGGTTTCACCATCTCCTCCTGTGCTCCCCCCCCCCTGGTCCTTGCTCCTGTTGTTGCCTCCTCCCCTCATCCTGTGGCCCTGGTCTCTTGTTCTACTCTACTCCTCTCCGTCTTATCTCCCACCTCACCCACTGCCCTACTGCTCTCCTCCACCGCCTCCCCCCACTGGCATGGCGTTGTTGTGCACCCATGCCCTTTTCCTCCCCCCCTCCGCTCTGTTCGCCTACTCTTTCCTCGCCGTCCATGTTGCTCTCTCCCTCTCTCTATTGGTGCCCCCTGTTCTCCCCCCTGATGGGCCGACTGGTTCCACTCTGGTTTGCTCTCTATCTTGCCCTTCCTTGATCTCTCCCCTCCTCCGTTGCCTCCCCCTTCCGTGCACATGCCTCTCCTTCCCTGGTTTGTGCCCTGCACCCTCCGTCCATTCTATGCCTGCCTCCCCCCAACCTGCCCCTTCCCCTGAGATGATCCCCTTCTCACCAACTTCTACCTTGCTGTCCCTCTATGCGAATGCCATTTCTGGTCGTTCCTTGAGGGAGTGCGGGATTGTATGACGAGGTAGCACTCGTGCGCACGACACCGGAGGACCTCCCATATACTCCTATGTCCGGATCCCTGATAACCATCCGTCCTCGTTTCTGTTGCTTCACTGCTCTCTCCTCGTCCCCCCCTCATTTTACCTGGTCCCTGCCTCACCGCACCCATCCAATCTTCTCTGTTCACTCTGTATCCTTGCTGTACTCCCTCCCGTCCCTCCTCCTTTTGGCATGTCTCTGCTTGGCCCCTTGCCCTGCCTGCCCCTGATGTTGTTGGATCACCCCGCTCTTCCCCTTCTCTGGGCATCTGCTTGTTGCCTTCTGCTCATCCTCTTCTGGTCTCTCTCCGACCTGGTGCCCTACTGTTACCGTTTCCCTCTGCTACCTGGCTGCGCATGACGCTTCCTGGCTTCACACATACGTCTGCTGCGCTGCACCTTTTCATTACTTACCTGCCAGTAGACTTCTCCCCTCTTGCTGGCTGTGCTCCCTTCCTCCTATGCCATTATGGTTCCCTCTCGTTTGTCATCCCCCCCCTTGGCCTAACTGAGAGAAAGCGGTAGGACTTACTTAGCTCCTTCCCTCCGCCCTAATCCCCTCCGTCATGCCTTCTTGTTTCTGATGGCCGTACCCAACGTGCCCTGCTCGCCTTCCGGCTCTCCTGCTGGCTGCCCTTCTCTTTCGCTCTTCCGTGGACGTGTCTGGTTCCTCTACGTGTTGAGTCCCATTTCCATCCACTGACTTTCTGTCTCCTAGACAGAGAGTTAAGGTGATCCGGAGTTTATTCGCCAATCCACCACACCACCCTGTGGCCGCTCACATACTGGATGTGGGTACGTCTCGCTGTGCCGCTCTCACATCCCCCCTTGGCTTCTGTGCCCCTGGCCATTCCTCGTTCCCGTTCTGCCCTCCTGCTTGGGTCTGCTTATCCTTCCCTATCCCGTGGCTTCCTACCCTACATTAGAATCCTCCCCCCCTCCCTCCTCTCTCTTTGCCCTTGGTCCTACTGGCCCCTTCACCTGCTTGGATCCTCCTTCTCTTCCGTCTGCTGTGGTGTGGCCTTCTGGTCCTCCGCTGCGACCCCTTGCCCCTGGAGCCATGCTCCCTCTCCCTCTCTCTCCCCCCCGCGTGGCCCCCCCCCCTTTGCCCACGCTCCCATTCCCCGTGACCTCGCCCTACCTGCTCTGCTCCGTGCTTCTGGCCCCCCCTCTTCGTGCCCCCTCTTTCCTGCGTCACTCCCCTTTCCTGGCTCGTACCTCTCCTCTTATCACGTGCCTTGCCCTTCCTGGATGGCATCCACTTCTTATCCCCCTGCTTCCCACCTCCCCTCCTCCTCTCTGCTCTTCCACACTTGTGCTGGTGCTCCCCACTTGATCTCTGACTCCTCCCCAGTCTTTTATTCCTCCTCCTGTCCCTTCTGGTTCTCTACTCTATCTTGGTTCCCGTTGATCCCCCTTCTATGGCCTCATCCCAACCTTCCCCTGCTCACCTGCTCTCAGTTTCCTCCTTCCGCCGTTTGTCGGCTGCTGGCCCTCCCCTGTCGAGCCTGGCCTCTTTGCTTTGCCTGCTTTCCCCCACTGCCCCTTTCCCTCTGGCTGCGCCTCGTGCCCAGATCACCCTCCCCTCTGCCGTCTGGCTTCTAGCCTGCGGACCTTCCCCTCCCTCCTCTCCGTCTCTGCCCTTGCTGCCCATCCATCCCCCCCCCCTCCGCCCCGCACCTCATGACACGTGTCCCCGTGCGCTCCATCTCCTTGGAAGCCCGTTATTTGCCTGGAGCCACACTATATAACAGCGGTTGGCTTGGAGTCTGGAGCCCCATATAACAGCGTCTGGCTGTGGAGTCGGAAGCCCCACCTATAACAGCAGTCTGGATGTGTAGTCTGGGAGCCCCCTATAACAGTAGTCTGGCTGTTGTAGTTCTGGTTGCCCCCTATAAACTGGCAGTCTGGATCTTGGAGTATGGGCCCCCTATAACAGCAGGTTGGCTGTGTAGTCGGAGCACCCCTAATAACTGCTGGTCTGGTGTTTAGTTGGAGCTTCCTATAAAGCAGTATGGGTGTGTAGTCTGGAACCCCCCTATAAAACAGCAGTCTGGCTGTTTTAGTCTGGAGCCTCCTATAAAGCAGTCTGGCTGTTTGGTCTGGAGCCCCCCTTATAACGCAGTCTGGCTGTATAGTATGGAGCCCCCTAATAACAGCAGTCGGTGTCTAGTATGGGAGCCTCCATATAAAAGCAGTTCTGGGTGTGTAGTCTGGAGCACCCTTATAAACAGCAGTATGGGTGTGTAGTTGGAGCCTTTAAAATCAGCAGTCCTGTCTATGGAAGTCTGGACCACTATATAAGCAGTCTAGCTGTGGAGTCTGGAGCCCCCTATAACAGCAGTCTGGGTGTGTAGTCTGGAGCCCCATATATTGGAAGCCTGGCTATGTGGTCTAGGGTTATAGTTCTACTTTCCTACCATAGTAAATGGCTTTTTGCTGTGGGGTCTGATATATCCTGTCAATGTTGTTTCTTCATCTTGAGGTTTTCAAATGAAGAAGGAACTTGATGAAGTCATTTAAACAGAACATCCTGTGACTTCAGATTGCTCACCTAAACCAAATACGTAGTCACTATAATACAGGCAGATAACAGCAGATGTACACGGTGAATGTAGAAACTGAAAACTGCAACCGGAGGAACATAAATATTTTTTTGACATCTTCATTACAATCATCAGTCTACTGACACATTTTAGGGTGCACTGACCAATAATTAAATTGTATAGTTAAGAAAACCCATTTCCTATTAGACCATTCTGATATAATAAATGGGAGAACCTCATGTAGTAGTTAGTCATAATTGGTATTGAGGTGTCCATAAAAGTCCAATGTATTAAAATATAACATAATAATATAATATTTATCCTGAATATTTATCCACAGAAAAAAAAATACAAATACCAAAATTGCATTTTTTTGGTCATTTCATGTTTCCTAAAATTTGGAAAAAAAAGTGATTAAAAGTTGCATGTATCAAAAAAACAGCACCAATAAAAACTACACTTTATCCTGCAAAAAATGCACACTCAATCAGGTCCATAGGTGGGAAGTACAAAAAAAAGTTAGTTGGACTCCAATTTTAAGAAATAAAGAATGTTTGGATTTTTCAAAAGTAATAAAACAAAAATGAAAATTTATACATATTTAGTGTTGCCCAGAATTGTACCAACTGCAGAATACAATATAACATAAGTTTCATAAGAAGAGTGGAATGTCATAAAATCAAAACCCCCAACAAACATGGTGCAAAGTATGGTATTTTTTTTTTCACATTTCACCCCACTTAGAATTTGGCTCGGTTCTCATGTATATTCTACAGTATGGTGAATGTCACCATTAAAAAAATTAAATCTTGTCCCACATAAAAGCCTCTATTTGTCTATGTAAATGGAAAATTAAATTTAAAATTATGGCCTTGGAAGGCAAGTGGATGAAAAAAATTAAGAGCCATGTGATTATGGCCGGCTGTCATGCAGGGGTTAGTTTATATTGAGCTTGTTTTGGAATGAACTAGGTAGGAGGATGAAAAGCAAAGGCAATCTACAAGTGCAGAACCATTGTGGTGACTTCTGCCACAATGTTAGAAATAACTTTTTGAATACTATTTCCTTGCAATAGTTTAAAAGGATAGTAATCATACAAATCTATGCCGGATCTCCAACACTGATGTCTGGTTTAAAGCTTCTTACACAGACTTAGGGTAAGGCGCAGGCTTCTTTGTATCCAAAAATATTATTACTCCTTAAGAACAACGCGTTTCGTAAGTTTAAAAACATAAATGATGAAGTGTTTTAAATGTGAAACGCGTTGCTCTTAAGGAGTAATAATATTTTTGGATACAAAGAAGCCTGCGCCTTACCCTAAGTCTGTGTTCTCACGGCTTATTTTGGGATGTATCTCACCCCGTATTTCACACCGTACTGCGCGAATTACGGGGGAAATCCATCCCAGTCATTTCAGTAATCCACAGTTCTCATAGAGAACTATGGGTCCGTCTCCTCTCCCCGCTCGGGGTATACACGCCGTGGATAATGAATGTCTATGGGGCCGGCGAGCTCCCCCCCCTGCACCCCTGATGCCGAGCACATGCGTATTGCAGCGGCCTAGAGAAGGTGAGAGTGCATATCTAAGTTCGAGAACTGCTCTTTCTTAGAAGAGGAATATTGTCACAGGGCTGTTGCGATTTGTAATATGCCTTTCTTGGGGAAAGCTGTTACAGTGGGTACGGAAAGTATTCAGACTCCATTACATTTTTCACTCTTTGTTTCATTGCAGCCATTTGGTAAGTTCAAAAAAGTTCATTTTTTTGCTCATCAATGAACACACTGCCCCCATCTTGAAAGGAAAAAAAAACAGAAATGTAGATATTTTTGCCAAATTTATTAAAAACAGAAAAACTGATTATATCACATGGTCATAAGTATTCAGGCCCTTTGCTGTGACGTCATTTTTAACTCATATGCTGTCCATTTCCTTCTGATCCTCCCTGAGATCTATCTACTCCTTCATTGGAGTCCAGCTGTGTTTAATTAAACTGATTGGACTTGATTAGGAACGGCACACACCTGACTATATAAAACCTTACAACTCACAGTGCATGTCAGAGGACATGAGAATCATGAGGTCTAAGGAACTGCCTGAGGAGCAGTTTGGGATGATCACAACTCTTCCTCGACCTGGCCGTCCAGCCAAAATAAGCAATTGTGGGAGAACAGCCTTGGTGAGAGAGGTAAAAGAAGAACCCCAAAGAATCACTGGTGGCTGAGTTTCACAGAGATGCAGTAGGGAGATGGAGAAAGTTCCACTAATTCAACTATCACTGCAGCCCTCCACCAGTCGGGGCTTTATGGAAAGATGTCGGCCTGCGGGGGTAAGCCTCTCCTCAGTGCAAGACGAAGGACATATGAAAGCCGCATAAAGTCAGTTTGCAAAAAAACACATGAAGGACTACCAGGGATATGAGATGTAAAGATTCTGGTCTGATGAGACGAAGATTGAAAATTTTTTGTGTTAATTGTAAGACGGTATGTGTGGAGAAAACTGGCCCTGCTATCACCTGCCCAATCAATCCCAATAGTGAAAACAATGGTAGGGCAGCATTCCATGCCTATGGGGGTTTTTTAAGCATGCAGTGACAGGACGACCTGGTTGCAATTGAAGGAAAGATGAATGCGGCAAAAGTATAGACAATATCCTGGATGAAACCTCTGCCAGACGCTCCTGGACTTCAGACTAGGCCAAAGTACATCTTCCAACAAGGACAAGGACCCTAATACACACATCTAAAAAATAACCATAGCCCAGTGGCTTCAGACAACTCTGTGACACATTCTTGACTGGACAGCCCACAGCTCTGACTTAAAACCAATTGAGAATCTCTGGAGAGGACTTGAAAATGGCTCCACCAACATTCACCATCAAACCTGAGGACTGGAGAGATCTGCAAGGAAGAATGGCAGAGGTTCCCAAATCAGGTACGTGAAAAAGTGTTGCATCTCCCAAGTAAATCATGGCTGTAATTGCTTAAAAGGTTGATTCTACTCAAAATGAGCAAAGGGTCTGAATACTTTTTTTTTTTTTAACCAAAACTTTTTATTGGTCAGTTTAAAGTAGTACAAAAGAATACAGTATATGTCATTGTAAGACCAAATTTCAACTTTGTATCCCCAAATACACAACCCAGCCCACCTCCCAAATCCATTCCAGATCACAGAACAGCAACATCCATTACAAACAAATAAAAAAACAAATAAAATTGTTACCTTGCTGTTAGGACGGCCTCCATCCACACAACTGCCATAGACACAGTCCAGGAACCTCTTCACCGAGATTCACTAACCCTCTGCCTAACTAAGTACGGTTGCGCAAGACCAGAAGTATCCAGCCATTTAGCCCATTATTTTATTATCGTAAGTTTGGCTCCTTCTTATAATACACCCCTACTCTCCAAAGGCAATCAGCCAATTCACTTTATACAATCATGTGCTGACGGAGGTTCTGCATCCAGCCTTTTGACGCTATTAACTTCCTTGCCATAAATAAAAAGCCCTGGATTTTATCGCGATTTTCTCAGCCTCTGAAACCATTAAGTCTCCTAATATCCCAAAAATACAAACCACGGATTCATTTCCACTGTAATTTGATAAATTCGCTGGATCAATTGGGACAATTAAAAATCCAATTATCGCTCTAGTTTAGGGCAATGCACAGACAATGCATCAGAGAGGCGGGTGCACATGACAACCTATTACACAGAGGAGAGTCCCTAATTCCAATTTTATGCAGAAATAGAGGGTCTGTAACTCGATTGTATTAAGAAATTAATTGAGAGAGATTCGATGCTGTTCACTCATGAAATCAATGGTATGGTCCCAGTATCTCCCTCCCAAATATTAGGCTCTATAGGGCCAATATCTCCTTCCCACACCTACTACGTTAAATCTATTGGGGTTTCTAGAAAAAAAGTTTGCCAACAAAAGTTTATATAAAGTGGATATTAGTCCCTTCGTTGTTTTGATATTTTTGACCCTATCTATCAGAATAAACTTGGCATTATATTGAATTGTGTCTGATTTTTCTGCATTATAAGCGTGCCTAAGCTGTAAGTATTTGTATAGATGTGTAGTGCGGGGTATAAAGCAAATTCATTTGCCAATTGCCTGTAGCAGTTTGAAAGACATATTGAAGGGCCCCTAAATTCCATGACGCTAAATTCCATGGAGCACAAAAGTTCGGACAACCAGGGGGGTATTCCGAAATCTCGGTATAAGTGTGCAGCCCTGAAGCCCAAAATCCACCGTTACTTTCCACCACAGTTTTATGCACCTCAAATATAAAGTCGGAAACCTTTTTGGAGTGCACTAAAAAAGTGTTTGCCTCCAGTTTAACATAAAGATTGGGAGAATTAAAATAGTGGCGTATTAGTTTCAAGTTTAATCCTTTCCCCTCCCGTCCCAATCTCTCATATATTGCAGTTGTGCTGCAAGAAGTAAACTGTGGATTAGGAACTTGCCAACCCTCCCTCGTCCTTTGCCAATTGCAGAGTTTCGGGTCTGAATACTTATGACCATGTGATATTTCAGTTTTTCTTGTTTAATAAATTTGCAAAAATATCTACATTTCTGGGTTTTTTCTTTCAAGATGAGGGGGAGGGTGGCAGAGTGTAGATTAATAAGCCAAAAAATTAACTTTTTTGATCTTACCAAATGGCTGCAAGGAAAGAAAGAGTGAAAAATTTAAAGGGGGTCTGACTTCTTTCCGTACCTACTGTATATCAGACAGAGATGGGTACTTTGAAGAGTCAAAAATCTAGATTTACTGTAATTTGTTAAAACAAAGCTAATCCATTATTTTTATTCATGTGATATGATTATGTCCTATTTTCTTTCATTTCAAATTATGTCAGAAACATTAGACTTAATATCTGAAACTGAAAAAATTGAGGTGTTCTAAAATTATACACCGCTAGTGTAAATTTGTTCTTTATGGAAAAAGCTTGTATGGGGGCTTGTTTTTTGCAAGATGAATCATATTTTTAAAGGTACCATTTATACTCCAACATAATGTATTGGGAAACAAAAAAAATCTTGGTTGGCCAGTAGTAAAAAAAAAAACAACCCATAAACATAATTACATTTGTTCTCTTAGCAATTTATAGTAACCCGAATATACACTCCAAGGTTCTTATCCAAGCCAATTTGCCCTTGAACCCTTTGATTTGTACTTTTCATCCTATTAGATCCATAAAGACATTAAATTGGGTGAAAAAGAAGCAAAACTCTCGTGCGTCTCTGATGATGTGCTCATATTTATGGAATTTAGTGTAAAGTGTACAATACAAAATGATTTGATCACTATTTGTTTTGGCAGAGATCCCAGGGAAGTCTAATGAACCAATAGACCCAAAGAATAAGATTGGATTCTCTATCTGTTTATCAGAAAATAAGTAAATATATCCCCTCTCCTATTGAGGGAACTGCTTTTCATACGTGGGAAAAGGAACTAAATGATGTTGATGCCAGCGATACGATTTTGAAGGGTTTGCACAAAATAAAATGAATTATCAATACTGAATAGTGGAGGGATTCTTTTGCATTACACATAAAGCGACTTTTGCTGCTGACATTCCCTATAATTATGCACCTTTTCTTTATTTCAGAGCTTGTCTGAAGTGTGAACTTCAGAAGGCCAACTTCATCCATAGCTTAAAGGGGTGTTTCGGGCCCTAACTGTCACGTCAAGGGAGGTACAGTGAGCCCTGACTGGAACCCAGCCCACTGTCCCTGCCTACTTGACGTGCTGCTGCCCTAGGCGGGCAGACGGCAACTGGGCTGGGGCGGACAGTCCCTGCCCACTGCTTAAAGTTGTGGGGCCGCGTCAGGTGAGGAAGATTAAGTCAGACAGTCCGGGTCAATACCAAATCGGGAACGCCAAGCCACAAAAACAGAACCACACAGAAAATGTAAAAAAGCCGAGGTCAAACACGAACGGGAGCGAGGTACAAAATCAGAAGACAAGCCGGGGTCAGGAGAACAAGCGAGGTCTGGTACACGGATAAGCAAAACACAATATAAAGCACAAGTAACACAAGGCAGCCAGGAAATTTCATAGCGCAGCACTCAGCTAGCAGGGGAGTTAAATGTGTTTCCTGGATACCGCCCCTGTAGCTGATTGGAGCGGCCTCCGGGTCATCCAATTGGCTGTGTGCAACACGCCCTGTCAGGAGTGGCTGTGCCCCTGTCACTCACAGACGCATGCCAGCAGAATGTGTATCAGTGTGGGTTGCAAAATCAGTTGCCTGCTGCCTGTTGATCCCTGCAAAGCACTGAGTGCAGCTAGCCCTGACAGTACCACTTTTAGGAAGGGGCCCCACCGGACCTTCCCTGGTCGGGGTTTGCCGGGTGAGAATCGGGGAACCCCTCACCAGGTCCACAGGGAATGGATTTTTGGAACCCATAATCTTTCGGACCTACCCCCTTCCAATGGCCCAGGTACTGTAGAGCCCTTTGGCCCTTTTCGACAATCCAAAATACGGGGCTTCTATTCTAATCCCCCTCTAGAAATGGAGGGGGGTCTGAGGGGGGAAAAAAGGGGGTGAATATACCTCTTAAAAATTTTTAACGATGGAACACTTATGTATAGAGAGACAAGGAAATTTCAGCGTATGCCACCGTTTAAAAACCACCTCGAACCACATATGGACCTCAAATGCGGCGCGGTTTTACCGAGGGAACTTTTCAATCGCGATTTTGGGTGGATAACCATACTTTACCCCAACCGCAAACCTTAAAAACACAGCGCCGTCTATCAAAATTTTTTTTTTGGGTTTTGGGTATAAACCCCAAGTTTTTCTGAATTTTGGGGCCCCAGACGTGACGATTTTTAATGATAACACCACCCCGCTGTGATCAAAGTGCATTTAAAATGACGCATGCCTGGGGTGTAAAACCACAATTACATAAAATGGGGGTACCGAGATCTACTGTTTTGTTAATGGCAAATTCAACAACGGTAATATTTTTTCCCCAGTCTAACCTGCTATAGTACATAAAGGGTTTTTGTTTTACCATTTTTTTTACCCCTCTGTTGCCCATTAGGGAAGGCGAGGAGAAGGCGAGGGTGAAAACCGGTTCTTAAAAAAGGGCTCTCCAAAATCGAGAAAAAACGAACCCCCGTCCGAAACTATATTCCTTTTTGAAAACCATGAAGCTTCAAATGTTTTGAAAAGAGTTCACAATTTTTTTTGGACGAGGGTAACCCCCTTAAGGAAAAAGATGGCCATTTTGCTGAAAAAACCACTACCCCCCAAATAATGTTTTTCCCCCTCCAAAAGGGGAAGGTCTGTAAAAAAATCCAGGAGATAGGGTCCGGGGTGTTAAGGGTATAGGTAGGGCATGTTCCCCAGGGGCTTTTTGGGGGGAACTTACCCGAACTCAACTTCACAAGATCCCACATAGGCCTCAAATCACGAGGCATGACGGCCCCCAAATTAGAGAAATTGCTTTTTGTGCAACATCGGATGCCCAATAACACAAAATCATAAAATTCTTTAAAACTGTAGCGGTACTGGGGGGGACAAAGAATTCGAAATAGGACAATTGGGGTTTATTCCTGGGGGCTTAATCTCAGTGGAAATAGGGGGAAAAAACTGGATCCGAGACCTTCCCCACCGGGGGTAAATGTTAGATTTTTCCCCCGAGCTAGTTGAGTGGAGTCATAGCCACAACCCCGTAGCGAATCAGATAGGGCTCCAAGGTAGGCCAGACGTTTGGCGAAAGACGCATAAAAAAATTAGGCTGATCAGAATCCCAAACCATCCCGAAAACCCGAAGCGACAAATATGAAACCTTAAATGGTAGCAGAACTTTTTAGATACAATAGGAAATAACTGCTCGGCCCCCTATTTCCCGCTGACCACCCAGGGGTTGGAGTTTTTTTGGCCTGGTCTTCGTTTTGGGGGCTTCCCAAATGCCCCTGCCCCTCTTCGCCACAGTAAAGCACAACCCCGGGTTTCGAAGAGTATCCTACAGTCACTAGCGCATGACAAAAAAAGCCCCCACTTGCATGGGTCCTCTGGGGTTTAAATCGGGGAAAAAACGGGTTTAGGGGGACCATGGTTTGGGCCACCGGGGGGTAACCTTTTCCCCGATGTCTCTCCCAAATGTCTGTCCAGACGAATAGTGCCATAGCCTCATCTTTAAGTACCAGGGTAGGGGGAAGCCACCTTTAAAACCTTCCATGGGCAAAAACCCCCTAATTAAAAGGCATCGAGGTGGGCGTTCCCCGAGGAACCACCACGACAAAATTTGGGAACAAAACTCCTCCCCCGTCTTTTTACCCGCCCTAGGGGGTCAAGGGCCCCGGCCCAGCTTCCCCCTCGGTCTCAAAAGTCCCCCCCAAGGGGACAAAAACCTGTCCCCAAAGACTTTTAAGGGGGAATAGGCGGGGAACGAAAATGCCCCTTCCTGGGGCAAACCCCGAGTAGGGACATAACCATTCCCATTCTTTGCCCTGATTGCCGAGGGAAAATGGGCAAAACCTAAAAAACAGGCGACAAACCCTCTAAATGCCAAAAAGCCCTTTCCCGTTGCCTGAGAACCTGTCGGCAACGGATAGGGGGCTCCAAGGGGGGAAGGTAGTGAGGGGTCCTCGCTTTGGGGGAGACCTGCTGTTCTACCTCACCCAATTCTGGACTTTCTGGGTTAGCCCCTGCCCCTGCCTTTCCAGAGCTGTCATGGGGGTCATGTGAGGGAAGCAGTAAATGGTTTGGCCCTGAAAAAAGTACGTCAAGGGGGGTCAGTGACCCGAGGAAAACCCCCCCACTGCCCTGCCTATTTAGTGCTGCCCCCGCCAACTGGGGAAGGGTAGATGCCCGGGGGGGGTCAGGAAAGAAAAATCGACAGTTGGGTCAATACCAAATCGGGAAAGCCAAAAAAAACAGAACAGGGGAAAACTAAAAAGCCGAGGTCAAACTGACGGGAGGGGAGGGACAAAATCAGAAGAAATGCCGGGGGTCAAGGGGGCAGCGAGGCTTTGGGCACGGGGGAAGCAAAAAAACAATATAGAGCACAAGTAAACAAAGGGAGCCAGGAAATATCAAGGCGCAGCATCAGCTTTGCGGAGTTTAATTGTGTTTCCCGGATACCGCCCCTGTAGCTGATTGGAGTGGCCTTCGGGCCTCCTTTGATTATGCCACAGTCACGAAGACGGCAATCAAATGGTTGAACGGCGGGGATCAGAGGCCTCCTCTGGTCCCTGTTGTTCTCAGAGACTGCTCTAGGAACTGAGCTGTTAATTACAGCTCAGATCCTAGCACAGATGTGGCGCTGGGAGCCGCAACCCCCCTCTGTAAGCAGCGACATCTTCTGCCGAAAGAGAACATGTTAAACGGGTTTTGCCACAAAGCAAAATCTCTTTCTACAGCCAGCTCATAGCTCGCTACAAGCCAGCCCCTGAGAACAGGGAGACGGCTACACTTACTCAATTGTACTAATTTTTTTCTATGGCAGTTTCGAATAACCATGTTGGTTGAGGTATATTCGGAACTCCCATAGACATGAATGGGGAAGAGCTGAGCAAGCGCGGCCATCTCTGAGCCTGAGGCCTTTTTGCAAGATGAGCTGGATATAGAAAGGAATTTTGCTTTGTGGGAAAACCCCTTAAACCCCTAAGGGCCGCCTTTTTTTGGACTTAAGGACCCAAAACCCCATTTTTCAAAAGGGGTCACTGTATCTGGAATAATTTTTAAGCTTTTACCTACTATTTGTTTTTTGGTTTTTTTTCTTGTGACACATTGGGTTTAATTAGCAAAATTTAATGTTGGTAAATGTAATCCTTTATTTGTGAAAGATATAAAAATTTTGTGAATATTTGGAATAATTTGCCATTTTGAAAGATTAAACATTTCTGCATGTAAACAAAATAGTAAATAATTAACATATGCCATAAGTCTACTTAATGTTGGCAGCATTTTTTAAACATTAGAAGGTTTTTAAGTTTAGTAGCAAATTTTAACATTTTAAGAAAATTTGCAGCACAGATTTTTGTAGTGACCAGTCCAGTTCTGACTTGGCTTTGAGGGGCCCTTATGTTAGATGCCCCCATAAATGACTCCAACTAATAAACTGCACCCATCAAGGGATTCAAAACAATACTTTCAAAGTGTGTTAACCCTTTAGGTGTTTCACAGAAATTAAAGCAAATTGGAGAGGAAATTTAAAAATTGTATTTTGTTGTTTGCAGATTTTAAATTTTAATACATTTTTTACTGTAGCACAGTAATTATGAAGAGAGAAACTCAAATCAATAATGATTCTGTCATTTGTAGAGACATCCCATATGTGGCCCTATTTGAATCTTCCACACACCCCAGAATTGGATTTTGGGTTCTCATTTTTATTAGTTTTTTTTTTCGTGCCATTTCAGGTTTGTGGACTCCCTAAGATGCTTAATGTTAATAATCACCCCGAATAAGACCTAATTTGGGAAACTTAGCCCCTTGAGAAATATATCCATTGGTGTGGTGAATATATTAACCCCACAGCTGTTCCACAGATGTTTTTAGCCTTGGGCTATGAAAAAAACAAATTTCATTTTATACAATTATATACAGGTTTAGCACAACATTTTTTATTTTCACAAGTAATGTTGGTGAAAGAGCACCTCAAAATGTATTACCCAATTTCTTCCAAGTTCAGCAATACCCCATATGTGGGCTGGTATTTGGAACGCAGATTTTGGTGAGTGCCGTGTTGCATTTGCAAAGCCCCCAAAGTACCAGAACCGATTAAACCTTCCGGAATTCACTCCATTTTGGATTAAACTCTCCTCAGAGATCTCATTTAGATCTCATTTGTGTATTTTTGGCCCACAGGTGTTTCAGGGTTTTTTAGCGTTGGGCTATGAAAATGAAAAAAAAAATGCAATTTCACTATTGTTTTTATTGTTTCATTTTTACAGCATATAAACGACATGATGACTTTACTATGCGGGTCAATACAATTAAAACAATATACATTTTTTTATAGTTTTTTATGTTTTACTACCTTTACACCAGAGGCGTAACTTCAAGCTCTTCGGCCCTGGTGCGAAAAGTGAAATGGGGCCCCCTAGTTACCATGCGCCATTTACAATGCTGGTATCATCTTATGTGGCAGGAGGGCATTTGGGCCCCCTCAGGCTGCTGGGCCCGGTAGCGACTGCTACCGCTGCACCCCCTGTAGCTACACCCCTGCTTTACACAATAGAAATACGTTGAGTTGATATTTTTATTGGTATAATTTTGGGGGGCACATAAGTTTTTGATCGCCATTCAATCCAAAATCCGTAGGCAGGATAAAGAAAATACGGCAATCCTGATGGTGTTGATTTTTACTTTTTTATTTATTTTTCTTTCACTTGTCACTTTCGCTTGCAGTAAGTACAATGTCACCCTGACGTTTTGGTACATCATGGTGCGTGACGGGGTAAAATAAAGCAAACCTAAAATTAGAGGAGCCTGATGGAATATGCTCCAAATAAATCACAGAGATACATGCTGTTCTATAGACTTGACAAATCTCTGGCGCATGTTAGACTATTCTATATATCTTTTAGATTCTTTATGTACCTTTTAGATGCCATCAGAGCTCAGATTTGATTTTTCTAAAGAAGTTTAAAAAATGAAAGCAGAGTTGTGATTGGTTGTTGCTCTATGTACCCAAAACCTCACAGACTATTAGTAAATCTGATGTTTTTTCAACTCAACAAAAACACACAATTTTTTGACAATTTGTGCAGTAAATATAATGACTTTATTAAGAAATTTGGGTTTTCCTTTATAAAGCATACTACTTTGAGCAATTCATGATGCAACATACAGTTTATCACTGCCAATTTACACAATTTCCCCAATTACAGTAATCTGTGTTCCTACATAATAAATGATCTCATCCACGGTCTCATCTACAGATACATTACTTAAACCTACAGTATAAATTGAACAGGAAACGTGTCTACCTAGTTTTATATCTACGGTATGACTGTAGACTATGACTGTAGATTTTAATAAAGATACACTAAACTATGGATAAGGGGGCAGCTATACAGGGTGCAAGAGTAGCAATAGGGGGTGCAAAGGGTGCTATGGCACCGGTGACCTGTTGAGTGAGGGAACCCAGTGACAAAGAATGGCAGTGCTATGAATGACAAGTGATACTTGGGGTGACCCAAGTAATATATTTTTTATTGGGGCTTGGGAGCTTGAAATTACACCTTTTCTACAGAGCTAGCTCTCTCCTACTTCAATATGTGGTATTTCTATTTTCTATTTTATCTTTGCGTTGTATGTACTAATTGAGGGACTATACAAGGTTGCTCTTCCTCCCCATTTCAACAGTTGGTAAGAACTTGCACAGCGATGCAGGATTATTATTAGATTCATAGTGATACCTATTGTGTTTGGCACAATGTAATAGACACACTAACATGTCAGACCTGAGAGACATTGTAAGGCGCATGATTGCCATGACAAACCAATGGCACCCTGCAATTGCGTTCCATTGGGGATGTGGGCGATCAGGTGATGGAAGAACACCCTCCCACTAAATAATCTCTCATATGCCCAAGAATCATCTCCACTGGTGAGCCCCAAAAATCATCTCCACTGGTGAACCTCAAGAATGAACTCCACTGGTGGGCCCCAAGAATGAACTCCACTGGTGGACCCCAAGAATGAACTCCACTAGTGGGTCCTGAGAATCAGCTCTACTGGTGGGCCCCAAGAATCAACTCCAATGGTGGGCCTCAAGAATCAGCTTCATTGGTGGGCACCAAGAATTAACTCCACTGGTGAGCTCCAAGAATCATCTCCACTGGAGAGCTCCAAGAATCAGCTCCACTGGAGAGCTCCAAGAATCAGCTCCACTGGTGAGCTCCAAGAATCAGCTCCACTGGTGGGCCACAAGAATCAGCTCCACTGGTGGGCCACAAGAATCAGCTCCAGTGGCTTGCCCCAAGAATCAACTCCACTGGTTGTCCTCAAGAATCAACTCCACTGGTTGTCCTCAAGAATCCCCTCCACTGATGGGCCCCAAGAATCATCTTCACTGCCGGGTCCTAAGAATCAACTCCACTGGTGGACTTCAGACACCACAGTCCAAAACTGGCCTCTGTACATGTATGGCAGATACCACTAAGGAGTTAAAAAAGGTCTATGAATTGAGGACTGAAACATAACATTGATTTTTTTTAGATTGTCTTGTTTGCAAAAACTAATTATTTTAAAGTTCAAAGAAATTACAAAGTTTCTTTTGATGTCTATCCCACTCTTGCACCTCATCAGAGCAGTGGATGAATTTGGCACTATTAAAGAGGACCTGTAAGTTCTGATTCTAAGGAAGGCGAAAAGAGGAAATATAAAGAACTGTGCAAGAAACCTAAGGCCCTTCATACAGTTATCAGAGCAGGGTAACTAGAGAAGACTGGGCATCCAACCCCTGACCATGAACATTTACCAGTACCCCATAATAATAGTCATATAGGGGGGACATGTAGGAAAACTGTTTAGGTGTAAGATTTTCTTTGTTGCCCATAGCAACATTTCATATAGTGCTCTGAAGAAATGAAATGGGAGATCTAATTATTTGCTATGGGAAACAAAAAAAGTATTACACCTAGTTTTCATATATGTCACCCGTAGTTGCTAAATAATACAAGGAGCAAATATCTCACTATACACATTACAATCATACTGCAAACAAACAAATCCCACTATACCAAGACCAATATAACTAACAATGCTACTACTACTATCAAATAATTCGGCCGGAACATGATCACATAGTGACTGAATAATGCCACATTACTATTATTGAATAAAGATGAATATACAACGACCAATGTTACCACCTAACAGTGACCATACAGGGGTAGATACCATTTTACACAGGTACTCGGTGGACATATGAATGATTTCGGTGGGCGGTGGCTCCCTGATCCACCAAGGTTTTAATCTGTTTGTGCATCCTACGACAAACAGTGCTGACCTGGGGATTGTGCCCTCTATCCCTGGGTCATACCTCCAAACACCTGGGACAGTATGGGGACCCTATGGAGGTGTTTGTTGAGTGAATGGCTGTGTAACCAGATAATAGACAAGTTCCAAAGTTCACATAAAATTGGCAGTTTTTCCTCTAAATGTGTATATCTCATAAAAGTCAGTACACCTCTCACATTTTTGTAAATATTATATCTTTTTATGGGACAAAACTGAAGATATGACACTTTGATACAATGTAAAGTAGTCAGTGCACAGCTTGTATAACAGTGTAAATTTGTTGTGCCCTCAAAATAACTCAACACACAGTCATCAATGTCTAAACCGCTGGCAACAAAAGTGAATACACCCCTAAGTGAAAATGGACAAATTGTGCTCAAATTCCATTTTCCCTTCCCGATGTAATGTGGCTCATTAGTGTTACAAGATCTCATGTGTGAATGGGAACCAGGTGTGTTACATTTGGTGTTATCGCGCTCTCTTATACTGGTCACTGGAAGTTCAACATGGCGCCTCATGACAAAGAGCTCTCTGAAAATCTGAGAAAAAGAATTATTGCTCTACATAAATATGTTTATCTTTCTTACTGACCAACTTTAACCCTATAGAGCTTTGTAGCCTTCTGCCCTGCTATTTAGACCCCTTCATCACCAGTGTCCCTCTAACAAGCTATGTATAGAAGAGCTGAAATATCAGTCAATGCTGTGGAACCACCCACAGCCTGAATAGGAAGTGGGTGCCTGAAGTTGGCTGCGTAGAGCAGACTCAGTATGGTAAGTTATAAAAACTACCAGGACTAAAGTTGGCCGTATACATTAGAAACATGCTGGAACTACTTATTTCTCTCAGCATTCATCTTATGTTTCGCGGTTGCCTGACACTCCCCTCACAGCACGTGTCAGGGGAGAGAAGGATGAAGCAGATGGATTTCAACATGTTGATCATATTGTTCTCATGGGAGATAAGCCACCACCATAGCTGTCCAGCAGCGGCTTAATCCCCTCTCCTCAATAGAAACACATACATGACCAAACTAAGCATGCATATATATGGCAAAGTCTGGAAACATAGCTGTCGGCCAAACCGCTATCTAATATGTAAGTTCCACTTACAGTAACTTCTCAGGGCAACACTCTGGACATCCTAGAGAGGTCCCTTGTTCATGCAGAACTGTATCCATGTAGTACATTCATATAAATCACTCAACTTTTTAAGAAAGAATAAGTGGCGATAAGTTTAATATTTTTAAAACAATCGCACAACCCTAGAAGTGTGACAGTCTCCTGTCTCTCTGGTCTCCAGTAAGGCAAACCATGTGGGACGGTAGTCTCCCTCTCCATTCACACATAGATTCCCCATGCTCTTTCCTTACCACACCTGTACTAGTACGGTTTCCCCTGAGTTCCTTAGCTGCTTTCAGTGTCGGATTGTGGTACCTAGGTCCCACAGGTGGAGTTCATTCTTGGGGCCGACCCTCCAGCTAGTGATCTAAGCAAAAAGACTTGGCAAGACTCACCCACTAAATACAAATAAAACCCACGTGTATCTTTAGACCCACGTGATGCATAAAAGACACAAAACACCCTTTGGGGCTTCTGACCCTCCGCACATGGTTTTCCGGGGTCCTGGGGGGAAAGATTCCAAAACACTGTGAAGTCAGAGTAAAGATGATCCAGCAGTATGTATCAGCAAATGCTCTAACCCCTTAACGACCGCACGGCGGGCATTTCAGGTCATTTGTTTGCAGCGATGTCTTTTAGCGTCACTGCAGACATTAGGATTTGCGGCTCCTGGCATCAATGCAGTACTGAAAATAGGGCTGTACTTCACAGCTGGGTCCCAGCGCAGTCTCTGCAAGCGCCAGGAAGAGGGGGAAACCTCCGCTCCCCGGCGCTTAACCCTTTGATTGCCATGGTCAGTGACGGTAGCATAATCAAAGGGCTTTCCCCGTTTCGTCAGGTGATGGGACTTCCGGGACCTGACAGAACCTGAATAACGCTGCACACGCCCTGGGACCTAGAAGTCCCAAAGGGCTGCCCTTAAAAGAAGCCAACATCGGGGGCCACTGTGTGCTCACCTCACTGCTGCCTGTGTCAAACTGACACAGATTAAAATGGATTAGCCTATATGAATCTGCTAATAATTAACAATGAAAAAAAAAAAAAAAAATGAAAAACATTTTCTTCAGGGTTTTAAAAAAACAAAAAAAGGTAGAAAAAATATAAATAATAAAATAAAAATAAATATTAAAAAAAAACAATTGTGCATACTTTACACACAAAGAAACAATTTTATTAGTGTAAAAATATAATGGTGTAAAACTAATGTAAAAAAACAAAAAAAATTGGAACAAATTCTGCAATAATTTATAGGTGGACTTGAACTATTTCCCCAAAAATACAACGCCCCAAATAAAACAAGGCCTCAACAACTGTGTCATTGAAAAAATAAAAAAAAACTTTTTGTTTTCTTTTTTCTGGGTTTCAAACCCCTACCTAGGATCATATCAGGGCAAAAGCACTCTAGGGCTCCTTAATTAGGAGGCTTTCCCCTGCTCCCTTATAAGCCAATCGAACTGCTCTCTCCTGAACAGGGATACACACGTCTGCCCTACACACTCTCTTTGGTCTATTGGGGACAACTGACTTCCCAGGTTTTTTAACTCTCCTCCTCTTTCTTCTTTTTGGCATCCATGACATCTACTGTTTAAGGGGCAAACGCGGGTTTACACCCTACTCTGTTACAAACGTCTAATAGCCATTAAAAAAATCTTGCTAGGTTTTTATGACAAATATAAATGACTTTTTTCTTCATTTTACTATAGCTTTTCGGCCCTAGCTGTTCATTCTTAACCTTCTGTTCAAATGTTTATATTTTGATAATTGTAATGTGTCCCCATGAAGGAAGAGGGTTGAAATGCATTTTACTATAAAACAAATTTTTGCAAAGGCCACTCGGCAAGCGTGTTTACCATTTTCCATAAACACTGAAGCAAAAAAAAGAGATTTTTTTATTCTCCTTTACACTTCTCTTCTTTTTTCTTTAATCAAAATTTCAAACAAGGATTTTGCTTTTAATTTTTTAATTTTCTTTAATCAGTTGTTAGTAAAGGAGGTGTCTAACAGGTATCTCTCCTGTTCTATTGCTCTGTCTTGGTGTCAGCCAGTGGTGTTTTTATTACCCCAAGGCTGACACTAACAAACGTCATCTCACTATTATGCCACTATCCAATGCATAAAGGGTACTGGGAAGAGATAGGTTATTACCAAAATCTCATGTGACAGTCCTGCCTCTGGTGCAGCCATAGGCTGATTTTATAGGATAGAAAGGGGCCAGTATCCATGGACCTTCCAATCATGATAGAATAAATAAATTATTTAAAAAAAACTAAGTGATCCCTTTTATTTATTCCTGAATCTTTTTATTCTTATACTGATAATCATGACAAGATGACATCCTCTACGTCATAGAGGAAATAATGTTTCACTTTCATCATAGACAGTGACACACCGTCACAAGATGTTCTAGAAAAGAGTAAATGCCTTTCTTGAAAAATAAAGTATTGGAATAGAGTCTGGAGATGAGAAGTTGATCCAGGTATTTATTCTGTCATATTAGAGTCAGAAAATAATTTTTCCTCTAGAATAGTCAAGTGGTATCTGCCTCATAGGGGCTTTTGCCTTCCTCTGGATTAACTATAATCAGCCAACAGTTTCAGGATGCTAATATCAGCATTGGAAGGTCCATGGATATTAAAGGAGTTGTCTCATTATGAGCTTTCAGCCTGTCAGTGAGCCTGGTAAGTTGAACTGAGGGGCGTGCTAGCTTGTCTGTCTCTTCTGCTCCCTCTTCCCCCCTCCCATCAGCACACAGGCAGCTACGTAACTTCTATAGGGGGGGGGGGGGGGTTTGCTGCCAGAGTTCACCCTGTGTGTGCCTGCCTAGGTCTGTTACAGGAGAGGGCTGATCTATGAGTGTAGAGAGGAATGTGAAGTGGTGTGCTAATAACAGAGCAGAGAGGATGCAAGTGTTCCTATATCCCCTGCTTAGCTTACAAGTCTCCACATCTCCAGCAACAACAAGGAAAGTGTTCCTATACGGCAGGATGTCTCACTAATTTCAGGAGAGCAAAAAGTATTCACTGCCTTGTCCTGGTATAGTATAAGTATAGTTCAGGTTCCAAAGAACACATCATGATTTATAGTCACATACAGGGTCACTGCAGTCACAACAATCTGTGTAGAGACCAGGAGAAAGCATGCACACATGCAGGGTTAAACCAGACCAGCACGGACAACAGACCAGAGTCCTCCCTCCCCCTGCCCTGCACTAAAGCAGAATCAGTCTGTGCTGGAGTGGGCTCGTCTGCTCCGACCTGTCTTCAAAGACTGAGGAGTCATAAAGACCTGCCACAGCTCATTAAGATACGATCAACGATGGTCGGCAGCTAAAGAGATTTGAGGAGCTGATCCACGCCTGCAAACAGGGCTAGCTCAAAATCTTAGGACATTTGAAATGACATATATTGCAAAGCTGCTGTGTTTTTTTTAAAAAGATCCTTTTAGTAAAAACCCAATCATTGTAGCGAGAACAACATACCCCTTAACAGGCATGTTCACAACGGCTTAAAATGTGGACATATTTCATTCCGTACTTACGCGCCGGAGTGCGCAAGATTACGGCTTGAATACGTCCAAGTCATTACGTAATCCACAGTTTCATCATAGAGAAGACTATGTGATGTACGTCTCCTCTCCCTTGCTCGGACGAATCCGCCGCGGGGGGAGAAAAATAACGATCGAATTAGCTATCGGCGTATACGCGCCGCGGTAATGCAATCCTATGAGCCCGAAGTGCCGGCCCTCCCGCCCCCGGCCACACGGCTGTAATTGCTGGGCCTGTAATTACGCCCTGCATTGTAAGCCGTGTTAACCTAGGCCTAAATGTAATAATACTATACTTCACCTTATCCATTTTTCACAAATAAAACAGGCATTGCAATTATGTACATGTTCATAACTAAAAATACAGAACATTATCACACCTACTACAACTTTCCATTACAAGAAAAAAAAAACTATCATCACACATAACTATGCATTCTCATATCTTCTCTCACAGGTCTGATTACACAACTGTAGAGCGACACCTAAGAGTTGATTTCCATCGCTACTAATTTAGAGACTTGATTATTACTATTGTGAATAATAGCAACACTCAATATTTTGGAATGACCAAAATGTTTCATTTTAAGCGATAAGTGTCAAAACAGTTACAATACTGACTAAACCTAATTGGTGACACCAAATCTGAACATCAACAATATTGACAGTTGGGTACCCAAAATACGCTGTTGTACCATATTATTCCCATTATAGATATGAGTAAGATTGGAAGAGTATATATCTAGTGACCCAGCACTGCATTGAATGTGAAAAGGAAGAGAAGCAGAGCCCAGTGATATATAGGGGTTGTAATGAGAGGAAAGGAGCTGAGCTCCGTGATATAACGTTTATAGATAGAGGAGAGAGAGATGAGCCTCTGTGATATATAGAGGTTCTAGGATAAGGAAAGAAGCTGAGTCTCTTGAATATATAGGGTTGTATGATCGAAGGAGCAGAAATTGAGCCTTCTGTGATATATAGGGTTATATAATGGAGGAAAGAGCTGAAGCTCTGAGACTATATAGGATTATATGATGAGAGGAGAGGAGCTGAGTCATCTGTGAAAATAATGTTAGTATGATAGAGGAGAGAAACTGAGCTCTGGTTGATATATAGGGTTTATATGAAAGAGGAGATGAGCTGAGCTTCTGTGACTATATATGGTTATAAGATAGAGGAGAAAGGCTGGGCTCTGTGATATATTTGATATCTAATAAGGAGAGAACTAGCCTCTGTGATATAAAGTGTTATAAGATAGAGTAGATGAGCTGAGCTCTGTGGTGAATATAGGTTCTATGATAGAGATAAAGCTGAGCTCAGTGATAAATAGGGTTATGATTGCTAGAGAACGAGGAGCTGAGCTCTTGGAAATAGGGTTAATGATAGAGTAAGAGAGAGCTGAGCTCTGTGGTATATAGGGTATATATGATATAGTAGAGACTCTGAGCTCTGAGAATATAGGGTTATATGAATAGAGGAGAGAACTAGACTCTGTGTATATATGGTTTATATGCAGGGGCGTAACTAAGCAGCCGGGGCTCCATGGCAAACTTTTTGGATGCCCCCCTGATCCCCCACCCTCGGCCTGACGCTCCCTTACCACAACATTTACCAGCAACATGCAGTTTCGATAATGTAGATATACCAGAGCAAATAACCTCACCCTACTTCTCACTATCATACTGCTAACCAAACTATACCAAAACCAACATTACCAATAACACTACCTACATATGGTCCTGAATATCACCACCTAGTAACACGACGACAAATAACCACCAACATAGAGACAGTAAAAATAACCCTAACACTATTTCCTGTTCAGATACACAAAAGACCACATAGTACTGCAATACAGTGACCATATAGTGTATATACTAGTGTACACAGCTCTGCATACTGTATATACCTCCATATAGTGACCATATAGATGTGTAGACACCCCGTGTACACAGGCTCGCAGACTGTATTAATAACGCTTCCATACAATGGACCAGTATAGTGGGTAGACACCATTGTACATCAGCTCTGCATGACTGTATATAACACCATACAGTGACCATATAGTGGAGACAACCAGTGTACCAGACCTGCAAAAATATTACAATATTACAGTTCATTACATCTTGTGACTCACGAGTGACTATCCCTGATAAGGTCGTTGAAATTCCCTCTTTGTTCTGCATCCCCCCCCCCCCCCCCGTCCAGACACCATGATGAACGTCTGACACCACTAGACCCAGGCAGATTAAGACACAAATACTTAGACAGCCTCACTTTTCCCAGCACCTCACCTCGCCCCCCTGGCGATATGGTCCATTAGGCAGGCCGGGTTTACTTAGGCTATAGAAGCGGCCCAGATAGGCAGGTTTAGGTAAAGGCAATAAGGTCCCCACATAGGCATGGTTTAGGAAGCATAATAGGGCCCCATAAAGGATGGGTTTCAAAGCAGGGTTTAGGTATAGGCCCCCCATATAGACAGGCAGGTGCAGGATATAGGGGCCATTATATAGGAAGGTAGGGTTAGTATCTATAGGCCATAAACACTATGTAGGCAGGATCAGGCCCTTAGGTAGGCTATAGGGGCCCCATACATGACAAGGCAGGGCATATAGCAGCTATAGGATTATATATAGGCAGGCGGGTTTTGGGAGGCCTTAAAGGGGCTACAAATCATTCCGGCAGGGCTTTTGTGGGGGCTACATAACAGGCAGGCAGGTAGGTTAAGTGGGCTATCTACAAACAGCAGGGCAGGTAGGTCGGGCTATATCAACATAACAGGCAGTTAGGTTAATAATTGCTATATAACAGCAGGAGTAGGTAAGTGCTATATACAGGCCGGTAGACGGTTAGGACTAAAAACAGCAGGGCAGTTAATATGGCTATATACAGGCACGGAGCATGCAGGTAGGTAGGTGGCAAAATAACAGACAGGTAGGTAAGGTAGGGCTATATACAAGGCAGGCAGGTAAGGTAGGAGGCTATATACATACAGCAGGGAAGGTTAGGTCAGGGGCTATATACAGGCAGGAAGGTAGTGCTATATACAGGCAGGGCAGGTAAGGTAGGGCCTATAGTACATACAGGCATGTAGGATAGTAGGTCTAAATACAGTCCAGGTAGGAGTATAGGCTATAATACAGGCAGGCAGGTAGTAGGACTATAAAACAGGCAGCAGGTAGGTAGGGCTATATACAGGCAGGCAGGCAGGTATGTAGGGGCTAAATAAAGACAGGTAGGTAGTTAGGCTATATGGCATGCAGGACAGGTTCATTAATACAAAAAAAAAAAAATAAGAAATCATTTACTCCACCACTCCACGCTCTCCCCTGCCCTCGCTCTCACTCCCGGGGCAGTCCTGTGCTCGCCACGTCTGCTCGATGATATGACGACAGCGCTGGAGGCCGACGCCTTCGGCCTAGCAATCGTGCGGTCCTGTTTCAGAGCGCATCCGGCGCCGGAGGGCCCACGTGCAGAGGCGTATGTCGCCGGCTCTCCCGGCGCTCCGCATCCCCCCAGTGAACTGTTATGCCTCGCTCCGGCGGGCGCATGACCATACTACCGGGGGAGCAGACGGTCAGTATCTGCCTACCCCGGGCACGGGGCCCTAAGAGCACTTTCCCTGGGGCAGCTGCTTTGTCTGCTCCCCCTGTAGGTAAGCCCAAGGTTATATGTATAGAGTATAGAAGGCTGAGCTCATGTGATATTAGGGGTTAAATGATAAGGAGGAGAAGCTGAGCTCGATGATATATAGGGTTATATGAAAGAGAGAGAAGCATGAGCTCTGGATATATAGGGTTATATGATAGAGGCAAGAAGCTGACTCTGAGATATATAGGTTATATGATAGAGAGAGGAAGCTGAGCTCTGTGCTATATAAAAGGTTAAAATGATAGAGGAGAGGAGCTGATCTCTGGGCTTATATAGCGGTAATGATAGAAGGAGAGGAAGCTGGCTCTGTGAATAAATAGGGATTATAAGAATATAGTAAATAAGCTTAGCTCTGTATAATAGGGTTATATGATAGAGGGATAGTGAGCTGAGCTCTGTATCAGAGGCGTAACTATCATGCTCGGGGCCCTAGTGCAAAAGATTAAATGGGCCCCCAGTTACCATGTACCATTTTTGCCATACTAAAGCATTCTTATGTGGCGGGAGGGCTTTTTAGGGCCCCCTCAGGCTGGCAGGCCCCGTTAGCAACTGATCAAACCTTTGCTGCATCCCCCATTAGCTGACGCCCCTGTCTGTGACAATATAGGTTATATAATAGAGGAGAGCAAGCTGAGCTCTGTGATATATATGGGTTATATGATAGATGGCGAGAAGCTGAGCTTCTTTGATATATAGTATATATGATAGATACAAGATCTCTGTGTATATAGGGTTATATAATAGAGGAGAGAAGCGAGTTCTGTGATAGTTAAGGTAATAATGACAGAGGGAGAGAAGCTGAGCTCTGTGATATATAGTGGTTATATGATAGAGGAGAGACTGAGCTCTGTGATATATAGGGTTATATCTGAATAGAGGAGAGGAGCTGAGCATTGTGATATATAGGGTTAATATGATAGAGGTAGAGAAGCTGATCTCTGTGATATATAGGTTTATATAAAATTATAGAAAATCAAATCTACTTTGAGGAATTATCACGCGCTGCATTCTAACTAAACCAACAATAAAACTGACATAAACCATAAAGGTTATTTTAAAGGACCTGGTATAAGTCAGACAGAATTGTGTTACCCACCTGTCTTCTCCATTGGTATATACGTCGCTCAGTGAGCACCATCTACATACATTCTGCGTCACCAAGTCATGTGAGCTAAGCTTCCTCACACCCCCGTGATATAGAGTCTCGGCTTCCATCCCTGGAGATCCCGGGAGTATAGTCCCGCATGATGATGTCACTTCCCCTACCACTGTACACCATCTCCCATACCTGCCAGTGGAAGGGAATATGGAGAGTGTGGAGACATGTTTTTATTTTTCAATTATCATTTTACACCAGGCTATCTTATACCTAAGGGAGCAGATTCTAGAACTACATAGTCATATTCTAAACTACAGGGGGATATTTCAGACTACAGAGGGTCATATTCAAACAACAGAGGGGATATTTTCAAATAACTGTTCTCATAATTATAAACTACGGGGTGAAATAATAAACTCAGGGGCATATCAATCTAAGGGTGGCTATTTTCTAAGCTACATGGGCATATACTAAGCAACAGGATGGGAATATCCTAAAAAACCCCCCCTACAGGGTGGCATATCCTAAGCTTCACGAGACATATCCTAGGAACTACGGTGGCATATTCTAAACTACTAGGGCTATTCTAATCTAACTGGGGGCATATAATAACAGCTTTTCATGTCATAAAACTACAGGGAGCGTCGTAACAAGCTACAGAGGCCTGTAAACAAGCTACAGGTTGAATAATACAAATGCAACAGGGTGTCCTGATGTAACTACATATCTACAACAGACCTATATTACTACTATTGGGGGTAGGCCCCTATAACTACCTATCTACTTAACGAGGGGGACCAAGATATCTACCTATTGGGTACCTATAAGTCCTACCTACCTAATTGGGCACTAAAACACTTACAAAAGTATGTAGACTGCCTACCTAAAATGGGATTTCCCTATCTGTCTAACTAGTTTTGAGGTGAACATACCTGTTTTTCCCCAGAAAATTACACACCCAAAAATAATACATTAGTGCAATTTTTTTATGCAATTCAGAGTCTGGCTGCTTATGCTAATGTTTGTTGGATGAAATTCACTACAGTAGATTAATACATGTTGATGTATTGATCAACAATAAATGTGAATTATGTTAGCATAGAAATAAAAAAACATCCCTTAAAAATAAGTCTTATCTCGTCTTTAGGAGCAACAATTTATATAGACACAGTCTTATATTCGGGGGAAACAGGTAATAACTATATTGGTGGGATTAAAGCAACCTCCTGTCTAGGAATACCAAACAAACTAAAACTGGTGCACAAATGTGAAGACCTCATAGCCTAATTTAGGTGCACGTTTACAGTTAAAAGCACGAAGGATTAATATAAACCTGATTTGGGGCCACTATAGTGTGGGGAGATTTAATAGAGAAAGGAATACTAAGGGAAATGCAGGAAAAGTTGAGGAGTCTAAGATTATTGGTTTTGTAAATTCTACAGTGAAGAGACAAGCTAGGAAAAGATTTTCTGGCGGTCTGGGACTTGATGAGAATGAAAAAGAGAAGAAACAACTACTTCAGAGATGTCTCTTGTATGTTCCTGGATGTGAACATTAACTGTAATCACTTATTATTTCTGCAGAGGACCTGTGTAACAACTGGTAGCTACCCCTGAGGTATGTCACTATAAGCTAGTAATATATGGTTTGAAGTAAATTGGTTTAATAAATTCAGTAATGAGGCATGTTGTATTATGTCAGTCACTATGTGGTTGTTAATATGTTCGTTCATCACCTTGTGGTTATTATTCAGTCCACTATGTCAAGGAGATATTGGTCATGGCGTGTGGGAATATACAGCCACTGTGAGGCAATAGTATGGTTATGTGTGCGGTATTTCGGACCACTATGTGGTGGTGTGATATGTTCGTCATGGAGTGGCGGTAATATTCGTGTCACTAGTTGTGGAGATAGGTGCGGTCTAATAGAGGACTAGATAATAATACGCCCTTGGGGATTCTGTGGTTGTTGTGTAGCAGAGTTTATTTGGATTCACTGGATGACTATTAATTATTAGCGATATACATAAGACCATCAATGTGTTAAAAGCCTTTTGAAATGTCTGGATCTAGTTTGATGTGTGATGCACTATGTCACATTGTGGTGCATTAAGTTAAGAGTGAGGAGAGGAAAATTTCTATCACCACGCCCTTAGTGCAAATTAACCTAGTAACGTCCCTATGTATTGGCTTATATGTTGAGCAGGGATTTCTTAGTAAAAGGCAAGGAAAATTTACTCCTGTAATTACAGTGGAAGTCTGCTGGACCCCACTCATAAACAGATATTGATAGCTTTATTCTTAATTCCGTGTGGATAAAGAGCAAACTTGGTCAATAAGTTATGTGGGTGGGGTAAAGCAGCCTACACTAGACGTGTATAAGCAGAATATATACATATCATTACTTGAAATGCTATTTAATATATAGTAAGAAGGCCAGAGGTAACCAATCATAAACGGGAGGGTAGTTATCACCGAGGTTCAAAGAGAGTTCAATCGTTCAGGACCTGATGGCTATGCAGATTGAGGCAGGGGCTGACCATGTCCTCAAGATGATTAATGGGAAGAACACCCAGTAGTTATACCTTCTGAGTGGAGAAATTATTCGATAAAGAAAAAGGAGATGGTCAGTGATAAGGGGGCCCTTAGACTCCATGTGATACACTTGATAGTAGGAAGTTTAAACCCCTTAACCCACAATGGAAGTATGTGGTATGTCCTGGTGGTGGTAAGGAGTCTGTGCACGGGGATCGCAGCGCGACCCTGATACAGCACCGCCGGATGTTAGCACTAATTGCAGCTAACACCCGCGGATATCCCATGTGATTTGGGGCGACGACGCGTGCGCTGGTTGAACCTTTAGCCCGTGTTCACACGGCTTTTTAGTTCCCTACGGATTTGTAAGCCGGATTGGCGCTCACAAATTACCACTGTATAAGGGCGGGAGGACGGGGCGGGGCCGTAGCCCGGCTGGGGGGCGCCGCTCAGCCAGCCCCAAAGACCATACATTAGTTTTATGGCAGCGTACGCGCCATATAATAAGGTTTCAAGTCCCATTCTCCCCCCCACAGGCGGATTCCCGACCGTGGAGGATGCGAACGGAATCCGACAGTATACTCTTATGAGAGCATGGCTTAACGTAAATTACTAATACGGGATTGGCGCCGTACGCTGGCAGCGCAAATCCGGCGCTTAGTACGGCCCAATCCGCTGAAAATAAGCCGTCGTGAACGAGGCCTTGAGAGGGTTCAGCCAAAGATGGCCGTGGCTCTGAGAATGAATGATAAACGCTCCGCTCGACCGTCCCTCACTCTGATTGAGCCCCTACAGCATAACGGCTGGAGATCCGTATGCCTGGACATGGCAGGAATAAGCCGGTTGTAAGGCCTCCATTGCTGCCATTTCCTCGTGTTGCCCACAATCCGGGCCCCACAGCAGGAAGTGGGAAAACGCCATCTCGGTACAGCCAATTGCATTGCCTATCAATGCCTTTAGGCTGTATTACCGATCACTGTTCCCCTAGTGGTTCGAAGTGCCCTAAGGGGATCTTCAGAGTTAAAGGAAAAAAAAAAATTTAAAATTATAAAATATTAAAAAAAAAAAAAAAGTATTAGAAAAGTATCACAATCACCCCCCCAATTCGCCATTTACCACAAAAAAATAATAAAAAAGGTTACAGCAAATTGGTATAGCCACGTCCGAAACAGTCGATCTATTAAAATATAACATCATTCTATCCCATACGCATGCACACCGTAAGAAGAAACAAAATTCCAACCACCAAAATTGTGTGGTTTTTTTGGTCATTTTCCAGTCCTTATAAAAATTGGAATAAAAGGATCAAAAAATCGACATGAATCCAAACTGCTAGCACTAAAAATACGCCTCAGTCCTGCTAAAAATGCATCCTCACTGACATCCATAGTGTTTGTATAAAAATGTTATTGTTGCAACAAAACGGGCGCAGCGACGCAAATTCAAATATAGAAAATGTTATGAAATTTTTATTACGCAACGCCAGCCAAGAAACATAATAAAGAAACCTTACATGTATTGGTATTGGCCCGGATGCGTATCAACCTGTATAATAGCGCAAACACATCAGCCACAGCCCCTGCACTTACCAGACAGATAAAAGGCAGCTGGTTCAGTCCACAGGGAGTTTGGATCTGACCTAAAGCCAGAAGGTGTGTGCTGCTTAGAACTGTAGGCTATGTAGAACCTGAGGACCTGAAATACTATTCGGGTAAACTGCTCAATTTGTGTATTGCTTATGTTCCAGCCGTGAAGAAAGTGCTTATTATTTATTACCACTGTTGCTAAATGCTGAAGAGAAAGCAGTATTTACCACAGTGTAAATATTGACATGAAATTCTCGACCAGATGTTGGTGGAAAACCCATCGCAAGCCAACCAAAGCAAAGAATTCAAACGTCATAAATTATGAGTAATAAGGTAGAAATGACACAGGGAAAAAGTATTAAACACACTTACTGAAATATAGTTCATTCAGTACTCTCGCACAGAAGACTTTTGTAAGGTGAATGACAAGCTCACCCTACCTGTAATGTGGAGTACATACTAGTGGTCCAGCATTGCTCTGGTAGTGCATTATAGGCCAATTCCACCCACAAACGACACTCCCAAAAACTGGAAGCTCCGAGGCTCCAACTAACAACACCCTGTAGCTATTAGTTCCAACCATAGATTTTCTATTGATCGGCTCAGGTGATTGGCTTTGGTCATTCTAGCAGCAATATTTACTATATTAATCTGACACCAGCGAGAGTATTCTTTGCCGTTTGGTTATGTGATCATTTTCTTGCTTCAATGTCCACTCCTCATATTATCTCATAATCAAGGTATATGGTCAGCAGGAATGATTAAACCAGAATAGTTCACATGCATGGGTTGCCCTCCTTCAAATAATTGAAGTTTGCGCCAGTGCCGTCTGTTGAAAAAACAGCCCGCTCCAAGATGTACCCACCTTACCACTTTCACTATTGGACTCATGTAGTTTTGGGGTGATATGCAGTATATATGGAATGATCTTTTTGGCCTGCCTTTATGGCCTCAACGAGTTCAAATATTGGTCTAGTCTGATCAGACGTTATTCTACCATTATTCTCACAGACCTGTCTAAATAGTGAAGAACTACCTGTTTGCTTTTTGTTCAGTAATGGCAGTCCTAGCGGGCGAGCGGCATACAGATGCCATTGGAGGGTGAGTGTTTTTGTACCTGCTGTATCTTGTAGCACTTCCACAGATGGTCTTTAGCACTTGGACAACTCCTCTGATAATTATTTTTTGTCCTCTGAAATCTGCCTGGATGCAGTCAGTGTATGGTGAAATTATGTTCTCTCCAGTTCCGAATATGGGCCCGCAACAGTGCTCACTGGAACCTTCACTAGTTTAGAAATTCTTCTGTAACCAATGCCATCAGTATGTTTTCAGACGGGCCTTGAGCACTGGTTTTACCCATCATGATATGTTTCTTGTGTGGCACTTTGTTAATGAGACACCTTTTTATAGGCCATCGGTTGAACCAGCTGAAACTAATTTTCACTATATGGCAGGATTGCTTTCTAAATACTGATAGATTTCAGCTGGTGTCATGACTTTACATGGCTTTTTGTACCTCTATTTTTTCATGTGTTTAGTACTTTTTCCCTGTATCATTGCTCATTATTACTCATAACTAGAGATGAGCGAGCCCTAAAAAGGTCCAGTTCAAGTCGAACCTCGAATTATGCAAAGTTCGGTGCGAGTCGACCAGGTATCAGAAATTTTATACCTCTTACCAGTGAGGGATAAGCTGGTAAATTACCATCCATAACATAAACTGGATACGTGGCATAACTTAAGTGAAGAAAACTTTTAGCTCTAAAGAGTCACAGAGAAAAAATTAGAGGCTAAAATAATTTCCATTCTTTCAAATGGCCCGTAGCTAATATAAGGGTCAGCAGTAGCAGCAGCTATGGTGACCCCCATGTGACACATACTAAACACCGGTAATGAAATAGGCACATGGTAACGGCAGGAGGCCCCCTAATCACTTTGCAACACAGGCCCCAAGAACAGTGATACAGTTGCGCACCAAATTTTTACATACCCTGGCAGGAATTTTTTTCTTTCTATTGGCCTATGTTACACCAAGAGAATATGAATATAACCCAAACACCTTTTTTTTCCACTCTATGGTTAGTGTTATGAAAGCCATTTAATTGACAACTACTGTGTTTTCCTCTAGCCATGGCGCACTCAGGTGAAACGAGGACACCTAAGTGTCTCTGTATGTAGGTGGCTATGTTTTCCCAGTATTGCGTGATCCAGGGCAGGCCCATAAACAATGGTACAAATCTGCCGCTGGGGAGCCGCAACGGAAGCATCCATCTGACGTAAATTTTCCCATACGATGTCCTCTTAGTGGGGTCAGATACGCGTTATGTGCGATTTTAAGATTCATCTCCGCATAACGGGTAGAGGGAAAGAATTCTATGAGCCAAAGATAGAGCAGTTAAAATAAAATTCGGTGTGAATTTCGGATCAATTGTCACCCATCTTGTTAATTGCGTAGGGGTATCCTCATATTTCAAATTTCCCAGTAGGAATCTGTAAATCTGTGATAGGTGTCTCCGTCTAGCAGGGGGTTTCAAGATGGTCCTGTCCAAGTCATTGTCCCAGTCTGCGTCCGTCATTGATCTCAGAACCCCATTGCAATCATGATTTGCCTGCAGGTAATTAAAAAAGGGTATCCACATATTTGGAAGATCTCCTGTAATTCTCCTAATGTATATGGTTACGGGTCTGAGGGGTTTTATCCATTCCTCTGAGTTCTCGAGGCCCATGCGTGTAGCCCGTCGGAAAGTAATGTGAGGTTTTCCGTCCTGAAATTCCGGATTATGAATAAGAGACAGGTGTAAAGAGAACCGAGGCAAAAGTTTCTTAAGGGCCCTCATCTTATTCCAGGCTCTCCATACCGGCATCAGCAACGTATTGGTACGTAACTTCCGGTGGTGGAACAGCATAACTGTAAGTGCACAAAGTCAATTAAGGATATATTTGGAAGGAACAATCTCTCCAACGAGCTGCTAGTGAACACCTCGGTGCCTTGTTTCCAATCCGCCAAGTACCTGCCCAACACCGCCAGGCAATAGTGTCTGATACTAGGAAACCCCAGGCCCCCATTCATTTTGGGTTGACAGAGTAAATGTAGAGGTATGCGTGCCCTCTTATTATGCCAAATGAACGCCGATAGACGGGCCATTGACAATTTTTCATCCTGGGTACATAGATAAATTGGTAGCTTTTGAAGGCAGGTACAGCAGCCTGGAAATTCCACATTTTTATAAGGTTTTGCTCTCCCCAAGATGTTAAGTGTAATATTTCCCCAAGTTTTCACTCGTTAGCTAACAATGTCCATCCTCATATTCTCCTGGTATAAATTCGCCCGGTTTCTGGTAAGTAAGAAGCCTAGGTAAGTATAAATGATGATGTGCACCACCGTATGTTAAATGCGGCAGAGACCACAAGGGCCTGGTAGGGCACTTCGGGAAAGGAGACCCTCGCACTTATCCACATTTAAACTCATATCCCGATAGGTGCCCCTCTATCCCTTAACTAATTCCAAGTACATGGGAAATAATAATTGTTTTGTGGTTGGTTATCATCGAAGAACAACATTGTCTGTGTAATCAAGAGAACCCAGTTACACCCTATACTGGGTTTAACAAAGGTTTATCCTTATCAAATTTTGCATTCAAGTCTGATGGTTCCTTGTCGTAACCTTTTTTGTAAAAAAAATGATCACGCTTTGGTCGGCTAACGATTTTTGCGCAATTCATATTTTTTTCACTAAAAATAAGTTTTTTACAGATTTTGGCATCAGAATCAGTTTTTTTTACAGATATCGATTTTTAATTACTTATTTTGCGCAAGTATCCGTATTTTACTTTTTAGGCACTAAAAATAATTTTTTTGACAGATTTGGCCGCTAATGAAAGTTATCTGCGTTCCTCAGCCACCAAAAATTACGATTTATATAACGGATTATTGCCAAGAAACCTTATTTAATACGTTTTTTGGCACTAAAAAATTTTTTTTACAGATTTTTGGCGCGAATACCGTTATCTCGCCCTCTGATGCCAAAAATACTTATTTTACGGATATTGGCGCAAGAATTTTCTGTTTTTACCGTTTTTGCCACTAAAAAAATTATTGTAATACAGATTTGGGCGCGTAATAAAGTTTAACTTGCTGAATGCAAATGCTAATGTGGTGTTTGGAAATTGGTGCAAGACTCTGGTGCAAAATTTAATAAAGTATTAGCACGCAAGCAGCACACAACGGACAATGTGCTCACAATGGCTTACATGATCTAAAGGAGGAAACTACTATACCATGCTAACTTCCCACCTGAAGAGGTGTTAGTATTTAACATCCAAAGGCTTATAACTTTGTGCATACATAAAAAAGCGATAGCAAAGACACATAAAAAAAACCGCTCCACAAAAAACGAAAAACGCGCCAAAAATGGACGTTTTTTCAGCTGCTTTTTGACAGGCAGTGACAGAAAACTCAGTTTCAATGACGTTTTTTAGTAATTCGTTTTTTAATGACCAGTTGCATTTAGTTATGCCCTGGATAGATGATTCTTGTGAGATATAGTATAGGAGTGGGACTATTGAAAAATTGAACAGGATGGGCGAAAGTGGGCAGCCCTGCTTTACCCCCCTGAAGAACTGTGGGGTTGTGCGGCCATTTAAATCAGTGCGGTGGAACAGTTTAAATGGAGAAGGTCTAAAAAGCTAAGAAAGACGGACCCGTAACCCCCTTCGCACCAGAGCAGGCGGCTTAAAAGTAAATGGGCCAGAGACTTTGTCGAAAGGCCTTCTCAGCATCCAGGCGTAACATCATTGGACACTAGGTGGTCCGAACTATCCTGTTGCCGTAACAACGCCTGCCCATAGCCACTGCTGACATTCCGACTCAAGAGACGGATTTCTACACAACCCGCACTGATATGGGTGTATGCTGTTCGGTAAAAATTGTTGAAACCTGTTGGCTATGATCTTTGCCAGTAGCTTGTAGTCCTGGTTCAGCAGCGTGATAGGCCGGTATGATGTGAGGAGGGCCAGTCCTTGCCTGTGTTATAAGTAACGTAGTTCTGGAATCAAAAAAAGGAGGCACCTCTACGGGATCGAAAAAGAATATCAATGAATAATGTTCAAGTAAGGTCACCCAGGTTTTAGGATCTGTAAATACCCGACCGAGAATACTCAGGTATTGAGCTTTCCCGCTGGCCGAGATGTGAATTAACGGAGCCCTAACTTCCACCTCCGTAATCTCCCGCTCCAAGTCAGTGATGGTTGCTCTTGGGAAATGTCCCGGCATTCTGGACCGAGATCCAGGAATAGAAGAAGTACCGGTTCATCAATTGGGGTGCGCTAATAAGGTTTCATAAAATGTTATACAATGCACTGCTCGAGGTATTATAAGGGTCCCTGAGAAATCCTTCCTGTCTCCAGGCCGTCACTGTCATGAAATAGGCGGTATTAGATTCTTCCAGGGTCTCGTCATTTTAGCCAAGATCGCACTTTGTCTCCCTCATCCACCTAGAGAAATATTGTTTTGTGACACCCTGGGTTGCATAACGCTGGCCTTGAAAAAAAGCTTCTATATGCCATCGGAGAGTGTCCCTAAAATCTACCTTTGTACTGTTCAGATGATCGCCGTAATGGGCCACCTCTTGAGCTCTCTGAAGGTTAGAATACAGGTTTTCAAACTTTTCTTGGTAGTCTTTATGTTTCATGCCCACATAGCTTTTAATGCTACCTTGGAGCACAGCCTTTGCCATCAGCCACAACAAGGGGACATCATCTTCATGTTCTTTGTTGTCTGATAGGTATTGTCTCCACTGATGGTCAGTAAGACCCTAAAAGTCGCCGAGTAAGATGGAGATAGGCTGGAAAACGCCATATTCTAGACTTAGGGCGTGCATCAAATCCGCCCAAGGTCAGCATTGTAGGGGCATGATCCGAGAAATGGCAATGGGAAATAATATCTAGACGAGAATTTCCGCAGGCCATTGAGATGCGACCATGAGCCAGAACGAGTACTGAGAATGTCTCAATACTGCCAGAATATTGAGTAAAAGGTTACTTTCAGTTGGTTCATCAAACGCACTCCAGTGATTCAAAATCCCCCAGTGCGACAGATAAAAAAGGATATAGAGGGATGCGTCGTACAGACTACCGAGCGTGCATTGATCTACTAATCCAGGACACGGGCAAGATTAAAGTCTCCCAGCAGCACCAAGTTTAGTATGATCCCTTGCATCAAAAATCTACGATTTTCTAGCAAAAAATGTCTCTGTTGGAGATTTGTGCATAAAGATTGAAAAGCGTAAATACCCTATATCAATCTATTACTCCGAAGGTAAAATGAAACGCCATCCCTGATCTGTATAATTTTCTAGTACCTCTTTGCACAGTCCCTTCCTGAAATAAATCACCTACTCCAATCCGATCTCTCATTTTTTTTATAGGTAGCCACTACGTGGGGTCTAGCCCACGGCTCTATCGGTAATGAAGTCACCTTCCTCCATGTGTTAGCCTGAAGGCCCATTATGTCAGCCTTCAATTTTTTTGAGGTGTACCAGGACCGTTCTGCGTTTCTCGGGGATGTTGAGCCCGTGACCACTTTTCCTGACCACAATTGCATAATGAGATGAGGCAGATTATGTTCCACTGTAGACTGTGTGATGTCGCTCATCCTGCATCCCTAAAAAGGACTGACCCACATGGCCCGTATAGTAGAGGTCGATGACCCGAGGCGTCCCAGCCAGCGCCCTGGATTTCATCATTCATATGAGGGGAACAGCAGGTCAAGCGCCCTCTGAGGAGAGGACCCGGACAAGACTTCCCATAGCAAAACCCCAAAACATTTACAACAAGAAGTTGAATTCCAACATTTAGAACATATATGTGTGTCAACATGGCATAGTAGTAAACCCACAGTGCCCTTCTGCAAGAACACAATTATCAAGCATTGTAATCAGTTGTGAAACAGCAAACAGTATATTGTTTCCCGGGGAAAACCATTGCGAGTCATTTACAAAGTACAGTTTCAAAGGTCTGTGATCATGCCCCCTACTCTATACCCACTTGCCAGAAATCGGAGAGGGGAACATCAATCAACACCCAACTAACCAGTAAGACATGTACATCAAACCCCAGAACTAAGTGTCATTCCGCTGCTGGTAAAAACTCCCTTGCCGCCTCTTCTGGTGTTTCATAGAACACTTCCCGCCCATTTTCCTTTACCCGCAGTCTGGCCGGATACAACAGCTGGAACCGGATGTTATTGTCGTGAAGATGTCTACAGACCCCCCTGAAAAGCTTTACACTTGAGGGATACCTGGGTGGGGAAATCCTGAAATATCAGGATCTTCTCCCCTTTCACCTGGACATCTCTGATCCTTTGGAAGCCCTGAGAAAACTTCTCCTTTTAATTGTCCAAATTATAAATCGCGGCGATGACTGGGCGGGGATACCTCTCTGCTCCCTTCTTCAACCCCCCCATTTCTGTGCTACTCGTTCTAACCATTAATGCTCTATGTGGGGAGGTCTAGATTTAGTCTATAATGCACACGTTACCTGATTATTGACATAAATTGTATGCACCTTCTTTTTTGGTCTGTGTGAGTCTTCCACCCCTCACATGTCTATACAGCAAATCAAATCAAGTACGCTGGGCTTCAAAAAAATGTTGAGCTACTGTATTTTCCTCAAATTTACTTTTCTCACTGCCTTGTGGGTGATCTTTATGTATTACTTCTTTGATTGATTATCCGGTCTTTTCTTTCTTTTGTTGTAAAGTCTAATACCGATCTGAGTTATCATAAAGCCGTTTCTAACTTGTCTACTATTCTGGCCAACATAAGGTTTGCCACAAGGGCACTTCAACAAATATATAACAGCACTAATTAGACATGTGTGGTATTCTCGTATTTTAATAGGAAAACCTTGGGATGGATGGTTAATTTCAGCTCCCCTGATGATACTATTGCAATTCTGGCAATTCAAACATGGAAATGTGCCTCTTTTTTCAGTGTGTAGCTTCATTTGTTTAATTTGATTTGTATAGGGCAGCTGCTAGGTCGGTCACAATACAAGATGCCAACTGATCTGGGGATACCTGTTCCGGAACCCCAATAAACCTCAAATTGTTACGTCTCTCCCTATTCTCCAAATCCTCCAGTTTGGCCTGGAGGGCCTCAATGGTCGTCTGGTTATGCGTGGTTGTCGCTTCCATTGAAACGGTTCTGGACTCCAGGTTTGCAATTTTTTGGGAATTTGCAGTAATCTGGGCCAAGGCTGCGTTGACGGACGCTTGTATCAGATCAATCCGTCTGTCCAGAACCGGTAAAATAAGTTGTGAGACTTCTTGCGCTATTGATAGGGAAGACGCCTGCGTTGTCCCTTCCATGAGGGTGGGGTCTGGTGATTTGGTGGCCATGTCTTTCGCCTTCGTGTTACCGCGGGGTGGCGTTACCGCAGCCTTACTGAGGGTTGGAGAAGTGGGTGGCGCCACTGATTCTGACTTAGTCTGATGGTGCCTAGATACTTTAGGGGTGTCTCCCTGGTGCGAGTGTGGATTTGCCACTGAACCTTGAAACCTCTAATTTGGGAGTAGTTTTGAGGAATTCTGTCATACACTGAATGAGCTTAAGAGAAATAACTCAATTGCGAGCTCCCTGATCAACACACTTTACAACAAGGACGCCCGCAGGCTGGCAGAAAAATGTGGGTATGAGAGCCAGCCTGTGGTCTCCAGCAGGGACGGGTCCTTATTATCAAGAGGAACCGGGGTCACGATGACTGGTAGTTATTGCTTGTGGATAGAATGGACATATGGGCTGGTGGGGTACCCCCCGTGTTAAACCTTACATATTACTAACCAAAGGGAAGGCCGGGGGGGGGAACCCCAGACCCAAAAAACAGGCCGGGAATGCGCTAAAAGCTGTGAGAAAAGAAAATTGGAGTTTTGCTGCCACCTAGAGGGATATCGGTTAAACACACCACTAAAGACAATCTCTATACAGTGTTCTGTGGTACACAAACAAGTACTATCAGGAAGGATTTTAAGAGCAGATAAGGAGATGTTGTCCCCTCGGAGCAATTCCACCAAATTTTCAATTTTAAGAATAACTGACTCTCCTCAGTGTCTGTAGTTGTAGTATAAAGAATTATCTTCTCCTGAGGTGTATAGCAGTATGTAACCACCGTCAATGCAGCTCTAGGGCGCCACCCTTGGGTCACTGCTGCCCCCAATCGTGTGTATAACAAAGTCTTCCTGGGGCTGAACGTGATAGACGGTACAATTGGAAGATAGGAGTTGCAGAATACTCCAAACTTAAACCAAACTGTGTTGTCTCCACCACCTCCTGGGAATAAGAGAAAGGTTCTCTTGTGGGGCGTCCGGCCTGTAGCAGTCCCCTGCTATGGAGCGTGTGGTTGTATGTAGCCCCCGGCGCCGCCGCTATCCGCCGTCGATCGTTAGGGTCCTAAGCCGTTACCAGTCGCTAAGCTAGGTCGCCTTAGACCTTGGCGACAGGCAAAGCGGTGGCTGGGACTAACTGTGCTGTTGGTGTCCGCCTACCGCACATACAGTTGAGATGCATTGGCGGAGCAAGCGAGCTCCGCAGAGAACTAAGGAGCCGCAAGCAGATCGGCACGTGCGCCTGGCCGATTGGACAGCCAGGCGCGTGCCGCAGAGCATCACGTCTGCCGCGCTGTGGCGCGGCCTGGTGACGTCACACCGCTGAAGAAACAAACCGTGTGAGGCAGCGACAGCGGCAAGGGAGCGAGGTCATGTAAGGCTGTCTGTTTAATACTTTTAAATTGTCTCAATTCATGCTGGGGCCTATACTCCAAAATATAAATTTGCTATAGGGAAGCATTCTCTACTTTTATATGTGCCGGGGGGCTATTAATCTACTTTAAAATGTGCAGTGGGGGGCATATTCTCATACTTTTATATGTGCAGGGGGGCTTTTATCTACTTTTAACACGTGCAGGGGGGCTGTTATCTACTTTTATATGTGCAGGAGGGCTGTTATCTACTTTTATATGTGCAGGGGGGCTTTTATCTACTTTTATATGTGCAGGGGGTGCTATTAACTTGTATAGGCAGGGGCTATTATCTACTTTTATAAGTGGCAGGAGGGCTGTTATGCCTACTTTTATATGTGCAGCTGGGGGCTATATATCTAATTTATATGTGCAGGGGTGCTATTATCTACTTTTATATGTGCAGGGGGGAGTTATAAGCTACCTATATATACACGTGCTGTGGGACCTATAAGCTATCTATATACCTGCTGGGGGACATATAACCTACCCATGTGTGCTGGGGGACCTAAACCTGCCTATATACCTACTGGGGGATCCATAACCTGCCCATATACCTGCTGGGGGATCCATAACCTGCCCATATACCTGCTGGGGATCCATAACCTGCCCATATACCTGCTGGGGGATCCATAACCTGCCCATAAAACCTGCTGGGGTATACATAACCTGCCTATATACCTGCTGGGGGAACAATGTAAACTAAAACACCTACCAGGAACTATAAAGTATATAACCACCTCCTGGGTTACGTATATCTTTCTGGGGGACTCTATTACCTTCACTTGGTGACTCATAATTTACTGCGTTGTGAAGTCGCTAATAGTCGTTAAGCCGGTTGTTAAGGCCTCAAGTCGATTGGTAAGACCTTAGCAATCGACTCCGGGGACTAGTTGTATGTAGCCAGTCTATGACTCCACGTGTGGGGCCCTGTGTTAAAATGGCGGCCACCCTGTGGCGGGAAAGTCTGAATAATGGCCACGAACTACCTCCACTCCGCCGTAGCCTGAGGGGGTTCCCGGGCTCTGTAAACCCCTGGCAGGGAAGGGCTGGGCATCCGCCGAGGAGCGGTGAACGCATTGCGACTTTATTAGTGATCCTGGTCGCTGCCGGTCTCCGTGTAGCTCCCTGATCAGCAGCCGTGCTGGGAGTGCGGGTCTCTTCCACGTGGCGTGTGAAGGCTACCCGCGGCGGTCTCAGGGGTCCCAACCAGTCAGGTGGAGTTTGGGAAATGCTGGTGCTGTAGGCTCTGGCAAGTTCCCTCTGTCCGTTCGAGACAGTCGGGTATTACCCCGAGCGTCGGGGGTTAAGCGGTGTTCTCCAGCGTTGGTGCAGGAGCGCTGGTAATATACAGACAGCCTGGAAGGGCCGTCTGCCCGTGCGCACCGCTGTGCACAAAATGGCGCTGGGAGCTGTGAACGTGGTGGGCGTAGTGTCTTTATGCCGGCACTCCGTATCCCCCGTCTCTTCCAGCCGTGCAGGATTGCCTATCTGCTTACCCCGGGCGTCGGGGAGTCGATTGGTGTCCGCCAAAGCAGGTGCAGGGGCTCCAGTAAAGCACAGGCCGCCTGGCAGGGCCGTCCGTCTGTGCGCGCCGCTGTTTACAGCTCTCCTCGCTGCTCCGGACCACCGGGGAGAAAATTGATGAGCTCCAGGTGACGTCCGACCGTTCCAACCCAGATTCGGGTGACTATAGGGGTGTTCTGAGAACATTCGGGCCGGTTAAATACCAATTGCGGGTCAGCTCAGCAGGAGCCCAAGTAATAAGCGGCCATTCACGA
This sequence comes from Phyllomedusa bahiana, assembly GCA_025379985.1. Taxonomy (NCBI): domain Eukaryota; kingdom Metazoa; phylum Chordata; class Amphibia; order Anura; family Hylidae; genus Phyllomedusa; species Phyllomedusa bahiana. The sequence goes on along the minus strand of JAODAL010000291.1, from coordinate 201,730 downwards.
TGCCCCGCCCCCGGAAGTCCTCGTGTTTTCTCTTTTTAAATCATAATGACAACCAAAAACATCCAAAGGACTCTGATCAAAAGTTGACATACCCTGGTGATCCTGGCCTGATAACATGCACAGAAGTTGATACAAATGGGTTTGAACCTCCTCACCTGTGACCTCTTTGTTGAAACAGTTTTGCCCGGGGCATAAAACCCTAAAATTGATTTTTGGGGGTTCCCCAGGGGGGCTCTTGTTTTTTACCCAGCCAGGGACATTTCTGGATTGTAAATTTAAGGGAAAAAAAAAAAAAAGAAAAAAGAATTGTAAACGGTTTAAACCGGGGAAAAATGTAGCTGTCTGTTAAAATTTTTTTTGGGGTTAACAAAAAGATACCCAAGGGAAAATTGATTTTGTAAAGAAACCGTTTTTCCCAAAACGGGTGATTAAAAATATGGAAAATCAGGGGGGCCTCGGGTAAAAAAAACCAAAACGGTCAGGTAGACCAACAAAAAATTTAGGCCAATTTTGCCAGGAAAATTCAAAATGGTTTGGTTGGTTTCCCTTTTTTTTTTTTTTGGGACCCCGAAAAAAGTGTTGATCTTAAGCCACGCCAGGGGGGAGTCAAAAGTAGCCCCCTGTATTCACCAGGCCCCAGCGAAAAGGGGATGGTTTTCCCCAGGTGTGGTTGGTTCCCTGAGGGTGACTTGCTCGCGGTTGGCGGCCGGGGTAAATGGGGGCAACAGAATAAGAATCCGGAGGGGAAAGGGTGGGGGGGACAGGCAAAAGGTCAGGGCAACCCGGGCGGGGGTTGGGGTTTCAGAGGGGCAGACGGTCAGGGCAGGCGGGCAAACAGGCAAGGTCGGGGGGGGGCTTTAAGCGGGGGGGACTGGTACTAGGGAAAAAACCCCAGCCCGGCCCTTTCCCAACATCGGGTTTAGGCAAACGCCAAAACCAACGCCTGGCAAAGAGTGCCAAAAGGGGCTTTTATTCCTTTTATAGGCCCAACGCCCGGAAATTTGACAATTAGGGGGCCCAAGGGGCCTTTTTAAATTTCAGCCCAAGTCGTCGCGGGGCGCCCCCCTTGGGGAAAGGGGGTTTTGAGGCGTGGGGGCCCGGGGGGACGGTTTGGGTTTGTTTTCTAGGGCGTGGGGGGTATGGAAGGGGCCGGCGGCCGGCAAGCGGGGGGATGGTCCCCAAAGGCCCCCGGGGGGCCCCCGCGCCGGGACCTGCGGGCGGGGGGGGCCCCGCGGGGAAGCGGGTGCCCGCGCCCCCCCTTTTGACAGTACCCCCCCTTGGGTTCCCCCTTTTTTTCCAAAACCCTGGGGGAGGGGGGGTTAGGAAAAAGGGTTTGGCCCCCGGTTCACCAAAACTTTTACCCGGCCCAAACCCCTTCCAGGCAATAAGAAAGAACCCCCCTTCCCCCCCTCACTGTTTCTCCCCCAGTCCCCCCTTGACCTCAAGTTGTTATCAGATTTGGCACGTGGGGGGGGAAAGGCCCGGGGGGGACGTTTCCCGGGGGAAAAAAGCGATTAGCCCCAAAAGGGCCCCTTGAGGAGGAGACGATGGAAGGGGGGTTCGGGGACCGTAGGGGGGGGAAAAGGCAAGGGGGGGTTTGTAGGAAAGGGGTTAAGTTCCCAAAGTCCCAAAAAAGGGCCCAAATACTTAGGCCCCCAAAATTGTAGTGGGAACCTTAGGGGCAAGTTTCCCTTGGGAGTTTTGCCCCCCCCTTTATCCCCCGGGCCCTTTATAAAAGGGGGGGAGGTCTCCGGGCTACCTGTCGGCCTGGACTTTGGTGCGAGGGGAAAAGGCCCATAAAATGGCCTGTTTTGTAAACTTCCCCCCGGGAGGTTTGGATTCCCGTACTTGGGCCCCATACGGGAAGGGAACGTCAAAAGGGGGTAGGCGGGGAGGGAGAGGGGGGGGGGGGGGGAATGTAGCCCAAACAAATTTAAAAAAGGGGGGGGTCCACGGACTCAGGGTTGGGAAATTTTATAGGAAAAATTTCCGCCCGGGGAAAGGAAGGGTTCCTAAACCAGTTTTCCTGCGGGGCGGACAAAAATGTCGCGATGGGTACCTAAAATTGGGTTTGACCCCCCCCACCCCCCTTTGGGTTTTTTGGGGGGTTTGGTTATGCAGACGAGAAGTCCAGCTAAAACCTGAAAATTTGAGCACACGGGACCCTGCAGAATTTCGATAAAAAATGGACCCCCCCAAACAGAAAAGTTTATTTTAAAAGGGGGCCCGTTTTGTCGAAAGGATGGGGTGGAAGAAGGGGGGTTTTGCAGGGGGAAAACCCGGGCAGAGGAACAAAAGTGAGCCATCTTAGAAAATCTATCGGCCCCACCCAAAAGACTGTGTTTCCAGAGGAAAGGGAGGGGGGGGGGGCAGTAACCCAAAAACCATCACAATATGAGACCCAAAGGGCTTTCTGGCCAAACAAAGGAAGTGGGGGGAAGAAAACCCCGGGGGTCTGGGCGGGGGGCTTTGTTTCGGGGGACAGGCCAGGACAAAGTCTCTAACTTTCCCCAGCGGGGAGGTTGGGGGGAAAAAGTAACGGGAGATTAGTTGCCAAAAGATTATGGACCCCCAGGGGGCCCCCACTATTCGAGAGGCATGTTTACCACTTCAGGATACGAGGGCCCCATATCGGGAAGTACGTAAATTTTCCCCGGGGGGGAAAATGGGTTTTAAAGGGCCAAAAGGGGCCCCCCCAAAGAGGAGACCCTTCGGAGGAATTTTATGCTGAGAGGCGGCCCCAGAGCCCACAGTGTCCGGGATCTTTGAGAGGGGGTTTTGCTCTGATGTTTTGGAAAATGGCCCCAAAGTGAAGAAAGAAAAATCAAAACCTGGCGGAAAAAAAGAGTGACCCACCCAGCTTGCTGAGGGTTCAGTCTTGGCCCGGATGCAGATAGAGAACATTCTTGGGGATTGGTGAATATATCGATGGGGGGGACGAAACCCCTCCCCAAAAAGTGCCGCCCCCTTTTTTCCCCCCCCCGGGTTTAAATTAAAAGCCAGTAATTCACGATCACCGGAAGTATAAAATTTTTTTTAGCTGGGGTGAAAAGTTTTGGGGAAAAAGAAGCCCCAAGTTCGAGCTTTCCAGAAAGGGGGGACCTTTTGAAGGGGGAAAAGCACCTGCACCCACAAGGGGGAGGCCCCCCCAACCCCAAGGATTAAAGGGGGGCTGCGGATCCAGGGGGGGGAAAACAGAACTGGGGGCAGAAAACGGGGAAAGCTTTATTTGGGGGTCTCCAAAAATTCTTGGGCCTCAGGCGGCCAAAATTTAAAGGGGTTTGGCCAAAATTTTTTTTTGTAGGGGGGACCCGCGGGGCCAAAGGCGTGGGGGAAATGAGGGATTAATTTTCTGTAATAATTTTGCGAAAACCCCAAAAAAACGTTTTTGGAAAAGACCGGGGGGGCCCAATGGTTTGAGAAAAATTGTTAAGGGTGCCCGGCAATTTTGAGGGTCCATTTGGAGGCCCTTGATCCGGGGAACCCCAAAGTTTTGCTCATGAAGGGCAAAGAAAGGTTGGTGCGTTTTTTTTTAAAAAAGGCATTTCTTCAGTTTGCCCTTTTTTTAAATGGTGGTTTTCCCGGGGAGTTTTTAGACCTGGCGGCCCTGGGGGGGGCGGGTTTAGTTTCCAGGGGCGGGGGAGAAGTTTAGGATAAACAATTTAAGATTTGACGATCCCAGACCCTAGATGAGGCTCGGGGGAAAATTTTCATTGGAAAAAAGTTTTTGGAAAAACCGCCGGGAGCGTTGCGAGGCCAAAATGGATGACGAATATTCAAAAAGGGGCGATTTTTCTGGTTTTAAAAAGGCTGTCTTCCACTCCCCCTTTTACAATACGAACGGGTTATATGTCCCCGGGGACCCAACTTGGAAAAAAAAAAATTCGCGACACGCGGGCGATCGAACAGCCCCCAAGATAGAGGCAGGGTTTTGTTCTTATAGTAATTTTTTTAAGTCCCCGATAATCGATACGGGTCGGTGAGAACCGTCTTTTTTCAACAAAAAAGAATCCCCCCCGCGGGCGGGGAAGATTGCGTTTTTGAAGCCCTTACGGGTTCTCCTGGATATACTCTGAATACCTTAGTCTCCGGGAGGGAGGAGGGTTTTAGACTTCTGGGGAGGGTAGTAGGGGTAGCAGGTAAATGGGACAATCGAACGGCCGGTGGGGGGGGGGAGATTTTACCCCTTCTTTCGGAAAAAAAAAAAAAAAAAAAAAAAAAAAAAAAAAACAAAAGGCCCGGTAGGATGGGGCAACCGAAAGAGGGTTGTAGATTGAAGAAGGGGGGCCCAAAAGCAGGACGGGGTTTTCGAAAGGCATCGTGAGTGGCACGCGGGGCCCCAACGGATGATTTTGCGTGTTCCGTCCAAGGTCGGAGATGGGTTTTAGCCAAGGGAAGGCCCCGGAGGATTTCCCAGAGGAGCCGGGCAAACAAAAAGTTTCAGGTCTCCTTGTGTAGGGCGCCTATCTGAAAAGTGAGGGGAGCGTGCAGAACCCAATTTGCGTCCCTTTTGGCATTCGCCCTGAGGAGGAGACGAAAAAATGGGGCGGTAGGGGGGGTCACCCGGGAGAAATGGGGGCCGAGCTTGGCTGACAAAATTTCCGGCGGACCCCCCATCCAAAAAGGCGGTGGTTGGAAGGTGCTGTCCGGTGAAATTCCCCAGGTCGGGAATGGTCGACGGAGAGGCCCCACGACACCTGGGTGCCTTCCCGCGAGCCCTTGGTGCGAAATTTCCCGGGGGGTACCCCAGTCCTCAAGAAGTGGCCAAAACCCCCCAAGTAAGCATAGCTGCCTCAGACGACCTGCGGCTTTTTTCCCGGGTCAGGGGGCTCTTGACCTGCATGGGTTCGTCCTCAGGAACCATTGGCGGAGGAAGTGGAGGTCGTTGGAACACAGGGGCCAGACGAGGTAGCCGGCATGGTCGGTTGACCTCCCGTTGGATGCGGAGCTCTTGTTGTCTTTCGACAAAGCGTATGTCGATTCCGGTAGCCAACCGAATCAGTTCGTCCAGAGAGGATGGCAGATCCCGACCTGCTAGCTCATCTTTAAACCCCCTTTAAACCCACCTGGGCGTTTTGAGTACGCCCGGGGCCGCTAAGGGCTTTGCAGGGGGATCACTCCGCGACCCCCCTCGCACAGCCACCGGGTGTTAGCGGCTAATCGCCGCTAACACCCGGCAGTAAAAGTGCCGGCGGGTGGCTCCGCCCGCTGGCGCTGTTTAACCCATCAGACACCGCGGCAAAGATGGCCGCGCCGTCTGAATGAACGCCGATCGGTGCCGCGCACCAATCGTTACGGTCATCGGCACCGCCGATCCGACGACCGGGCATGGTGATGGGGAGCCTTGTGAAGGCTCCCGTCACTTACCCGTCCGCAGACAGGAAGTGGGGAAACCGCCATCTTTGTACACCCTAATGCATTGCCTATGCAATGCATAAGGTTGTATTAACAATTGCGCCGCCCTAGTGGTCAAGCACCATAGGGGGACTAAATGTTACAGTAAAAAAAAAAAAGTTTTAAAGTACAAAAAAAAAAAAGTATTAAAATTTTCAAATCACCCCCCTTTCCCCTTTTTAAACAAATAAAATCATTAAAATAAAAAAAAAGTTAACATATTTGGTATCGCCGCGGCCCGGGAAAAAGTCCGATCTATAAAAATATAACATCATTTATCCCGTACGCTGAACAATGTAGAAAAAAAAAATTCCAAACGGCAAAATTGCGTTTTTTGGTCATTTTACGTCACTCAAAAAAATGGAATAAAATTATCAAAAAAGTTGCTTGCATTCCAAACTGCTAGCGATAAAATTACACTTCAGCCCGCAAAAATGCCCCCTCACGACGTCCGTAGGTGTTAGAACAAAAAAGTTATTGGTCTCACAAAATGGCGCCAGGGCGCAAATTTCAAAAATCGAAAATGTTTTGGAATTTTTTAATGGTACCAAAACATAACGGAAACCCTTTTATGTTTGGTATTGCCGGATGTGTAACAACCTGTAGAATACAGATAACACATTTTATGGCTTTCAGAAGGCGAGGAGGGAAAAACGAATGTGTCACCAAAAAAAAACGCCCGGTCCTTAAGGGGTTAATGTGCCCCGAGAGGCCATTCCAGAAAGTTTCCACCAACCCCACGTTGTTCCAGTCCAGTTAAGAGGCGAGGGTACGGAACTGCACAGAGTAGTGACCCACAGTGGAATCGCCCTGACGGAGATGAAGCAAAGCTGCGGCAGCAGAGGAGGTGCGGCCAGGTTCCTCGAAGACGGTGTGGAACCCCTGGAGGAAGGCTTGCAGATTAGCCGTCAACGGATCTCCTCGGTCCCATAGCGGAGTGGCCCAGGCCAGTGCTTCGCCCGTTAGGAGGCTGATTATGAAGGCCACCTTAGCCCGCTCAGTAGGGAATTGATGCCCCAACATCTCGAGGTGGATGGAGCATTGACTGATGAAGCCTCTGCACTTCCTGGGCTCTCCATCATAGCGAGAGGGAGCGGCAGATGCAGAGAAGGTCCCGTGCAGGAGCAGTTTGCGCCATGGCGCAGGAGCGACTGGTGCCGGCGAGGCGGCAGCAGCAGCAGGCGGAGGTAGACGAGCCGCAAGGTTCTGCATCATGGCCGCGAGCTGGTCAATACGCTGGCTCTGCTGGGCGACAGCCGTCGTGACGTCCGGGAGTTCGGGCAGAGGTACCCTGGCGGAATCCATGGCCAGTCTGTACTGTAATGGTTTGGTGGATTCGCTGGACCACCGCAAGCGATGATACTTAAGCCACGCCAGGGAGCGGAGTCTAAGTAGCCCCCGGTATTCACCAGGGCCCGCCGCAAAGCGGGATGGACTTGCTGCGGCGTGAGGCTACCAGGTCGCTACCCCTGACGTGACTTGCTTGCGATGGCGGCCGGGGTAATGCGTGGTACAGAATCAGAATCCAGAGGCGTAGTCGGGGACAGGCAGAAGGTCAGGACAGGCGGCAGAGGTTCGTGGTCAGAGACTGGCAGACGCTCAGGGCGGGCGGCAAACAGGCAAGGTCAGGAAGCGTAGCGGAACGGACTGGTACATGGTAAATCAGACAGGACTTTCCAACGCTCAGAACTAGGCAATGCACACCAACAGACTGGCAAAGAGTGCTGGGGGCGTATTCCTTATATAGGACCAACGCCCGGCAATAGACCAATTACTGGGACACTGGCCCTTTAAATCTAGACCAGCCGTCGCGCGCCCGAGGGAGCAGGTACGTGCGCGGCGGCCGGGACGGACCGACTCGGCGTTCACAGGAGCGTGGAGTGGTAAGAGAGCTGGCGCCCGGCAAGAAGGGGGATGGTCGCAGGCAGCCGCGGCACCCGCGCCGGAGGCCCTGCGGGCAGGGGGGCGGCCTTGGGGAGCAGCAGTGCCCGCGACCCTTATGACAAAAATTATTCAGGATGCAAAGAAAAACCCACAAATAACATCAGCTGAAATATAGGACTCTCTGAACACGAGCGGTGCGGCTGTTTCAAGATGCACAATAAGGAGGCACGTGTAGAACAGTGGGCTGCATGGTCGAGTCGCCAGAAGAAAGCCATTACTGCACAAATGCCACAAAGTATCTCACCTACAATACACAAAACAGCACAGAGACAGGACTCAAAACTTTTGGAACAAGGTAATTTGAATGATGAGACCAAACCATAAACATTACATTTGGAGAAGTGTCAACAAGGCCTATGATGAAAGGAACACTATTCCTTCTGTAAAGCACGGAAGTGGATCGCTGATGTTTTGGGGATGTGTGAGCTACAAAGGCAGAGGAAACTTGGTCAAATTTAAGGAAAGTAAATTTAGCACTTATCCAAATACTGGAGGCAAATTTTGCACCATCAGTCTGTTTGCTGCGCATGGAATTACTTGGAGTTCCAACATGAAACGTCCAAAACACAAGGCCAAGTTTTTGTCTTTGGGCTCAGCAGGGCCGGGACGCGGGGAGGCCAGGTAGGCGACGCCTGGGGCCCCAAACCTACCCCTTTCCCTAAGGGCCCGTCGGGCCCCGCCCCTCCCGGGCTCCGGGGCCGCTGCCGTGGGCCTGAAGCGCCGGCGGTCTCGTGCCGCTTGGGGAGCAGAGAGCGGCGTCCCTCTCCCGCAACATGTCGGGCCCCCCCCCCGGGGAGGATCGCGGGGACCCTCCGGTGAGTTTCAGGGCCGACAAGGGGGGCCGGGGGGCCTCATAGCGCTGAGGCCCGCCGCGGCCCCGTGGCGCCTCAGCCGCAGGTCACAATGCTTGATGTCATCGCGACGCCCCCTTCCCTCGGGGCACAGCGCGCCGGCCGGCGCCCAAGCGCCGGAGGAGCGCCGGCTGAAGAGGCCAAGGGGGGCGCCCCGGGGAAGGGTAAGTAAAAATTTTGTTTTTAAAAATGCCTGCCTGTGGCCCCCCTATATTCCCCTGGGGCCCCCATACGCCTCCCGCGCCCCTATAATGCCTGCCGCGGCCCCATAAAAAAACCCCTGCTGCGGCCCCCTAAAAAGCCTGCCTGGGGGCCCCCTAAATTTGCCTGTTCCCCCCTAATCCCTGGGGCCCCCTAATCCCCTGCGGCCCCTAAAGCCTCCTGGGGGCCCCCCCATTTTCTGCCTGTGGCCCCCTATACCCCGCCCCGGCCCTTAATCCCTGCCGCGGGGCCCCATAATCCCGCCTGCGCCCCAAAATTTGCCTGCCTGTGGCCCCCAAAATTTGCCTGGGCCCCCCAAAGTGCCTGTGGCCCCCCTATTTTCCTGTCGGCCCCCATAATCCTGCCTGGGGCCCCCTATAATCCCTTTGGGGGGGGGGGGGGGGGTCCCCCCATAACCTGCCTACCCCCCATAGCCTGTCTGTGGCCCCCTTTTGCCTCCCGGGCCCCCCATACGGCTTTTTTGGGCCCCTTTTTTGGCCTGTGCCCCTATAAGCCCCCGTAGCCCCTAAAACCTGCCGTGGCCCCTTTCCCCCTCCTGAGCCCCCCCATACGGGCTGCCTGTGCCCCTATTCCCCTGCCTTGGCCCCCGCGCCTCCCTGGCCCTATAGCCTGCCGGGGCCCCCATCCCCCTGCCGTGGCCCCCATCCCTGCCGGGACCCCCATACGGTGCCTGTGGCCCCATATGCCTGCCGTGGCCCCCTACGCCTCCTGAGCCCCTTACGGCTGCCTGGGCCCCTATAGCCTCCCCTGGGGCCCCCATACCCCCCCGGGTTCCCCCCATACCCCCTGCCTGAGCCCCCAAAACCCGCCTGCCTGGGGCCCCCATAGCCTGCCTAAGCCCCCAAAAACCCTCCTTTTCCCAACCCGCCTGGGGGCCCCCATAGCCGCCGGCCCCCCTTCGCCTGTCTGTGGTCCCCCAAAAAAAACGGCCTGCCCGACCCCCCATACCCCGGCTTTTGGGGCCCCTAAAAGCCTGCCTTTAGCCCCTAAAAGCCTGCCTTGAAACCCTTTGGCCCTCATACCCCTCCCCTGACCCCCTACGCCCCCTGGGGCCCTTATATCCCTGCCTGTGGCCCCCCGTACCCCTCCCGTCCCCGTAGCTCCCTGTGGCCCCTTAATGCCTGCCTGTGGCCCCCATACCGCCTGCCGGGGCCCCCTACCCCCCCTCCCTGAGCCCCCAAAAAGGTCCGTGGCCCCTATATGCCTGCCTGGGGCCCCCCGTCCCCTCCCTGAGCCCCTGTGGGCGCCTGTGGCCCCCCCAAAACGCCTCCCCTGTGGCCCCATTACCCCTGCCTAAACCCCATACGCCTGCCTGGGCCCCCCATACCCTGCTGGGGGCCCCATACCCCTTTCCTGGGGCCCCCATACGCCTGCCTGGCCCCCTGTAAAGTGTGTCCCCATATTTCCTGCCTGGGGCCCCCCTACGCCTCCCTGGTCCCCCCCATACGTGCTGGGCCCCCAAAAAGCCTGCCTGTGGCCCCCCATACGCCCCCTGGCCCCCATAGCCTCCCCTGTCTCCCCCCTCCCTTTGGGCCCCATCGCCTGCCGTAGCCCCTTAAAGTTGCCTGTGGCCCCTATCACCTGCCGTGGCCCCCATACCCTGCCTTGGCCCCAAAAAAACCCCTGCGGGCCCCTGCCCCCCTAGCAAAAAATTTCCCTGACCCCAAGAATATACCTGCCTTTATCCCCTATATTTAAATTTTAAAAACCCACCTGTCAAGGGGACAATTTTCCAATATCCCTGCCTGAAGAGGCATATCATAACCTGTCTGACAAGGGGACTTATATCCCTATAATAAAGGAGTTACTGGAAATGTGAGGAATCAAAAGAAAATTTGTGCCCCAAATCCTGGGCAATTTTTGGGCCGGGACAAATCAGCATGAAGGGAAACCCGGAAGGGAAAAGAAAAGGGGAAAGTGAACACGCTGACAAAAAAGGGTTTTCCCGTGAGCACAAAAGTAACTGCAGTGAATCACTTATTTTCTGCAAGCGTCTCATAAACTATATCTCCATATTGGCACTGAAATGGCGGTGGTTAATTAAATCAACCGGGTTAAGCGGTATCCCCAATTGGGGGTGGTTAGTCGGGGTTGGCGGATTATTTGATCCCTAAGTAAAATATTTTGGGTTTTGGGTTTTGTAGGGGTTTTTTTTTGTAACAACCTTCGTCTGGAAATTTGCCCCATGTTCTGGTTATTCGGTGACTGTTATTTAGGGTTTTTAACTGTCATACGGGGGGGACGATTTTTGGAAAATGCAAATTTGTCAGGGCTGATTTTATTGTGCTGACTGCTGGGGAGATGGACAAGCTTTTGGGGAAATGCAAAAAAATTAGTGACAGGCCTGGCGCAGGGGGGGGAGGACTAGTGGGGGGGGGGGGAGGGTTTTTTTTTTTGAGAGCGAGGGGGGGGGGCCATTGGCTGTCCCGCCTGGGGGCCCCCAAAATGCCTTGTCCCGGCCCTGGGCTACAGTAGAACAAAGTGAACATTCTGGAGTGGCCACCTCAGTCTCCTGACCTCAATATGATTGAGCCACTCTGTGGAGATTTCAAGTAAAGCGCTGTTCATACAAAACAGCCCAGGAATTTAAAAAACTAAAGGGTTTTTTTACCAAAAGAAAAAGGGCAGCTTTACATTGAGAGAATAAAGGCTATCCATAACTACCACAAAAGACTTCAAGCTGTCATTGATGTTAGAGGGGACAATACACGGTATTAACTGGGGTATGTAAACTTTTTATCAGGGTCATTTGGATGCTTTTGGCATTCATTTAAAAGAGAAAAAACAGTAGTTTGATAATAAATGGCTTCACCTAACCACTTACCATGAGTGAAAAAAAAAGTTTGTGTTATCATTCAAATTCTCTGAAAAATGGCCGAGAAAGCAAACATTTTGATGGGGTATGTAAACTTTTGAGCACAACTATATATGTGGAGGCAGCAAGAACATTCCAACGGGGAACATGGAGGTTCAGCTGGCAGGGGCGTAGTTAACAAATCCAGAAAATCACATTGTCTGACTTGGAAAGAGTTCATCTGCAATTTATGGTAGAAAATAAGTATTTGGTTACCTACAAATAAGCAGGATTTCTGGCTCTCACAGACCTGTAACTTCTTCTTTAAGAGGCTCCTCTGTCCTCCACTCATTAGCTGTAGTAATGGCACCTGTTTGAACTTGACATCAGTATACAAGACATCAGTCCACAGCCTCAAACAGTCACTCCAAACTCCACTATGGTGAAGACCAAATAGCTGTCGAAGGACACCAGAAACAAAATTGTTGCCCTGCACCAGGCTGGGAAGACTGAATCTGTAATAGGCAAGTAGCTTGGTGTGAAGAAATCAACAGTGGGAGCAATAATTAGAAAATGGAAGACATACAAGACCACTGATAATCTCCCTCAATCTGGGGCTCCACGCAAGATCTCGCCCCGTGGGGTCAAAATGATCACAAGAACGGGGAGCAAAATCCCAAAACCACACAGGGGGACCTAGTGAATGACTTGCAGAGAGCTGGGACCAACGTAACAAAGGCTACCATCAGTAACACACTACGCTGCCAGGAACTCAGATCCTGCAGTGCCAGACGTGTTCCTCTGCTTAAGCCAGTACATGTCCAGGCCCGTCTGAAGCTTGTTAGAGAGCATTTGGATGATCTAGAAGAATACTGGGAGAATGTCATATGGTCAGATGAAACCAAAGTAGAACTGTGTAATGGCTGGGTGGTGGATCCACTGGACCACCGCAAGCGGTGGCAACAACCGTGCCAGGGAGCGGAGTCTAAGTAGGTCCCGGTTTTCACCAGAGCCCGCCGCAAAGTGGGATGGACGTGCTGCGGCGGGATTCTACCAGGTCGCTACCCCTGACGCGGCGGGCTTGCGGTGGCGGCCAAGGTGCAGCGAGGTACAGAATCGTGAGACTAGAACCATAGTCGTGGGCAGGCAGCAGAGGTTCGGAGTCGAGAAACGTAGCAAGAGGTCAGGTACACGGCAAGGCAAGAACACACTTAAAGAATGCTTTTTCTAGGGCACGAGGCAACATAGACCCAGCAGGGAAGCACCATGGGCCGAACCAATATATAGGGGCAGCGCCCGGCAATTAGCCAATTACCGGCGTGCTGGCCCTTTAAATTTACAAGAACGAGAACAGGAACGTGGTGTGGTGAGTACAGAGGGTGAGTGCGCCCGCGGCTCGTCCCGCGGCCAGCGGCGCTACCAGTCCCCGGCAGGCACCCCGGGGAGAGGGCACGGGTGCGCCCGCGGGCCGGAGCGTGGTGCCACCCGTTATAAACTGTTTGGTAGAAACAGAAATAGATTTCTTTCTATAGGACATCTACTAACGGTGTCTTCTACAGTAGCATAACCACCAAACCAGCAAAAATGACCTTTTGGACACTCAATAAAATTTGCAGCAAACAACCAGTATCTAAAAGCGGTTACTTTCTATAGCAGATTTGCTAATGGTGTCTTCTGCAATAGTTTTACCCCCAAAACAGCAGAAATGAACTTTTGGGCACTCAGAATAAAGATGGGAAAGATGCAGCCAGCAATATAAAAGTCCCTAACTATTGCTGTATATGATTCCCTAAGCTTGCTGTACCCCCCACTAACTAATCTAACTAGCTGCTACCGCCAGAGGTGCCAATACAGCAGTACGGGCAGTACTCCTGTCACTAGTTAATAGTCGGTGATATCGGCAACCGGGGCAACAAAATCGTCAGAGATCCACACTTAATTCATTTTGATAACTGTCAAACGATCCACATTCTCATAGCAAAGACGGATACGTTTGTTGGTTATCACCCCGCCAGCTGTGCTGAAGGTCCGTTCAAAGATAACGCTGGCTGCCGGCAGGGTAAAATTTGTACGGCGTGTTGAGCAAGCTCAGGCCATTCATCCAGTTTGGGCACCCAGAAGTCGAATGGGTCCAGATATAGTCCAAAAGCATTGGTGTTGAGCCGCAGGTAGTCATGGACCATGGTCTTAAGGTGGTCTCTGTGTGTCTGAATGCTGCCCTGCCTTGCAGACGTTGGTGAGGTGGTAAAAAACGAGTGAAAAATGTCACTACAGTACGTTTCTGCCACGCTGCCTGCTGCTGCTTGCCATTCTACTGCTGGCACGTTGCTGACGTTGTTCCACCATGACATTAGAATGTGAAGAAGACACAACAGATGTCTTGAGTTGAAAATTGCTCACTTTTGATTTTTAACATGGATCAAGGAGGGTGGCCACCCAGTAATCACTGTTCATATTGATTGCAGTGATGCATGGATCACGTTGTAGGTATTGTATCATCCAACCACTCATGTGTGAGATGCTACCAGGATCTCCCAAGCCTCAGGGTCAACGGGCACTAACCAGATCTTCCTCCTCTTCCTCCTCCTCCTCCTGAAATCTGTCCCAACCTCTTACCACTGAAGGGTAAGAGACCTCATGCGCTCTACTCTGTGAGCTGAACTGCTGTCCTGCACCCTCCCTGGACCTCGAACCACTGCCTAAAGAAGACCTATACAATGGCGAAACAGTCGGGCTTTCTACATCCTCAGGTGAGTAAGGCTCTGTGTCCGCCTCATCCACCTCCTCCCTCCTCCATCATTGCTGGGACCTGCTGCAGCAGAGAGTCTAACACTTGTTCCATTAATATATGACCACCATGTTCGTGCTGACAATGCCATTGTCCTGACTGAACATTTCGGTGGCATTTTCAAAACTGTCAAGGATGGTACAGAGATCGTTCCCCTGCCTCCACTCTCTATGGCTCAACACCCCGAGGTCTGCACCACTGCTCGTCAGGCCATGCGACACTTCATACTGCATAATGGCATTATGCTGCTACCACAATCGCTGGAGCATGTGGAGGGTCGAATTCCAGCGTGTTGCCACATCTACAATGAGACGGTTGAGGGGGAGGCCCATATGACACTGCAGCGCTGCCAGTCGTGCAGAAGCAGGGAGCGAACGCCGGAAGTGTGAGCTAAGACCTCGAGCCTTCCTCAGCAGGCAGTCCAGACCCGGGTAGAGCTTGAGAAATTTCTGCACAACCAGATTTATGACGTGTGCCAGGCAAAGGATGTGCGTAAGTTTTCCGATCCTAAGGGCAGCAAGGATATTTCTCCCATTGTCGCACATCACCTTGCCTGGCACCAGGTTCTTAGCACCCAGCCACTGGTCGGTCTGTGTGCACAGAGCCGTCCACAGTTCTTGACCTGTGTGTTGACAGTCTCCAAGACAGATTAATTTCAGAACAGCCTGGTTTCTCTTGGCACATGATGCTACCCGTGGAGGTTGGGGATATGGACTCTGCACCATCCCTGCAGTGTGGAAGAGTGTCGGCCGAGACCCATCACCAGAGGCACTGTCAACCACCAAACTTACCCAGTGAGCAGTCAGTGAGATATAATGCCCTTGACCTTGCTTACTAATCCACGTCTCTGTAGTGAGATGGACTTTGGTGGACACAGATGCAACCAACGCTGTAAGGTGAAGGTGTAGACTGTGTTGCTGGTGGTGGGAATCGGCCGACAGTGTCTGAGATTGGGGATGGCACTTGCTCATGCTGCTCCAGCACATCGGCAGCAGAGGACCGCTTGGGCTTGGAAGTGGCGGAGGAGGAAGAGGCATAAGAGCTCACAATGGTTGGAAGCCGAGGACCTGTGTGCCTTTTTTTCTCCAAGTGACTCTTCCACAGCAATCCATGCTTTATATGCATGTGCCTGTTCATGCTGGTGGTACTTAGACTCTTTATATTCTTTCCTCGACTGACGCGTTGAAAGCAAATCTGGCATATGATGTCAATCTGAGGCTTGATCAAAAAAGACCCAGGCTTCACAGGTCCTGGACCTCTTCGACTGTGAAAACCTAGTAGCAGTGTTTCCGCTGCCACCACTGACAACAGCTGGTGGAGTAATGTCAGTGGACTTGTGCGAACGCCCTCTCCCTTTCTGAGGCCAGACCCACACTGACACTACCCCATCCTCCTCCTCCACTGATGATGCGCTGAAAAGACCACATTGGATCCGCAATGTCATCATCATCACAGGTGACTTCCTGACAGTCTACATCCACAAGCTGCAGGCTAGAAACCACAGGCACTGCGAGGCACCGCTGACCACTTGATATTTCTGCCGACAGACCAGCTTCCTTCTCCGCCTCTGAAGGCATCAGCAATTGGGCATCACACC
The DNA here is from genome assembly GCA_025379985.1 of Phyllomedusa bahiana. NCBI lineage: Eukaryota > Metazoa > Chordata > Amphibia > Anura > Hylidae > Phyllomedusa > Phyllomedusa bahiana. The sequence continues at coordinate 186,140 of JAODAL010000291.1, read as the reverse complement.
AGACAAAATCATCCTTTTTGGCCTCTTGCTCTTTTGAAATGCCTTCTGGCCCCAACCGAATTGTGTCATCAAAGAGATCTTCAGAATATAGATTATCTACAGAAGTCTGTATATTGGGTGACATTTGGCCCGTGTTTTCTTCAGGTTGGACTTGATGATGATGATGATGACATTTGTGGCCGTGACTGAGAGGAAGAGGAGGTAAAACTGCTGGATGCAGGGTGTGTTAACCACTGAAGAACAGATTGGTGACGCTCTTCAGTAATGAGACGCACAGGGAACCGACCAAGCGATAACAGGCCTGATGATCCTGCAACTGACGATGTGCTCGCTTGTGTGTTGTCCGGAGCACTGGAAGGAGTGCCTTGTCTTGTACCTCTAGCTCCAAACCCTACGCCCCTCCTTGCTTGCTTACCACCTCTAGTTCGCTCCATGTTCAAAAAGATAAATATTAAAAAGGTAAAGATTTGTTCACGGTCTCTTATTGAAGAACTTTGCTCCAAACACTGCAAAACAGAACTTTTCTTCAATCACAAAAATTTACAGCAAGCAAATGCTATTAGAAATAGATTTCTTTCTATGGAATATTTGTTAACGGTGTCTTATGGAAGAACCCTGGCAGCAACACTGCAAAACAAAACTTTTCATCAATCACTAAAATTTGCAGTTAGCAAATAGTATTAGAAATAGATTTCTTTCTATGGATTATTTGTTAACAGTGTCTTATGGACTAGCTCTACCCCTAAAAATGGTAAAATAAACCTTTGGGAACTCAATCAAATTTGCAGCAAGCAACCAGCATTTCTTTCTATAGCAGATTTTCTGAAGGTGTCTTCTACAATAGTTGGACCCCTAAAACAGGAGAAATGAACTTCTGGCCACTCAGAATAAAGATGTGAAAGAGGCAGCCAGCAATATAAAACCCCGCAAAACTCTTGCTGTGAAATTTTCCCCAAACTTGTGCCCCCCCTCCCCCCTACCCACCCCACTAATCTAACTAGCAGATTTTCCTGTCTAAAATTCCTGAGAAATGTGGTGCCTGCTTACATACAAGCAAGCAGACAGGAAGCAGTGTGTTCACTACAGAGAGTGAATTTGAAATGGCTTTATGGGGAAAATATATTTAACATACACATAAAAAGGGTCATGTGATTTTAGCACCCAAATTTGAAAAACCCCTGCACACTCAGGGTGACTTTTTTTTTACACCTTTTGGGGTTTGCATTATGTTTTGGAGGGCCCTCCCCAAACTGAGGAAAGAGTTAAAAGAAAATAAAAATAGAACGTCAAGCAAAATGTTTTTAAAACACAAATTTTTCTTGAACAACCCCGTAAAAAGCTTGGGTTCGGCTCGAGTTAGAAAAAATTGAAAAAGTTCGACTTGAACTTAAAGTTTTCCGAATGGCCCAATCAAACGCTCAAAACTTATGGACAAAAAAGGTTTAAATTTCCTTGGTCCTGTGTATTGGTTTTGGTTGCTACCAACCCATCTGGTGAAAAATTTCATATAAATTTTGCCCCTTAAGAACTATATTTAATTGGGTTTTTGGGGGTGTTTTGTTTTTCCAATATTATTTCATCCGTATATTTACTTTAAACCCTACTCAAACAAAAACCCCTACCCCAATTAAGGGTCAACTAAAAACCCCCGCAAACCCAAACCCCAAACCCCACCCCTACGCTAACTGCAAACCTAACTCACCCCCCCCCCTAAACGTGTCCTATCCCAATGCTAACCCTATCTTCCCCCAAACCCCCAAACCTTTTGCATTTTGAATTTTTACTGACAAAAAAAACCCTTTTTAAAAACTTTAATGAAATAACCCCTGTTCATGAGCTTAAAGGGGTTTTGCCAAAATTTGTAATGTTGAGGGGGGGGATCCCCCAAAAATTTGGGTATTTAATCATTTTTCTAAATATATGTGTTTAAAAAAAGTAAAAGCCTTTTGAGGGGCTACAGCTTTCCCTTCAGTCCCCCTTATTACCTGAAAGTTAAATTTAACAGGCCCAGAGGAGTTTTGACGGGAGCTGATCTGGAAGCGTTTGCGTGTTTGCACTTTTTTATCTAACGGGGAACAAAATGAGTTTCAAGGGGTGTGGAAAAAAATTGCAGTGTAGAGTCTGTTGTGTATAAAATTACTGTTGAAATGTTTTTATTTGAGTGAACTTTTGAGAACTCCTGTTCCCCCTCCTCTTTCTCCCCCCCCTCCCCCACCCCTGCACGTTCATACTCAGCTGATTTTTTTTAAATTTTTCCCCCCATAGCTGAAAGGGGTTTAAGGAACCCCTTTTCGGGAAAAACCCCTTTTTAAAGGGATTTTACGGGGTTTTCTTTTTCATGCGAAGCATTGATTGGTGCTTGTTTATCTGTTTGCCCATAGGTGAGGGGTTGTATTAGCTGCCCCCTTTTCCTATAGCATTTTGGGGCCTCTTTTTTTCATCACTGTGGGATGGGGGGTGGTATTTGCTGCCCCCACTTTATAGCCGTGTCCGAACCTGATGAAAAACCCCCCAACAGCTTATTTTCTTAAGGGGTGCTGAATGTTTTCCTGCCGTGCTGGAACAATACTTTCCCATTACTTCATTGACATGTAAGCGGTGCTCAATGTTCCCGATCCCCACGGACAAAAACCCAATTTTTCTTTTTTTGGGGGGGGTTTTTTGCTCTTTTTTTTTTTCGAGTATGTCCATCTTGTGCTGGAATTGAATTTTGCTGTGGAAACGCTTTAAAAAAGGGTCCACATTATGTAACGGTTTTGAGGCTTTTCTCGCCGTTATCTGACCCCATTTTTCTTGGGGGAAATTTTACCCCTGAAAAAACGCCCCAAGAATTGATAAGACATTTAAATTTAAGCGAGTAAAATTCCCTCCAAATACTTGCCAAAAAAACGCAAGTAAAATCCGCGTCATGTAAATGACTGTGCAGATTCTGCACCGGAATCGAAAGTAATTGTTCCATAGGCATTTTGGACACTTACTTAGGGACATTTTTGCACCAAAAATAAGCATGAAAAAAATGTTGTGGACATACCCTTAGAAAGCTAATGTGGGTGATTTAGAGATTGGTCAAATTCAAAAAGGACTTTCTCGCCTCCACCGCAAGACTCATAACACAGCAAACGTTTTCCTCCCGGGACCTACTGATGACAAAATTTTACTTTCAGTAGGAGGGCTGTCATCAGAAGCTGAACGGTGAGGGGGTAAGGGGATTTCGGGGAGGGGGGGGGGGACTATTTTGGGATAAATTTTTTTGGGTTTTTTTTAAATTTTTTACAGGTTAGACATTGAATGTACTAAAATGTATGTAGTTGAATATTGCTTATGCACCACTTTGTCTTTAAAAAATCATGATTTTCTTCAAACCGAGGCGGGGCGAGGGTAGGCCAAGGGAGGCGACGCCCCTAGGGCGCCTACCCCTGCCTATCCCAAGGGGCCAGGCAGGGTCCCGACCCGCCGGGCTCCACCGCTGCCATGGGCCCTGAAGCGCCCCCGCCTCTTCGACCGCCTTTTTGCGGAGCAGAGAGCGAGCGCTCCCTGCTCCCCATACGGGGCGGGCCCCTCCCCGGAGGATCACTGGATCCTTCGGTAAGTGCGGGGCCCGGGACACAGGGGGGGGCCGGGGGGGGTTTCCCCCATAGGGGTTGGACCTGCCGCGGTAAGTGCGCCTCACCCTGGCGGGCGTCCGAGGAAGTGATGTCATCGCGACCCCTGCCTTCATCGAGCGCAAAAGCCCCCGTAAACGGGCCCCGTGGGGCCCAGGGGGGCTGGCGGGGGAAAAAAGCGCCGGCTAAAGGGAGGAAGAAAGGAGGCGGGGCCCGGGAAGCAGGTAAGGGAGAAATTAATGTTGTTATTTTTAAGTGCCTCCCTTGGGGCCCCCCTTTTTTCTCCCCTGTGGCCCCCTATAAAACTGCCTGGGGCCCCCCATAATGCCGGGCCTGGGGCCCCCTATTTTAATGCCTGCCTGGGGCCCCCTATAATGCCTGCCTGTGGCCCAAATAAATGCCTGCCTGTGGCCCCTATATACGGGCCTTGGGCCCCAAATAATCCCTGCCTGTGGCCCCCTATAATGCCCCCCTGGGGGCCCCCTTTTTATATGCCTTTTGGGCCCTTTAATAATGCCTTGCCTTGGCCCCTTAAAGGGGGGCCCTTGGGGGGCCCCTTTTTGCCTGCCTGTGGCCCCTATATACTGCCTGGGGGGCCCCTAAAATTTCCCTCCTGGGGCCCCCCTAAAATACTGTTGGCCCCTATAATGCCTGCCTGTGGCCCCAAAATTTCCCTTGTTTGGGGCCCCCTTTATAAGGGCCTGCCTGTGGCCCCCCTATAATTCCGGGGGGCCCCCAAAATGCCTGCCTGGGGGCCCTATAAGGCCTGCCTGGGGGCCCCCTATATACTCCGGGGCCCCCTATAAGGCCCGGGCCTGTGTGTCCCCTATTTAGGGCCTGTGGCCCCTTTTATACTGCCTGGGGCCCCCTTAAAAAGGGGGGGGGGCCTGCCCTGTTCCCCCCTTTATATTTTGGCCGGTGGCCTAAAAAAATTTGCCTGACTGGGGCCCCTTTTATTCTGCCTGTGGCCCCCTATAATGCCTCCCCCCCCTTGTGGGCCCCTTTAAAACCGGGGGCCTTGCCCCAAATTTGCCGGGTTTGGGCCCCTATATACCCCTGGGGCCCCCTAAAAAAGGCCTCCCCTGTGTGCCCCCTATATCTGTTTTGGGCCCAAATGGCCTCCCTGGTGCCCCTTTATATATCTCCCTTTTTGGCCCCCTATAATGCCTGCCTGGGGTGCCCCATATAACTCCCCTGGGGCCCCCTAAAATCCCTTTTGCCTGGGGCCCCTTTAAAAAGGGCCAGCCTGGGCCCCTATCCCCCCTGCCTGTGGCCCTATTTGCCTGCCTGTGGCCCCCTTATCCCTTGCCTGTGGCCCCTTTCCGCCTGCCTGAGCCCCTATACCCCCTTCCTAGCCCCCCATGCCTTGCCGTGGCCCTTACGCCTGCCTGTGGGCCCCTTTACCCTTGCTGGTGCCCCCATACGCCCTGGGGCCCCCATATCCCTCCCTTTCCCCCTTTAGCCTGCCGAAGCCCCTTTTATGCCTCCCTGACCCCCCAAAATACCTCCCGGGGCCCCTAGTTATAAAACCTCCCTGGGTGCCGAATTTTCCTGCCGGGGCCCTATAGTATAAAAACCTGCCTGAGTCCCCTTTTATATCTTTTCCTCCCTGATTAAACCTTTTAATCTATAAACCTCCTGAGTTTTTCCCCTATGCCCATATACCTGCCCGAGAGTGATCCTATTTCTATATACCGCCTGAGAGTGACCTATATCAAAAACCTCCCTGAGTCCCCCTTTTTTTTTTTAATCCCAACCTGTCAAAGGGGCAAATATAATATACCTCCCCTTGATTTGGGAGAGGGCATTTTTAAATCCCTTTTTTAACGAGGGGAAGGGGTTATCCCCTTTTCCCCCCGGGAAGGGTTTTAACAAAAAAATAAAATAAGGATTTACGGGAAAATGTGGGGTTTCTAAAATTTTTTTTGGCCCAAATACCCCCAAGGGACGAGTCTGGGCCGGGGGAGAAATCGCATAAAGGTGTGAAGGTTTGGAGAAAAAAAGGGGAAGGTGAAGGGGCCTAAACAGAAAAGAAGTCTCCGGTGAGTCACAAAATTTTAACTGCAGTGTAATCACTTATTTTTCTGCAGGGGCCCTACATAAAACTAGTATCTCCCCAAAACCCTGGTCACTGTAGGGTTTTTGGGTTATTTTAATCAAAACCTGTGTACGCTGAGTCACATGGGGGGGTTTGGTTCGGTCGGGGTTCTGGAGGATTTTTTTTGACCTTTAAAAGTAGTAATTTTTTTGGGGTCTTGGTTTTGTAGGAGTGTTTTTTAAAATTTTTAAAAATTTCATTCGGTCGGGTTGATTTGTCCAATGTACGGTGGATTATTAGGGCCCTGTTTATTTAAGGTATTCCCCAAGGTTTCCAAAAACAAAGGGGAGCGATTTTAAAAAAAGCTAATTTTTTTCAGGGTGATTTTCATTTTTCATGTGCTGAGGAGTTTGGACGGGAGTATGTGGTTTTTATGCGGGGAAAATTATTGACAGGCCCCGGGCGCAGGGGCGGGGGAATTAGTTTGGGGGGGGGCATTTTTTGGGGAGTGAGGGGGGGGGGGCCCTTGGGTGTCTTGCCCCCAGGGGACCAAAATGGTTTGTCCCGGCCCTGCCTTCAACAATATTGTAGTGATTGTGCAAGATATGTTGTGCAAGATGTTTTGCACATAGTTTTAAGTTGGATGTTTTCCCAGAAAGAGGTTTGGAATGATTTTGGATATATTCCAAGAAAGAGATATAACATCCCATCTTAATTCCAGACAATTATGTGTTTGACAGTCAAAGTGGTTTTCTCATCTGTTTCACAGAGCCTGTTCTTCCCAACCTGCTTCAGTCTTCCACTTCCTATTCAGGCTGTGTACGGTTCTACAGCAGTTGCATTCAGAGCTGTCTACACAGCATTATGGACCCCCGGGCATAACACTGCAGTGGGCCCTGCCAAAATACATTACATCACTCTATGCCATACCTGTAGCCACCCCCAAACCATTCAAATTTCATGCCACTTATGTTGGACACCCCCCAGCCTGCACCTGCAAGACTAATTGGCAGAGAGGGGCCTTTTTGGGCCCCTTTCTCCCCATGACTTTTAACAAATTTTCACTCCTAAAACCAAAACGTTAAATAAAAAAAGCCCAAACCAAAGGGGTCAGGTATGTTTTTTGTATTCCCGGGCATACTAACCACCCGGGGCCCCCCTACTATGGGACCCCTGGGCAACTGCCTAGTTGCCCAAAAGGAAAAAATGGCCTGGGGCTGACTTTTAGCTTGCATTCTATCTGAGCCTGTTAGAACTCGGGGATGGAGAGGTCTTTTAAACCCCAATGCCCAATGTAAGAGCTCTAAAGGGTTAAAAATTTTTTTATAACATAGATAAAAAAAGCCTCTGTGTGCTAACAAAAACATAGCAAATTTAGCACCCTCCCACCCAGGGCTGCTAGAGCAGAGAGAGATGGTCAGCAACCTAATAAACCAACAAGAGATAAGAACTGCTTGAACTCTAAAGCAAAATTGGAACAGCAATGTATTTGCAATATCCTTTTTACTTGGCTTACAGGGTTTCGTGTGATGGGCCCCTTTTAAAGGTTTTACTCAGGGCGTTTCCTGGGGGGCGGGCTTTTGCGGGTCGCCCGGGGCGCGAGGCTCGCTCACCGAGGGGGGGCCCCGCCTGCCTCCCCCCCGCCCGGGGAGCGCCCCTGACTCTGCGGGGGGTTTTTTTTTAAAAGCCCCCCAAAGGCCGCAGCTGCAGGGGGAGGCGGGACGGATCGTTCCCGTCCTGATCCTCCCCTGTAATCGCATCGAGGGGGGCACGCTCTCCCGCCCCCCCTGTGATGCTCGATCTCCTCGGCTGGCGCTTTGCCCCCGATGAGACCCCTGGGAGTTTCGAGCAGGTAAGCAGCGTGATGACGTTACGCTGCTTACACCGCTTGCAGCTCCCACTGCTAAAACCCCGGAACCGGGCCGCGGGGGCCCAGTGAGTACTTTTTGTTTTTTTATTATAATTACTTACAGGGGGCATCACTTGCTAAAAAGAGGGGCACACGGCTAAAAAGGGGGGCACCCTGGCTACAAGGGGGGCACATGGCTACAATGGGGGGCATCTGGCTAAAGGGGGGGCCCCCTGGCTACAATGGGGGATCTGGCTAAAAAGAGGGGCATCCTGGCTACAAAGGGGCATCCTGGCTACAAGGGGGCATCATGGCTACAAGGGGGGGCCACTGGCTACAAGGGGGGCACACTGGCTACAATGAGGGCAAACCTGGCTAAAAGGGGGGACCCGGGTACAAGGAGGGACACTGGCTACAATGGGGGCACATGGACAAGAGGCCCGGGCTAACAGGGGGGCTTTCTGGCTAAAAGGGGGGGGCACTCTGGTAAAGGGGGGCTTCCTTCCTACAATGGGGGCAATCCCTACAATGGGGGCACCTGGTACAAGGGGGATCCTGGCTACAAGGGGGGCACACTGGCTAAAAGGGGCACCCGGGTACAAGGGGGCACCCTGGCTACAAGGGGGGGCTCTCCTGGCTACAAGGGGGGCCCTGGCTACAATGGGGGCACGGTACATGGGGGCATCCTGGTTTACAAGGGGGGCACATAACAAGGGGGGGCACGCTGGTACAATGGGGGACACTGGCTCAATGGGGTGAACACTGGCTACAAGGGGGGCATCCTGGCACGGGGGGGGCACACTGCTGCAAGGGGGGGGCCACAGGCTCATGGGGCACACGGGTACAAGGGGCACATGGCAAAAGGGGGGGCACCCTGGCTAAATGGGGGCACAGGGCTACAATGGGGCACACTGGCTACAAAGGGGGCACTGGCTACAAAAAGGGGCACACTGGCTACAATAGGGCCCCATGGCTACAATGGGGGAAACATGGACAGGGGGCACATGGCTACAAAGGGGGGCACCCTGGCTCATGAGGGCACACTGGCTAAATGAGGGCACTGGCTACAAAGGGGGATCACTGGTACAGGGAGATCAGGGGCTACAAGGGGGGGCCAACTGGCTACAAGGGGGACACTGGCTACAAAGGGGCCACGGTTAAAAGGGGGCACACTGGCACAAGGGGGGCACAGGCTACAAGGGGGAACATGGTTTCGGGGGGGCTACTGGCTAAAAGGGGGGGCATCACGGCTACAAGGGGGCACACTGGCTACAGGGGATCTCTGGCTAAGGGTTGGGCATCTCTGGCTAGAAGGGGGCACACTGGTAGGGGGGGCATCACTGGCAAGGGGACATCACTGGCTCAGGGGATCCTAAAAACAGGGGGCATCTACTGGTGCAGGGGGCATCATGGTTAAATGGGGGCACATAGCTTAAAGGGGGGCATCACTGGCTACGGGGGCATTCCTGGCTAAAGGGGGGCATCTCTGGTAAAAGGGGGGCATCTCTGGTACAGGGGATCACTGGCTACAGGGGGAACATGGCTTTACAATGGGGGCAACAGCTACAATGGGGGCATTTTGGGTACAGGGGGGATCTCACTGGTAAGGGGGCCCTCATGGCTACAGGGGGGCATCTCTGGTACGGGGGGGCATCCGGCTACGGGGGGGCATCAATGATAACAGGGGGCTAAATGGCTAAAGGGGGGCATCAAGGTAAAGGGGGGCATCAACTGGCTACGGGGGGCTCTATGGCAAAGGGGGGTACTACCTGGCTTAGGGGGACTACATACTACAATTGGGTGCTATAGATGGGGGTTTGTATAAATGGAATTGGTTGGAAAAAGCTGATAAAGTGGGGGTTTTAAAAAGTATTTGTTTTTAATTTTACGTGAAGAGTCGGGAAGTCTTCATGGCGTCTGGGGGCAGGGGAAAAGAAGAAGAAGAAAAGAGAACAATTCTTCAGAGAGTCTCCGTGAGTCATAATATAACTTTACTGAACCTTTTAAAGGTCTGAAGCCTGTGTTTTAAGGGTTTATCCAACTTATGCGGAAAATATTGGTTGAAGAAAAAGGGTTTTGATTTATAAGGGTCAGTTTTAAATTTTTCGGGGTCACTATGGGGTGGTGTTATGTGGTCATGGGGGTAGTATTAGGGGGGGTTCACGTGTGTGGTGATATGTGGTCTTGGTGGTTTGGGTTTTCTGGTTGGTGTAGCGTTTTATTTGGTAAAGGTGTATTATTTCTAAATTTTATTTGTAGCAGATTGTGGTAAAGTTTTCTGTTTTTTTTAGATTTGGTTGATGTGATGCACTGTGTTTCATTTGGAAATTTTGGAGGGGGGTGGGGGGGCGAAATTTTCTTACCTGCCTGAGTGAAATTTAGCCAGGAACTGCCCGGGGTTTTTTCAAAACCTCAGGTGCTTTCCCCTTTTGGGGTCCGCACGGGGGGTTTTGGCAGTTTTTTTTTGGGGTTTGCGGGTTTTTCAGTCCGCCTGAAAAACCAGCCGAAAATTAGCACAACGGGGCTCCTATGGAACCCGTCAAAGCCCCCCCGCACGGGTTTTTTTGCCTGGCGGTTTTTTTTCCCCTCGGGGCCCCCCCCGATAAAAATTGTTTGTGCACATTTCTTCCTTCGGTTTTCGGGGCGAATAAGTGCATGTCAGCCCCCCATTTACGCTGACATTTTCCGTTTCTTTACTATATGCGGGTTTGAACACTTCAATGCTTTTTCGCACTCTATTCTACTAATGTTGCCACCTTTTTCATAATATAAAAGGCTTATTTTTTATTCTTTGTAATTTGAATATAAGTTGTTTTTTGGGAAAAATTTTTTTAAAAAAAAAAAATTTATTTTCATTATTTTTTTTATTTTTTACAGCCAAAATTTTGGGCTTGAGTCTTATAGGTCCACTTTTTTTTTACGGGCATTTTCTTAAACGGGTTTGTCAAGTGGGGCAAATATGCGAAATTTGGGGGCCCTTTTTTTTTATTCATTTTTTTTTTGTTTTTATTTTACATTTTGTGCCCCCCAAAAAGGTGGCCCATTTTTTTTCAAAAATTTTATTTTTTTTCGATTTCCCCCAACTGGGGTGTTTATTGGGCCCCGTTACAGGTAAAAATACAAACCCCCTGGAGTCACTGCAGATTTTTGGGTTGTTAAGACCAAAGCCTCTATAGTCCGGCCCCAGAGGTCACATGACACAGGGGCCGAAAGCAGGAACCTGAAGGCTTTCTCCCCCAATTTTGATTGCAATGCACGAGACTGCTAACAAAATGAAGAAGGCGGAAAAGTATAATGGAAATTAGGATACAGGTTGCTCGACATTTTTGGAACCCTTTGGACTGAAATGTCGAAGGAGCTCTGGATACTACTAGCATGACAGTTTTTCCGGGCCAATGGCTGCTTTATTTTTTACCATGTGTTAGAAAAAAATGGTGTGAAAAAAGTTTTTAATTTGGTAAAAGGGATGCCAGGGCGTTGCCCCGGGGGCCGAGGCCGTCACCCGAGGGGGGGCGCCGCACCCCCCCCGCTTCCCCGCCCGGAGGTGGGGGCCCCCATCTGCGGACGTTTTATAACAGGCCGCGCGAGCGCAGTGCGGGACGGGAGGAGGGGGACGGGGTGTTTTCCCCGCCCTTTTTCCTCCCCTGTATCAGGTCGCAGGAGGGCCCGGTTTCACCCCGCCCCTCGAGCGGGTCTCCCGGAGGCGCCTGCCGCCCAGGAGACCCTGGGAGTGCGTGATATGTAAGCAGCATGTTGACGTCACGGCTTACACGCGTAGCACTCCCCCCGTAGGCTCGGACGGGGGCATTACTGGCTACAATGGGGCATCACTGGCTACAGAGGGGGCATCACTGGCTACAGGGTGGCATCACTGGCTACAAGGGGCATCACTGGCTACAAGGGGGCATATACTGGCTACAGGGGGCCACACAGGCTACAAGGGGGGCATCACTGGCTAAAAAGGGGCATCACTGGCTACAGGGGGGCATCACTGGCTACAAGGGGGCATCACTGGCTACAAGGGGGGCATCACTGGCTACAGGGGGCATCACTGGCTACAATAGGGGGCATCACTGGCTACAAGGGGGCATCACTGGCTACAAGGGGGCATCACTGGCTACAAGGGGGCATCACTGGCTACAAGGGGGGCATCACTGGCTATGGGGGCATCACTGGCTACAGGGGGCATTACTGGCTACAAGCGGGGCATCACTGGCTAAAAGGGGCATCACGGGCTACACAGGGGCATCACTGGCTACAGGGGGGCATCACTGGCTACAGGGGGCATCTACTGGCTACATCGGGCATCTACTGGCTACAGAGGGGCATCACTGGCTACAGGGGCATCACTGGCTACAGGGGCATCACTGGCTACAGGGGGCATCACTGGCTACATGGGCATCACTGGCTACAGGGGGCATCACTGGCTACAGGGGGACATCACTGGCTACAGGGGACATCACCTGCTACAGGGGGCCTCACCTGGCTACGGGGGCATCATGGGCAACGGTGGCATCATTGGCTACAGGGGGCATCAACTGGCTACAGGAGACTACTACCTGGCTACAGGGGGCTACTACGTGGCTACAGGGGGCATATTACATGGCTACTATATGAGGTGCTATAGATGGGGATTTTATATAGAGATAGGAATTGGTAGAGAAGTGCTGATAAATTGAGGAGTCTTAAGATATTTGTTTTGTAAATTTTACAGTAAAGGGGTCGGGGGGTAGTCATCAGGGGCCTCGGGGGAGAGATGGAAAAAAAGAAAAAGGAAAGAGAACAACCTTCGGGAAGTCTACCTGTTGAGTCACTAGTTTTAAAAAATTTTTACTGTAATATTTATTTTGGGGGCCCTTTTGACAGGGGGTTTTGATCACTGTATGGTAAATGTATGCCGGTAATTTTGGGTTTTAAAATTATAATGGTTTTGTATTCAGTAATGGTCATTTTTGTATTATTCGAGTCACTTTATGGGGGTGCTTTTGTTTCTTGGGTGGTGGTTTTTTTGGGGTCACTGTTGTTGGTGATATGTGGTCTTGGGATTCTGGTTTTGTGTAGCGGTGTTATTTGGTAACTGTATAAATATTATTTAGTAGTTTTTATATGTAGCAGATTGTGGAAAAAGCTTTTTTTGTATTTTTTGGGGGCTTTGGTTTATGGGGGATGAATGTGGGAAATTTGTGGCGCCAAAATTTTAGGGGGGGGGAGGAATTCCTTCACCTCGCCGGGAGTAAAATTTTGCCTGGTTGGAAGGGCCCTGTTTTATGATGATTTGGGGGAAATTTGGGAAAGGGGGAAAACACATTTTTTTTCCCCAGTATGTGTGCAGGCAGTGAAGAATACATGCATGTAGTTAAAAGGGCTCACTTATTTTAAAAATTCCTTTATTGGGAAATTCTCTGCAAAATAGAAAGAATGTCTCATTGAAAGGGTTAATCTCTTTTATCTCTGGAGTGGAGAGTGTTTCTAGTTTTGGGGGGACCCGCCTGTTTCCCGCAATTTTAATAAAAAGGGGAAAAAATCCCTTAATTTTTTAAAAGGCTCTGGTAATGCTTAAAGGGGTTTTTTCCCCACTTCATTGATTCATCTCCCTCAGTCCTGGTTTCTTTGGGTTTTAATTTTTTAAATTTAGGGGTTTTTTTTACTGGCTTCTACTAGGCTTTTAGTAGAAACCAGGTCTGTGGGGTATAGCAACCAGTGCTGGGAGCCCTTTTTGAGATATTGAAACAGGTTTTGTTAGCTTGTGACTGAGGGGGCGCGCAGCCCCATACAAGAGGGGATATTAAGGGTTTGGTAGGACATGTTATTGGGGGACATATTGCAAAGGGGACTTGTTTTTGCCAAAATCTTTAACATAAAAAAACAAAACCTTGTTGTGAGGAAACCCCTTTAATATTCTCTGTAGTAGTGCTTCAAGTAAACTGAAAAAAATTTTTCCAAGGGTTTTTCTACAGAAATTTCACCCAAAAGTAGAGCTCTCCCCAGGGGGACATTTTTTGTTTAGACCCGTTGTCAGGGGGCCCTTTGTAAAAAATAGTAAATTTAAAAACCCTTTTCGAAAGCCCCCTGTCTTTTGATGGCGAGTTTTTATTGGGGTTTTTCCCGTTTGGATGCAATACCCAAAAAAAGTCTCTGCCCTACTGATGGGGTTTTTCGGTCTGATCCCCCCTTTTAAACCCCTTTCCCTTGCCTGGTCCATGACCCTGGCAAAAAATCAAAGGGATTTTCCTGTTCCATAAAATCACCCGGGGCTTCCCCCGTGGCCCGATGGAGGGCCCGGGATATGTCTTTTGCCAAAACCAGCCCCGGGGATTTTTAAATAGCCCCGGGCTGTCTGCATGTTTTAAAGGGCCCCGTTAAAACAGTTATTTGGGACAGAAATTTGAGCCGTAAATGCGCGCCGTATTTGGCTTCAGTACGGCCCCCAACCGTCCCCCCTACTACGGTAATTTCCCCAGTTTTCATAGAGAACTGTGGAAATTCCGCGCTCCCTTTCCCCCCTCGGCGAAACCGGCCCCCCCGGGGGGGGAAAGGGGAATGCACATTTTTTATGGTCCCCCGCCGCGCCCCCGTCCCCCAGGGTTATTCAAGCCGTAAAAGGGGGCGAAAAATCCGTCCCCCAATTTTCGGCTTGGGAAAAAGGGGTGTGGAAAACCTTTCCCCTTTTCCCCCGAAGGTTTTTCAACGGTTTTACAGATGGTTTTTTTTGGGGGTTTAAAGCCAGGGGCCGTAAACCCGGGTTTTTCACGGTTTTCTATGGTTTCCCCGTCGTTCTTTTAGCCGTGGCAGTCCAAAAAAAAATTGAACATGTTCATTCTTCTGCCCGGGTTTCGGGTGGACAATGAACCTGTCAATGAACCGTGTACACAGCCGCCCCCTCACCCCTCCTCGCCTCCCGCGGCTGTGTACACGGCTTCAAAACAGAGCAAATACCGGTCGGATAATCCGACCGGTATTTGCTCTGTGCCGTGGGATCATTCCCTAAGCCTGCTGTCAGGGAACACTGACACATAGTAATGTATTAGCATACATGAGTGTGCTAATACATGAATAAGTGTAAAAAAAAAGTGTACAACAGTTATCCGTTAATGGGACTAAATAAAAAAAATTAAAAACATAAAAAGTGTGGAAAATAATAAATAAAATAAAAATGTAATCCAAAAATTATTGTGCATACATTACACACAAATAACTTACACATATTAGGTATCCACACGACCATAATGACCTGTAGAATTAATCAGTTTACTTAGTGTGAAATGTGAATCGTGTAAAGAATAAAAAAAAAAAATGCGAAAATTTTTTTTTATTTCCAATTTCAAAATTTAAAATTACGCAGTCATTTATCTGTAAACTCAAACTACTAACCAAAAATACAACTTCTCCCACAAAAAACAAGTCCTCATATAACAGCACCACTGAAAACATCAAAAAGTTATGATTATTGAAAATTAAAAATGTTGCTTTGTGCCTAAAAGGTAAAAAAAAACTATTTCCACACTTTCACATTAAGATGGCAAAAGACTTCCTCTTTTTATCAGTGTTGCACCTTATATTCTTCAGTCCAATCGTTCTTTGATGACTTACCAGAAGAGCGTCTCAAAAGGATCATAGCATTCTATATCTGCAGGTACAGGGAGTGACTAATTTAGGGAGCTGTGGACGCCGACTCTGCTGCAAATGTCCTCCAAGTGTACCTTCTTTATTCCCGTGGATGAGCAAAATTTGACAATGACTTATAATGACAATGACTACTCACAAAAAGTTAGGGATATTTGGCTTTTGGATGAAATGTATGGAAAGCATAAAAACTTCACGACAGTATAGTTTTTTCGAAAATGGGCATGTATGCATAGCTCAATGTTTTATTTTTCAGCTCAAACTATTTGATGAAACAAAAGTAAACAACACTGCAGGGTTAAACCACACAATGTCAGTGTTCAAAAGGTGTCATTCCTGAGCATCAAATTTCAGTGAAACCCATTCTCAGTGATCACAAGCGAGTTACGGCTGTGAGGCCCCGGCGTCCCACTCTTTTTGAGGGTCCCGGTGGTTCATGCAAGGGTCAAAGAGGATAATGATTTATTCCCGAGTAAGGGATCACTGACCATGCACAAAGTGTGGGGCTTTTTTCCCCCCAACTCCACAAGTGGTATCCCAATACCTCCGACACTTGTTGGAGATATAATAAGGAAGCGGGAACTATGACACATGTCTGGTGGGGATGCAGTGTCTTACAGGGCTTTTGGATAGCGGTCCTACGGGCCATTCAGGAGTGTACGGGGGCTATTATCCCGAGCCCTCCGGAGGCCACGTTACTGTTTATGCTCCACTCCTCAGTTGGGGCATACAAAAAATCTTTAACAAGACACCTCCTTCAGGCTGCCAAGACGGTAATCCCACGTAGGTGGAAGCAGACCACCTCCCCTTCAGTGTTAGATTAGATCGAGGAAGTAGCTTCTACATACCGTATGGAGGAATTGATAGCACATAGTCCTGAGGAAACAAAGAAATTTCTATCGAAATGGAGTCCCTGGATTGTATATAAGGCATCCCCCGAGTTCCAGAGGTTGGCAAGGGCTGTATTGTGAGGAAGAGGTTGGGTCCCTGGCATTGAAGTGACGTGAGAGGGATATGTGATTCTACATGTCCCTAGCTTTTGAGCCTCAGTAGATGTCGCCGGACCCGGGACCATACCTAGCTGCACCCCACCTTTCTCCCCTCCCCTTTCTGTCCTGTTGTCTTTTTCTTTTTGTGTACAAAAGGTAGGGTCAAACCATTTTCGTTCGCGCAGTAGGAGCTGGCTTGGGAGAGTTTCCCAGCCGGATTTTGTATACTGTATGTTTTCAAATGTTTTAGTTGACCATTGTTATGTTGTATACCCCTGGTACCTACTGGATACTGTTTATAATGCTTATTTCATATGCTTACGGCACCTGTATTGTTTGTTTTTTTTGTTTAAAGGAAAATGCTAATAAAAATCTAAATGTGTGACTAGACACACCTGCCCACACTGTGACACCACCAGCACCAAAAGCTCGTCTGTGGCTGATGCATAGCGCTCTCCTTGACGTCTCCAGCATTGGTAGCGGCCATCATTTCTGCTCAGAGTGAATAGACTTTCATCACTGAACAACACGAAGGAGCACTGATCCCTCGTCCAGAGTAGATTCTCCCTGGCCCATGCAAGACGATGATGCCTGTACCTGGTGGTGTGGTCAGGTCGTCTAGCACACAGACCACGCTGATGTAAATGGCCACAAATGGTCTGGCGTGAACTTGGGTGCCTCTCACCTCCCTTAAACATGCCTGGAGTTGTGTTGCCAGAAGCACCTATAACTGCCATGGCCCTGCAACCAGAGGATTTTATTTTATTTTTTTTTTAAATATCAGATCATTTTTATCAACATAATTTCAATACAATGACATTTGAATGAACATATTTGAAAAGCTTATGATATAAGTGAACATGTCTTTGTAATTTTTTTATTATATATAAATTAACACACAATACAACATAAGTAAGCACAAGGCCACACGGAGGCATGAACAAAACCATACTAGAATCTCACCCCTCCAGAGCAGGACATAGCAGCAGAACATTGGAGTAGCATGTAGACAATATCAATGGACTATCAGGTACCTCCTTAAGCTAAATTAGGCAGAAAAGTAATTCTTTCTCTCAGTAGCAAACTAGAGGGTAGTCCTAGAGTATCCATCCAGGGGCCCCATATTTACTCGAATTTAGCTGCTGCGCATCTTTTCAATCTCGGTGTAGAATATACTTTGTTAATAAATTCTTTGCATATTGGAGCATTAAGTCAGATCCATTAACTCCTTAACGACCTTGGGCGTATGAGTACGTCCCAGGGCCGCTAAGGGGCTTTGCAGGGGGATCGCTCCGCGACCCCCCCGCACAGCCGCCGGGGTAAAACAGGCGGGTCGGCGGGTGGCTCCGCCCTCTGGGGTTGTTTAACCCATCAGACACCGCGGCAAAGATGGCCGCGGCGTCTGAATTAACGCCGATCGGTGCCGCGCACCTATCGTTACGGTCATCGGCACCGGCGCAGCTATGCTGCACCGATCCGACGACCAGGCATGGTGGTGGGGAGCCTTGTGAAGGCTCCCATCACTTACCCTGGCCAGATTGCCCCACTTCCATCCGCAGACAGGAAGTGGGGAAACCGCCATCTTTGTACACCCTAATGCCTTGCCTATGCAATGCATTAGGTTGTATTAACAATCGCGCCCCCTAGTGGTCAAGCACCATAGGGGGACTAAATGTTACAGTAAAAAAAAATTAAATAAAGTTTTAAAGTACAAAAAAAAAAGTAATTAAAAGTTCAAATCACCCCCCTTTCCCCATTTTACAAATAAAATCATTAAAATAATAAAAAAGTTACACATATTTGGTATCGCCGCATCCGAAAAAGTCAGATCTATAAAAATATGACATCATTTATCCCGTACGCTGAACACCGTAGAAGAAAAAAAATTCCAAACGCCAAAATTGCGTTTTTTGGTCATTTTACGTCACTCAAAAAATGGAATAAAAGTGATCAAAAAAGTCGTATGCATTCCAAACTGCTAGCGATAAAAAGTACACTTCAGCCCGCAAAAAATGCCCCCTCACTGACGTCCGTAGGTGTTAGTACAAAAAAGTTATTGGTCGCACAAACTGACGCCATGGTGCAAATTTCAAAAATAGAAATTGTTTGGAATTTTTTTACGGTACCAAAACATAACAGAAACCCTACATGTTTGGTATTGCCAGATGCGTACCAACCTGTAGAATACAGATAACACATTATATTTACCGAAGATTGAACGCCGTAAAAGCAAAACCCCCGCAAACATGGCGAAAAAAACATTTTTTTTCACAATTTGTCCCACTTAGAATGTTTTGGCGGTTTCCCAGTATATTCTATAGTATAGTGAATAACACCATTAGAAAGTACATCTTGTCCCGCAAAATAAAAGCCCTCATGTGTCTATGTAGGTGGAAAAATAAAAAAGTTATGGCTTTCAGAAGGCGAAGAGGGACAAACTAACGTGTCACCAAAAAAAAAACGCATGGTCCTTAAGGGGTTAAAAGGCAATAAGCTTTGTAGCAATGTAGAGCAATGAAAGTGGTTTACCTGTTCCAGCTGTAATGCGCCTAGAAATGCCATAGCAAAGCTATAAATCAATAGCTTCGTACGGTTCTAGTGTGTCCCACCTCCTGCACTCTCCCCAATCCCAGGTGCGTTACAAAGTGGCGCTTGTGCTTTGTAATGCGCCCAAGAGTGGCGTGTGGGAGGGATTTCAGCGCAGCAAACAGGGCTGTGCCTGATATCGGGCTGAAAAGACGCCAGATATCTGCCGCAGCACTGTTCATACATGTTGTCCTAAGTGTGAAAATCTATGGGCTTAATTAAGGGAAAGTAATGGGATATTTTCAAGACTAGGTTTGAGCTCTTTTACAGATAATATTTTACACTTAAAAAAAACATGTAACGGATGTGGTAGTGGATCCTCTGAACCACCACAAGCGATGGCGTAAGCCACGCCAGGGACGGAATCTAATAGGTCCGTTCACCAGAGCCCGCGCAAAGCGGGATGGACTTGCTGCGAGCGGATTTCTACAGGTCGCTACCCCTTACGTGACTTGGCTTGCGGTGGCAGCCGAGTGTAGCGCGGACAGAAAATCGTGAACATGCCTCGGTAGTCGGGGACAGGCAGAAGACAGTGCAGGCGGCAGTGGTTCTAGTCGGGACAGAGGCAGGAAGTACGTACATCGTAGAAACGAACATGACACCACTGGGAACGCTTCCTTCTAAGGCGACAGGGCACTATCGTTCGGCAAGGTGGCTAGGGAAGAGGCAGGGCTTAAATATGGGTCAGCGCCCGGTGAGACCAAATCACTGGCGCACTGTACCCTTTAAATTTTCCTAGTAGTGCCGCGCGCCGGGACGGAACAGGAGCGTTCGAGGTTAGTGGACATAGAGCTGTGGGTGTGCCGCAGTCCCCGTCCCGGGTTTGCGGCGCCGGCCGCAGCAGAGAACGCAGTGGCAGTGCGGGTGTGCCTGCGACCCGACACGAGGGTCAAGGACACCCGTAGCATACCCACCCCCCCCCTTTGGCCTCCCCCTCTTCCTGGCCTGCATAAACCTAGACAAGCGACACCGATCCAGGATGTTCTCCTCCGGCTCTCACGACCTTTCCTCCAGCCCAAACTCCTTCCGAGTCGACCAAAAAATCGTCTCCCCCTAACCGTCTTCGTGGCCAAAATTTCTTTGATGGCAAAAACATTGGTGGAGTCAGCTACGGGAGACAGGGGGACCAGAGACCGAGAGAACCGGTTATGGATGACCGGTTTTAGTACGGAGACATCGAAGGAGTTAGGGATGCCATAGTTGGAGGGATCCGGAGCTTGTAGGCCACGGTTATGCGCCGTGAGGATTTCAAATGGACTCTAAAAACCGGGGGACCCAGCGTGAAGCTGGGGATTTTAAAGCGGACATACCTGGCGACAGCCATACCTTATCCCCTGGGACAAAGGAAGGAGGGGGTCTTCTTTTTCTTGTCCGCCGTGTCCTTCATCAGCCGAGTTCTGGAGCAGGATTGGCGCGTCTTCGTCCAAACGGCAGATAGGTCCGCCGGACCAGACTATCCACCGCAGGGACATCTGAGGAGGCTGAGTGGCAGCAAAATGGGGGGGAGGTCGGGGATGCCGACCGAAGAACGATTGAAAGAACGTGTACGCCCATCGGAATCAGCGTCCAAGGAATATATGAAAACTCCGCCCATGGCAATAGACCCGACCATCATCTTGTTTTTGCGATACGAAGTGGGCGAGATAGGTCCCAAGACTATGGTTCACTCATCTCCACTTGCCCATTAAATGGTGGGAACGCGGAAGAGAAATCCAGTTCCACGTTTGTAAGGAGAGAACAGAGGGCCTCGACAAAACCTTGAGACGAATTGAACTCCCTGATCCGAGACAATATGGAGGGGAAGTCCATGCAGACAGAAGAATATGGATTTAAAAAATATGGTTGGCGATCGAGGAGCAAAGGTAGACCATATGCAGGGAATGACGTGTGCCATTTTTGAAAAAACGGTCATGCCAACCAGAATAACCGTATTACCATCAGAGGGAGGCAGATCGGTGATGAAGTCCATGGCAATTGAGGCCCCATGGACATAGGAACCGGCAGAGGCTGAGTAAAACCCCAGTTGAGCGTGTGATTTAATTGGCGGACGGCAGGTGTACAGGCTTCCACAACTCCTTTCCATCCTTAAGCAAGATCGGCCACCAGTATAACGGGGGGATCAACGCACAAGACTTTCCGCACCCACCGGGGGTCCAGCAATTACGGGAGCAGTGGCCCCAAATTTCAGAATCCTTAGAGCAGCAGAGTGCTGGCGAACAAAAGTCTTACCCGGAGGAGCACGTTGAGGTCTATGGGAGCTGCAGATACAGACTTCCGGAGGTACATGTGCGAGGACAGCCTCCTCCTTCTCCACTTCGTCAGGAAGTACGGGAAAGGGCATTCGTGCCTTGACATATCTCTCTGCCGTCTTGAAATGGATAACATAATTGAAACCGGGCGAAGAACAGAGACCATCTTGCTTGACGTGGGTTGATACGTTGCGCTGACTGGAGGTAAAGGAGATTTTTGTGGTCTGTGTAGATATCCACAATATCGAGCACCACCGGAGGTGGCGCCACTTCCTCCAGAGTCGAGCTTAATGGCCAGAAACTCCCTGATACCCGATGGTTATAGTGTTCTCTCTGCCGTGAGAAATTTCTGGAAAAGAACCCACAGGTCCAAGTCTTGCCTTTGGGCCCATTTTGGGTGAGGACCGCCCCAGCCCCCACGGAAGAGGCGTCTACTTCTAAGAAGAAGGGCTTCTCAGTATCAGGTCGCAACAACACAGGTGCAGAGGCAAATGCTGGTTTCAGCTTGGAAAAGGCTTCTTCGGCGGCTGGTGGCCACAGTTTCGGGTTGGCATGCTTTTTGGTAGAGCACAATCCGGTGCCACCCAACTCGAGAAATGTGGTATGAATGCCTGTAGTATTTTTGCAGAGCTCAAGAAGCGCTGAGTATGGCCCGGAGGCCGACGGGTCGTGGTCAGTGTAAACAGCGAGCGTTTAGTGGGCCTCTGCAGGCCTTTTCCCGAGATGATATATCCCGAGAAAAGGGAGTGTGATTCTGGTGAAACAAGCATTTTTCTATTTGGCATAGAGATGGTTCCACGCAGGTGTTTTCAGGACCAGGTGGCACATGTCGACTTGGTGGGTCTCCAGATCAGGCGAAAACACCAGAATGTCATCCAAGTAGACAACCATGCAGACATACAGAAGATCTCTGAAAATGTCATTGACGAATTCTTGGAAGACTGTTGCACAAGCCGAAGGGCATCATTAAATTATCGAAGTGCCCGTCGCGAGTATTGAAGGCCGTCTTCCATTCGTCGCCCTCTCGGATCCGGACGAGATTATAGGCCCCCCGCAAGTCCAACTTGGAAGAAGACTTAGCTCCGGGAGACCTATCGAAGAGTTACAGTAATCAGAGTGTAAAGATACCGATTTTTTAATCGAGTCTTGTTGAGACTGCGATAGTTGATGCAGGGACGTAAGGAACCATCCGTCTTGCTCCACCAAAGAAGGAATCCAGACCTCCGGAGAAGTAGATTGTGGTGGATAAGCCATTCTGTAAATTTTTCTTTAATGTAGGACACAAAGCCCTTATCTCGGTACCGGGAGAGTGATAGACCCTACCCCGGGGTGGACTAGTCCCGGCAAAGGTCTATAGACAACATAGGGACGATGGGGAGGTAGAGTGTCCGCCTGCTCTCGAGAAGACATCCCGAAGTCCTGAATACAGTGGTGGCAAGCCTGGAAAGGGCTTGAGAGGAGACAGTAGAGGAGCGGGGTGCACCTGGCGAGGTGCCTACAGGCAGCAAAACTGGCAATCTCGACCCCAACACAAAACTTCGCCCGTCTTCCAGTCGAGCATAGGGGCGTGATGCTGCAGCCATAGAGGACAACCGAGGAAAGCGGGGTAGCACAAGAATGCGCTTTTCTCCTTGTTAAGGCCCGACTGGTATACCACCAGTTCCGTCTGGTACAGGATGGAGTCACTAATAGATCCCACTAACGGACGAGATGACAAGGTTTGGTCTAAGCGGACCACCGAGAGACGATACTTGGCCACCAAGCACATCCCTCAAATTCCCGACAGATCCGGAATCCAAGAAGGCCAGCTACTAAACGAGATCCCGGAAGCGGTATTTTGACCAGAACTGGCAGCAATAAGCCGAGGAGAGTATTGCCACACCTAGGGACGCCTCTCCCAACGAAGCCTAGGTGCGAGGCGTTTCCCGACGATTGTGGACGGAGTGGACAACCCCTGAGGAGATGTTTCGGACTGCAACATTCCAGTCAGCGCCGCAGCTGTGCGGAATTGCACGGCATAGTCCACCACGGAGGAGATCCCTTGCTGGAGATTCAGCAATGCGGTACTCGGCAGACGAGCGGCGGCAGGTCTCTTCGAAGACGCTGCGAAACTCCTGCAGGAAACTCACTAGATCAGCAGTGACTGGATCCGCTTCGTCCACAGGGGGTCGCCCAGGCAGGGCTTTCCCGGAGAGGAAGACTGACCACGAAGGCTACATGGACTTTCGGACGGGATTGTCCTGTGCCAAAGTTTTTTTTCCACGTTGAGGGAACACTAGTTATGAAGCCCCGCAGGCCTTTTGGTCTCCATCAAATTTCGTGGCATCGACAATCCGGAGTTTAGGACGCGTGCGGACATCCACAGAAGGCGCACGGCAGCCGATTGCTGCTGCTGCGTAGGAGGACTGCAGCATCCCATAGAGACAGCTGTTTAAGCTGCTGTAAAAAAAAACACCTGTTGACGATCTGTTTCGATTGTTGGCCACGATGGTGGTGATATCAGGAGACTCATCCGGCAGGGGCATCGACCTTGGCGGGATCCATGGGCCGAAATCGAACTGTAACTGATATGGTAGTGGATCCTCTGAACCACAACAAGCGATGGTGTAAGCCAAGCCAGGGATGGAGTCTAAGTATGTCCCGGTTTTCACCAGAGCCCGCCACAAAGCGATGGACTTGCTGTTCAGATTACTTACCAGGTCGCTACCTCCTGTCATGACTTGCTTGTGGTGGCAGCCGAGGGTTAGCGCGGTACAGAATCGTGAAGCAAGGCTCAAGTCGGGACAGGCAGAAGGCATGCCGGCGGCAGTGTGTTCGTAGTCGGGATATTATATTTCGGCTGGCTCACAACTAAAAAGAGGATACGTAATTTGTTGGAACAATTTCTTTTTATTTTGTTTCAGAAATCAAATTTATCTGGTTTAGCATATTTAATAAATGTTAAGTTTTAGCTGTATATTGTGGTGGATAGAATTTTTTTTTGTCTCAATGCACATGCATTTTTGAGGTTTTAATTTATTTGCACTGTTTGACTAATTACTAAGAAGTACAAAGGATGGGAATAGAATGACAGCACCTGGGAATGAGCTCCCACTCAACAGTGAGTGTGTGTGATTACTAAGACTGGTAGTAGCTGCCTGAGAGGAGCTCTTGCAAATGGTCGGATCACCTGGAGATTAGTTTACAGTATGATTCACTAAGAGAGCAGCTAAGACAAAAACGGTCCAGAATTTTTAATAATGATGAATGGTGAAATTGTTTATTATGTAATTTGTAAGCTGCTCATGTCAAGTTTACTTGATAGTAAAACCCCTTTAAGGAGCCATGACTCTGCCGCCAGCCCCTCTCTCACTTGCTCTAAACTACACGACTATGAATAGGTAAATATCTCTCTGCTACAGCCACATCCGCTTCTTCTCGGCCACTAGCGGATTAGGCGCTATAACCCCGCTGACGAGAGGATGGGCTTCCTCCGTGACTCCTCTGGAGCGCAGCGCTCAGGTAGCCATTGTCCCTCTATCACACGCTGCTATGCTACAGCCCTCTCGCTATGTGGCGTTGTGAGCACGCAGCCTGAGCACACCCTGTGACGTCACCGCTACCTGTTACGTGACGCCGGTGCCGCAAGTGCTGCTGGGTAACGTAGTCCACGTTGTCCTTTGTAGCTATACTGGGCAGCGCTCAGGGTACTACGATTCCCGTGAGCCACCTCGATGCAAGGCACTTTAATGAGTTGAAGGTCTGTTCAGGGAAGGCTCCGGGGGACCCAGGGGCAGCGGGGAGCGGGTGGGTATACATGGCTGTGTATGGCTGCTGGTTGTGTGTGTATTGTGGCTGCTGGTTGTGTGTGTATTGTGGCTGCCGTGATAGAGGGCGGCGGAGATGTGCTGTGAGCGGCGGCTGCTCTGCGATCCGGTGTCCTTGTCTTGTCTATGAGGTCTGTGTACTGCAGGCTGGGTGCTGCGCTCTGTGCACCGACCAGATGTGCACACATACGAGAGAGCGTGTATACGTGTGTCTATAGTGTTCTAGCACTGCTGTGTGTATATGTGCCTATTATATATGTGTCTATAGTGTTCTAGCACTGCTGTGTGTATATGTGCCTATTATATATGTGTCTATAGTGTTCTAGCACTGCTGTGTGTATATGTGCCTATTATATATGTGTCTATAGTGTCCTAGCACAGCTGTATGTATGTGTCTATAGTGTCCTAGCACTGCTGTGTGTATATGTGCCTATTATATATGTGTCTATAGTGTGCTAGCACAGCTGTATGTATATGTGCCTATTATATATGTGTCTATAGTGTCCTAGCACTGGGCTGTGTTGATATATTGTGCCTATTATATATGCTCTATAGTGGTCCTAGCCAGGCTTGTATGTATATGTGCCTATTATATATGTGTCTATAGTGTTCTAGCACTGCTTTGTGTATATGTGCCTATTATATATGTGTCTATAGTGTCCTAGCACAGCTGTGTGTATATGTGCCTATTATATATGTGTCTATAGTGTTCTAGCACTGCTGTATGTATATGTGCCTATTATATATGTGTCAAAAGATGTTCGTAGCACTGCTGTGTTGATAAATGTGCTATTATATATGTGTCTATAGTGTTCTAGCACTGCTGTTGTAATATGTGCCTATTAATACTGTGGTCTATAGTGTTCTAGCACTGCTTTGTGTATATGTGCCTATTATATATGTGTCTATAGTGTCCTAGCACAGCTGTATGTATGTGTCTATAGTGTCCTAGCACTGCTGTGTATATGTGCCTATTATATATGTGTCTATAGTGTCCTAGCACAGCTGTATGTATATGTGCCTATTATATATGTGTCTATAGTGTCCTAGCACTGCTGTTGTAATATGTGGGCCTAATTAAATATTGTCCTATAGGTCCTACACTCTTTGTATATGTGCCTAATATATGTGTCTAAGTGTTCTAGCACTCTGTTGTATTAGAGGCCTATTATATTATGTGTCTAAGTGTTCTATCTGCTGTGGTGTATATGTGCCCTAAGATTATATATGTTCCTATAGTGTGGTTCTAGCACTGCTGTGTGTATATGTGCCTATTATATATGTGTCTATAGTATCTAGCACTGCTGTGTGTATATGTGCCTATTATATATGTGTCTATAGTGTTCTAGCACTGCTGTGTGTATATGTGCCTATTATATATGTGTATATAGTGTTCTAGCACTGCTGTGTGGTAAATGTGCCTATTATATAATGTGTCTATATGTTTCTAGCACTTGCTTTGTTATATGTGCCTATAATATATGTGTCTATAGTGTCCTATCACAGCTGTGTGTATATGTGCCTATTATATATGTGTCTATAGTGTCCTAGCACAGCTGTGTGTATATGTGCCTATTATATATGTGTCTATAGTGTTCTAGCACTGCTGTATGTATATGTGCCTATTATATATTTGTCTATAGTGTCCTAGCACAGCTATATATATATATATATATATATATATATATATATATATATGTGTGTGTGTGTGTTTATAGATGTCCTAGCACAGCTGGATGTATATATGTATTATACGTGTGTGTCTAAAATTGACCTAGGCACAGCTGGATGTAATATGGTATTATACATGTGTGGACTATAGTGTCCCTAGCACAGCTAGGATGTATAATATGTATATACGTGTGTGTCCTATAGTGTCCTAGCACAGCTGGATGTATATATGTTTGAGACATGTGTGTCTATAGTGTACTAGCACAGCTGGATGTATATATGTTTTATACATGTGTGTCTATAGTGTCCTAGCACAGCTGGATGTATATATGTTTTATACATGTGTGTCTATAGTGTCCTAGCACAGCTGGATGTATAGGTCTGTATTATACGTGTGTGTACGTTGTTTTAGCACAGCTGTATGTATGTGTATTATGTGTATATATAAATGTGTCTTTACATTGTGCTACCACAGCTGTATTATTATTATTATTATTATTATTATTTATTTTAAAGCGCCATTGATTCCAGGGCGCTGTACTGTCGAGGGGTTACATACATTACATAAGTCAAACGAGTACAGGATAAGGGATAATGACAATTTGCAGGACAGAGGGAGAGAGGACCCTACCCGCGAGGGCTTACAATGCTACAAGGAGGGGGAAAGAGAGCAGGAGGTGAGGGGCAGACATGTCTGTTGAGGAAGTAGTGACAAGTTTAGTGAAGGATATAGGCAAGACTGAAGGGATGGGTTTTCAGTTGCTTTGAAGCTGGTGAAAGTTGTAGAGAGACTGAAGTGATGGGGCAGAGTGTGGTGAAGCCCACGGTAGAAGTCTGGATACGGTTGTGTGAGAGCTGATAAGGGAGAGCAGAGGAGAAAGGTCCTGTAGGAGCGGAGGTGCGTGAGGGGAGGTTTTGGAATTGGGCAGATTATTATGGAGGGGAGAGGTCATGAACATGTAGGATCATGGTTGAGTAAGCTTGAAATGATTCACGCTGGCAATGGGAAGCCAGTGAATGGGATTGGCAAGGGAGAGGCAGAGGATAGCGAGGGAGAGGTGGAATAAGACGGGCAGCAGAGATTAATGGTGGATTGGAGGGAGTGAGAAGTGCTTAGCTGGGAGGCCCTGAGAAGGATGTTGCAGTAGTCTAGGCGGGAGATGACAAGGGCATGGACCAGCTTTTTGATAGAGTCATAGCCGAGGAACGAGCGGAGCCGAGAGAATGATTTTTTCAGGTGGGGCGGCAGGCAGAGGTGAGGGTTTGGATGTGTGGTTTGAAAGATAAAGCAGAGTCTAGATACCCAAGGACTAGCGACTTGTGGGACCGGTGGAAAGTGTTAGAGCCTTTGACTGTATAAGAGAGATCAGTGGGCAGGGTTAGAGTTGGATGGGGAAAGAGTGATGATTTCTGTTTTCTCCAACATTAGTTTTTAGGAGACGTTTTGAATAAGGAGGGAGGACAGACAGTCAGGGATCCGGGAGAGGTAGATAATGACACTGGCCAGAGGATGTAGAGTGGGTATCATCAGCATACAGGTGGTAATGAAAGCCATGTGAGGCTATGAGCTGACCGAGGCCAAGGGTGTAGATAGAGAAGAGTAAGTGGGACCCAGGACTGACCCTTGGGGACACCAACAGAGAGTATGGCCGGTGGAGGAGTTGTAGCAAAGAATGAGAGACGCTGAAAGACCGATCAGTGAGGTAAGAGGAGATCCAGGAAAGAAGCCCAGTCCGTGATGCCGAGGGAGGAGATGATGTGTAGCAGAGGGAATGGTCCGACAGTGTCAAAGCAGAGGATGCAGGTCCAAGAGGAGGAGCACAGAGAAGTGCATGAGGCTTAAGCAGTTACTAGAATCATTGATGACTTTGTTAGGGCGGTTCTGAGAGTGGTGGGGTCGAAAACCAGATTGAGAGGGTCAAGAAGAGAGTTGGAGGCGAGGGGAGGACAGCGTGAAGATAGACGTGCTGCTCGAGGATTTTGGTGAAGAAAAGGGAGCAGTGGAGATGGGGCGTAGTTGGACAGAGAAGCGGCTCAAGGGTTGTTTTTTTAGGATTGGAGTGGATAGTAGCATGTTTAAAGGCAAGAAGGAAGATGCCAAGGTTACTGATAGGTTGAAGAGATGGGTGAGTGCTGGGATATAGAAGCACTGAGGTCTTGATGATGTGGGGATGGCAGTGGGTCCAAGACTACAGGTAGTGAGGTTGGATGTGGACAGTAAGGAGTAGAGCTTTTTTTCATGAGTGACCGGTGGAAGCAAGTTAATGGGGAATAGCAGTTGCAAGAGTAAGGGAGGGTGGTGGGTCTGCGGCTGAAGCTTTCTCTGATGAGTTTGATCTTCTGGAGGAAGAGAATGCAAAGTCCATCCTGCAGAAAGGAGGGATGGGGAGGAGGTGTTGGTGGAGGAGAAAGAGTTGAAGGTTTTGAAATAATTGTCTGGGGTTGTGGGACAGGAGGAATATGAGAGTGGTGAAATAGTTCTGTTTGGCTGAGTGCAGATGCGGACTTAAATGTCTGCAAGTGAGTGTTTGTATAAGGCAAAGTCCATCATGGAGTGATGTTTCATTCCAGCGCGTTTCAGCAATTCTGAAAGCTCGCCTCAGCCTTATATATACAAATGTGTATATAGATATGTATTATACCTGTGTGTCTCCATTGTCCTAGCACAGGTAGAAGTATACGTGTGTATTTATAGATCTGTATTATACCCGTGTGTCTTTACACTGTTCTAGTACAGGTAGCTGTGTATATAGATGTGCTTTATACATGTGTCCAGAGCACAGGTAGATGTATATAAATGTGTCTGTATTGTCCTAACACAGTTGTATGCATGTGTGTGTTTATTGCTGTGTATTTTAAACATGTTTTTTACATTGTTCTAGTATAGATGTGTATTGTGTGCTATATTTATGTCTACATTGTTCTTGCACAGGTGTAGGTATGTTAGTATAGATCTGTATTGTACACGTGTGTCTGTACACATTGTCCTAGCACAGGTAGATGTATACGTGTGTATAGATCTGTATTATACCTGTGTGTCTTTACAATCTTCTAGCACAGGTAGATGTGTGAGTATAGATGTGTTTTATACATATGTGTCTACATTGTTCTCGCACAGCGGGATGTATATGTGTGTGTATATAGATCTGTGTTATACACATATGTCTGTACATGTCCTAGCACAGGTGTATGAATATACAGTTTATTTGATGTGTATACAAATGTACAGTGCTTGGAGACAACTCTTTATATACAGTATATGCACATCCAAGTAGGTACAATGTGTCTTAACATATATTATTTATATGGGGACCAGAGGACCCAAAAGAAGCCACATAGACCTGGGGGGGACATACGGACTCCATGGAGATGTTGGCATTGAAAACCAGGGCACTATCGCCAACCACTGAGTCACTTTGCTGCCCATTGGGCCTCATCAGAGCTCAGCTTACATTTCTAATACTGCTCTGGAAAAACGAAAGCTGACCTCTGATTGGTTGCTATAAGCTACAATTGGTTGCGATGGGCAACAAAGTCCTACTGCTAGACAGCTTTGATAAGTGAGGCCTAGTGTGTGATAATATATATATACGGTATATATATATATAATATATATTTTATATATATAATATAATATATATTTATATATAAAAAATTTTATATATATATATATACGGTGTAATATATATATATAATATACGGTGTATATATATATATATATATAATTATGAAATAAAATATCCATTTGCTACAATGCAGGGTGCAGGGCACAGTGGAGTGAGATGGATGAGACAGCTGCCGGCTCCTTTCTGTAAAGCACCTCGATTTGACTGTGAGTGTAGCAGAAGCCGCTCTTTGCTTCACTGTTGGGGGGCACAGCATCATTCTCCCCTAACCCCCAGCTGGTGAGTGTGGGCCAAAAAGCCCTCTGCAGTATAAACAATTAGGTGTCAGCTCCCCCTCTATTTCATATATTTCATTATTGGTTTTTGTATGAAAATTTCCATCAGTCTCTTGTCCCCAGTGAAGTCTACAATAATATATATATTTTTTTAACTGGCTTTATTGACATCTGGTTTATTACAAATGTTGACAAGAACAAGTCCAATTTGGTCGACACAGAATCAAAGGGTGGAATTAAATCCTCCTTTATTCCATATTAACTGTAAAAACAGACACATGGTGGCAAAGAGAGAGATCCTACTGATGCGTTTCGAGTCTGTCATAGCTGCCGTAAGTAAAAGCGTTCGCTCCAAATGCATCGGCAGAAACGCTCTTTGCCACCATGTGTCTGTTTTTACTGTTAATATGGAATAAATGATGTTGTTTTATTTTCACCCTTTGATTCTGGGCCGACCAAATTGGTCTTGTTCTTGTCTGCGCTTCTTGGAGCGAGGTACGTGCACTGAAGTTGGGTGATATTTACCGTTTTTATGGTGAGCTGGCTGGATATTTTTTTTTTCTTTCTCATTAGAAACGCTGCAGTACTTAAAAGGGGTTGTCTCACTACATTGATTCATCTTACCTCAGTCCTGTTTTCTTGGTTTCATTTTGAATTCAGGGGTGTGTTTACTGGCTTCTACTAGGCTGCAGTAAAAGCCAGGTCTTTAGCTATAACAACCAGTGCTGGCAGCCTATCAGGTGAGAGAGAACAGGTCTGTAGCTATAGCGACTTTAGGAGCTGATGCAGCCCATACAAGAGGGGATATCTAGGAATAGATATGACACTGTCAATGAACATATATTGCAAAGTGACTTGTTTTTGCAAGATCTTTAACATAGAAACCAATCTTTGTAGTGAGACAACCCCTTTAAAGGGGTTTTGCCACGATAGACAATGATGGCACATTGCTAGGGTATGCTAAACTTGTCTGATGGGTGCGGGTCCTACCTCTGAAACGGGCCTCCGAAACTCACAGCACAGACTGGAGAGATGGTCGCACTTGCGCACGGCTCTGCATTAATTTCTATGGGAGTTCTGAATTTTTAACTGATCCAACTCTACCCTGACATCGTGTGTGGAGGTGGGAACGGGAGTTGTTTGGTGGCCCTCATAATATATAAGGCCCTATTTACATCACGTCTCCAGCCTCTGGTGGTGGTGGTCGACGGAGTACCAAGAAAAAGTAGCCCAACATATATTGCGGTGGGGCCAACATACATCCATAGGGAACTGTAGGGCAATCACAGAGCACACATTTCAAGCATATACCATTGGGATGTTGAGGAAGCATGGTACTAGAAAATTTGCCCTTTGTATTCCTATGGCCCTGTCCCAGTATAATTCCAGAGACTTTTTTTTTTTTTTTTTAAAGGTGTCCTCACAGTCACCATCAGCAGATAGAAGATGTGATGTGAAGGGGGTCTTAGCTGATCAGCCTGTCCTATGTCTATCACCAGATTTAGCAGGGTTGCTGCGATTCCTGAAAGTACACGGTAATTTACATAGGAGAAGGTAAAGAGCGTTGACATGTTAGGGCTTGTTCACACAACGTTTTGCCAATCCGCTTTTGGATCCGTTCTGCGCAAGCAAAACGGATCTGACAATTGTCAGTGTGATTAACATTACTTTCAATGGCAAAAGCGCAGCGCTGTTCTCACGGGAGATCGGGGTTGCGCCTTTGAGGGCTCTCCTGCACTGCGCTTTTCGGATCCGCTTTAAGAATTGACATGTCAATTCTTCTTGGGCAAGTGAAAGCCCATAGATTCCCTATTGGCACCTGTCCAAAAGCACTCCACACTGTGGGTACATAGTGGCGGCGCTTTGCATCCTGAAAGCGCATCCGAAAATCGCAGTGGGTTAACACTTTAATGTCTGTATATAATGTAATATATGGATAATAATAATAATATATATAAAATTATAATATTAGTAATCAATTATTAATAATAGTAAATTAATAATTATCAAAAGGGTGTATTTGTTCATGGAATAGGTTAAATTAATAGATGATAGGGTTAAAAGGAAAGGCTTTGAAAAATGGATCCAAAAAAACGCATCCAGAAAAGCATCAGCTGTTGCATTTTCTGGATCCGCTTTTTGGATGCAATTTGGATGCAGTTTTCTATAGTCAAAAACGGATCCATAAAACGCATCAAAAAAGGATCCAAAACGTCGTGTGAACAAGCCCTTAATGTGCGTTTCACAGTGGTCGAGTGATCGTGTGATCCCGGCTCGGTATATAGGAGTTTAAACCCATTACTTTTTTAATTTGTGTCCTTCACATAAATAGGTCAGTATTTGCCTCAGGGAGGAACTCGCGTGTTAAGAATACCTTAGGTCGATCCATCTGCAAAGTTCCTCATTAAGGTGGTTCATTCCAGATATCTCAGGCTTTAGGTAAAGTAGACTGAGAAAATGTGGTTGCCCATTAAAATCTTCTGTCATCATCACATATTAGAAAGCCAACTGGACTGTGTTCACAGCTGCTTGTTACACTCTCCTTGCTCAAACAGACTCCACTGTAATCGGTGGGGTCCATGTGCAACAGATTTGGTACTGCGCCATGGATTGTGCTGTGAACAAAAGCCAAAATACATATGCGAGCATAGCTGTAATCAGAGAACACAA
Source organism: Phyllomedusa bahiana (assembly GCA_025379985.1). Taxonomy (NCBI): domain Eukaryota; kingdom Metazoa; phylum Chordata; class Amphibia; order Anura; family Hylidae; genus Phyllomedusa; species Phyllomedusa bahiana. Next base: position 153,156 of record JAODAL010000291.1, on the reverse strand, counting down.
GTAAACATGGGGAGAACTCACAAAGTCCATGCAGATGTTATTAGAGACTTGTGCATCACTGATGTCAGTATATAGGTCACCAATGTTTGACCTTCACAAATCAGGATGAAGGACACTTGAGGATCGGCCATTATTGTTTTAGCCTCTTCTGATGCTAGATTAGTGGGCGACGTTTACATGTGTCCTTTTAAAGGGGTGTTGTCACCATGCTGGTTCTCGGAGCCACAAGCAGCGTCAAGCTTAGGTGGTAGGCTGTGGGTGGTTCTGTCAGTAATTAGCCTATCAGCTTTGCCATTCCTAGCTGAGCCTGTTACATTGAAGTGAAGTGAAAAGGGTTGTCACTCTTCAGAGAATGGTGGCATAGCGCTAGGATATCACTAGAGTTAGTAGAACCGATAAGACTTTATATCGTTAATGTATCTTCTTAAAACATATTGGACATTAAACCGTAAGTTACAGTATGTCACAAAATATATATAATATCGCTAGGATATGTCATTGTCGTCTGATAGCTCCGGGTCCCACCTCTGGACCAAATTCAGGCCTCTCATTGGGTCAGCCGACCTCCATTATCCAGAGAGAAAGAAATAAAAAAACACCAACCTTGCAAGCTGCTCATATAACACCCACTTTTCACAGGCTGTTATGAGTGCAGCTTGCAAGGTTGGTGTTTTTTTATTTCTTTCTCTCTGGATAATGAAGGTCGGTAGACCCAATGAGAGGCCTGAATTTGGTCTTTTGAGAGGTAAAGATAGAGTAGGACCACCCAACCTGAGATCATGTTGTAAGTTCGTGGGTGGCTTAAGCATTTTTTGATCAAAAACATGTGAACTAAGAATCTCAAAGCTTTTTTCATGTATGATAGATAGCATAAATGCTTCTTTAGGGATTTCCATGTATTGTACCACCTTTGGACCTGCACATATTTCCTAAACGAGCCCCAAAACCTCTGTTCTGAACAGAGAGGTGGCCGAGACTCTCCCATCAGAGCTCTGAATTTAGCTGAGTGGCAATGCTTAACTGTAATTGGAACGGTCATTGATGTCTGTGGGAGAGTCCCGGCCACTTCTCTGTTCAGAACAGAGAGATTTCGGGGCTCGTTTAAGTTAAAGGGGTTGTCTCACTACATTGATTCATCTTACCTCAGTCCTGTTTTCTTGGTATCATTTTGAATTCACCATGGACTGACTGACTGATGGTAGCTTGGATCAATCCGATAAAAGAGCGAAAGCAGGGAGAGGTGGTCGATAATCTAAAGAAGCTTGTGTACACTAGCAGTAGATAAAATCTTTTTTATCATCTCTTAAACAGAGCAAAATCAAAACAGCAATGTGTTTGGTAATAGTCTTCATTTACCTTTCCCTATATAATAAAAGCTAATCATAGTGGTGAGAAAACCCCTGTAAGTAGTGTTCCTCAGCTCCGGTCCTCGAGGCCACCAACAGGTCATGTTTTCAAGATGTCCCATAGAATGCACTGACAATAATGATATCACCTGTGCAATGCTAAGGAAATCCTGAAAACATGATCTGCTGGTGGGCCTTGAGGACTGGAGTTGGGAAACACTGCTATTTATGTAGGCCATAATCATGCCAGGTTTGTCCTGCGGTGGTTTTCTGCCAATGTCCTGCTTGATATGGCTTTGAAGCCACTATTATGTGTCAGATAAAGTGTCCAAAGGGTCTCCTAAACATGATGGTTTAAATTTCATCACGACAAAACAAGAGTATTAACACGTTTTAGCACCTGTAATGCCCTGGCTCAAATGTGGGGCTCCCTACCCGAACCCACAGCCTGATGAGAATTTATGATGCAACGATTTGGGGCCAGCAGATTTCTTGGAGAAACTTTAGCGCCTGATGATCCATTCCATACATGTGAAAGCGGAGGTTTCTGCAGTAATCACATGGCTGTAAATGATGGGACAGGTGCGCAAATGTCTATAACAAATCCACCCTGTCTTCTCTTGACCTTTTTTGTTTAACACATAACTTGGTGCACCAAAACCACCCCTAAAGTGTCCCATTGTCTTTAGTAGGAATACATGCTGCAGTTCACATTGTGGTGTATTTTGCTGAAGTGAGTTCCAAATCTGCATCACTTAAAAGAAAATAAGTGCCTGTCACAAAGTGGTGGGAGCTGGAAGGCTTATTAGCGCCATTGAATGGGGCAAATCTGTATCTTAAAATACAGTAACATCTGCGTTAAAGGGGTTTTGCCACAGTCTCATTTCATACCTCCTGCATCCAGCTCTGTGTGCTCAGAAGGGGGTGTTTATGATTTGTTGGAATTGCATATCATGTGACCCAGCAAGCTGACATCACCAGGCCTTTCCTCTCTGTAGTCAAAGAAAGGTCAGTTGATGTAAAGGATTGTGAGAATCTGAGAGGTAAAGTTTTTGCCTCCAGACACAAGGGTCCTAGGTTCAAATCCCTGCAGGAACCAAACTGGTGTTTTTTGTTTTTTTTTCTTTATCAATGCACAGACCTCATTGAGATTTCTTTTTTTTATTTATTTGCACTGTTTAATTCCTAAGGAGTACAGAGGACAGGAGTAGAATGATAGCACCTGGGGTTTTGAACACTCAGTAGCTGCCTGAGAGGAGAGGTGATGTCTGGCCAGGAGTGAGGAGCTCTCAGCCCTGGAGACAAGATGTAAACAATGGAACACTAAAGGAGCAGCTAAAATAAAAACAGTCCAGAATTTTTAATCATGTTTGTTATTTCATTTGCAAGCTTCACATGTCAATTTTACTTTGTGGCAAAACCCCTTTAAGAACAAGGCAAATGTAAAGAAGAACTCATGTCCCTCAGATTCTGTCACGTATAACACAGTGTATTTTTCTGTAAGGTGAGCATTCCTATAAGGAGTGACTATAAGAACATAGCTGGACATTTCTGTAAGGAATGCCTGAGAGAATGGTGGCTGACTGGGTGGACCGCATTGAACGGCATGTCCTGGGAAGGTAATATCCCTGATGTGGTGTTCAGTATTGTCCACCAAGCTTCCAAGATGCTACAGTCTTAGTAGAAGGTTGGTGGACAGTATTAAAGGGAACCTGTCACATAGGTTATGCCCCCCTTGCTGAGGGCAGCACAAGCTAGTGTCAGACCTGCTGTTTCCAGCGCTGTGTCCCTTATTCTGTAAGATGCCAGGAGATTTTTCGGGTGTATTAATGTTCAAATCAGCATGTTTTCACCAAAGAATCAGTTCTCATACCCCGCCCACCTGAGGCTAGCCCCCGCCCACCCAGAACTGATAACCGAATACTTTAGAAAGAATCAACGTGCATAACTTTTCTGGCGGGGCTAGCCTTTGGTGGGCGGGGCCATACACCTGCTTCATGAATAAGATATGGGAAAATGCCTAAAACCCAGCATCTACAGAATAAGGGAGACAATGCGCTGTGAAAACGCAGTCTGACACTAGCATGTGCTGCCCTCCCATCAAGAGGGGCAAAAACTGTAGTACAGGTTTCCCTATAAACACCGCATCCTGTTATTTTGCTGTTCCTGACATGGAGTTCCTCACACCCAACATTTGTCTCCCCCCACCAAGCCGTTGGCAAAGCATTGAAACGGCACGATCCCTGTAAAGTGGCCAACATGTTTTTCCCAACGCCCACCGTACAAAATTTTTAATGGGCATAAACCTCCGGCATTAGGGAAATTTGGTGCTGGAAATTTACCTAGATGTACTCCCCTGACAAAATTAGGGGAAAATTAATAGCCTCCCCTTCGTTGAAGTGCTGTGAAAGCGAAACTGAGAGCACCCAAGAATGAAAAAAGGAAGGTTAACCCCATAACAGGAGGAATAAGGGACGGAAGCATTTAAGAAGTACCGGGCCCCCAACCGTATACCAGCATATCACAGCAAACATATAGCAACAAACGGCCCAGAAACTAATTTAACCGTCCTGAACAAACCCTAAGAAATGCTTGGTTAACCCAGATGTTGGGTTTGGACCCCCAACCATTATGTCACCCCCAACAGGTTATTTTTTACTGAATGATACCAAGATGATCCCAATAGAATGAATGTGGGACATACATTCCCATTGGAATGACCCAAACAAATCCAATGAAAAGATGAAGTTTTCCCCCCTAATGTTAGTGGGCCCCCCCTCAGTGGGCCCATCAAGCCCTTTAAAAAGAATATGTCCCCCCCCTAGGAAAAAGGGGGAAAGGAAATATGATCCCGCAATTTGAAAAATGCGGAAATGCCCCGTTATCGTGGAAAATAGTGGGGGGGGATTGTTATTTCCCCCTGAATAGGGGGTAAAAACAAATGTCCCATCAGTCCTTCACCCCAAGATCTATACCTTTCCCCCTTAAGTGCTTGTTCACACTTGGTATTTATTTGGACAAGTTTTTTTAAGGATCCGAAAATCGCAATCCAAAACACGCAGTAGCGAATCCGGAGACCCCCCTAAACGGAATTTTCCCAACAACGCCAGCGCGTGGGCTTCCGATAGTGGTTTTTGGGAATTGCAGCAAAAGGAAAAATCCCGCAATTTCCCCCCCATATAGCTTATTACTTCTGCCCACTGTGTGCAATCCAAAAAGACGCAATGAGAACAAGCAACCGGGCCGAATCATTCCGTTTGTGTGAACGCCCCGATGGCGTGAGGTTCAAATATTAAAAGCAAATGTAATACTCAAACTACTGCTTTATGTTTTAGATGCGGTGTTTTTTTTGGGGATCCGAGACAAAACCCCAGATACGCAACAATCACGTTTAGCCCCATAAAAAAGCAAAATGAAACTATTGGGGAGTCCAACATCCCCCCCCCGTTTAAACATAATCCCAAAGGGCTTGTACCCCCCACGGCCCTTATAAAAACAAAAGGATTTTTTTTTCAGGACGGTTTTTGAAAGTCCGTCAGTAAAACAAACTGGTCAAAACTTTTTAATCACCACCGGACCCTCCTATGGGGGAAAATCCGTGGGACCCGCCGCCCCCCGGAGAAAAACACCGCCCCTTGGGCCCAATGTGGGTAAACATCATGGCCCCAAAAACCGAGCCAATAATACCGTTTTCCGTATAAATCCAACCCGTTAAATTTGGCCTCTGTTTTGCCCATGTTAAAAACGGCCATGTGGGTTCCCTTGTTTTGAAACAGTAAAACGTCACTTTTCATATATGCCGGCGCTTATATTTATTTCCAAAACGCTGTCCCCCTCAATCCAAAAACATTTTAGAGTTGCCCCCTTGTATCACCCCCACTCTTCACTCTAATTTTTTTCCTCCTTGCCTGTTGCCACACTCTGTCCCCCTTCCTTCTTATTTGGCTCCCAAAGGTAGGTAAAAATAGGTAAATCTGATTAAACCAGTAATCGCCGCTCTCACCTCCCAGACCCCAGCAAAACTGTTTACAGAAGCCAGGAGGACTTGATAAGGCCCAGGAAAGAGAATTTCACTAGAAAGAGAAAATCCCAACTACACCCAGATAATTAAGCATTACCACAATTCCAAAATTATTAACAAGTTGTTACAGAATATTTTTCCCAAATTTAAAATACAAATCAACTCCTCCAGCTCAACATCCGTGTTTAATTGTTTTTTTACGATGTGGTTTTATAGTTTGAAAGTTTTGGGTTATGGCGGGGTATTAAGGTTTGGAAAGTTTTGGGTTGTGGTATATTAGGTTTTGAAAGGTTTTGGTGGTTTGGTTTTATTTTAGGTTGAAGTTTTTGGGGTTGGGGTTTGAGGTTGAAGGTTTTGGGTGTGGGGGTTATTAGGTTGAAGGTTTGGGGTTGGGGTTTTAGGTTTTATATTGAAAGTTGATGGTTGGGGTTTAGGTTAGAATGTTTTGGGTTTTGGGGTTTTAGGTTGAGTTTGGGGTTGGGGTTTAGGTTTGAAGTATTGGGTTTTTGGGGATTTAGGGTTTTTGAAGTTTATGGGGTTTTTTGGGGTATTAATAGGTAGAAGTTTAAGGGTTTTTGGGTTTTTAAATGTTGACAGTAATGGGAATGGGGAAAAACAAGGTAAGCACCAGAATAAAGATGGATTAGGGGAAAGGTTGGCCGATAAAAGGGGATTGGAAACTGGTAATCCCGTAAGGGAATAAGGGTTAAACTAAAAAAAAGCCGAAAAGATGAAGTTGATAAACTTAAAATTCCGCCTAAAGTGGTAAGATGGTTAAAAATAAAAGAGTAGAAACAGTTTGGGAAAGAGATTAATGAATCTTTAAAAGTATTAAACCTTTTAGATGCCTAAAAGATTAAAAACTAGTTTAAATCCTTTAAAATTAATTATAATTAAAAACTTTAAAATCCCCTTTTAAAAAAGTATATACTTTGTAAGAATGCTTTAAATATAATACCCGTAATTCCCTTAATAAGATTTAAAACTTAACTAATCCTAAAAAATATTAAAAAACTTAAATATTTACCTAAAATAATATTGAAAAAAAACTTAACAAATTCCCCTTAAAAAATTTTATTAAATAAAGAACTAAAAAATCCTATAATATAAAACGTTAATTCCCCTAATATATAAAAAACTTTAAATCCTTAAAAATATTGAAAACCTTAAATCCTAAAATTTATACAAAAAAACTTAAAAACATCCTAAAAACATTATAAAGAAAAAACAACTTAATACCTAAACAATATGATATAAAACTTAAATCCTAAATATAAACTTTAATTCCTAAAATACATAAAACTTAATCCCCCTAAAATTTATTTAAAAAATACTTAAATTCCCTAGAAAAATATATATCAAACTTAAAATCCTTAATAAATAATTTATCAACTTAAATCCTTACAATAATAAAAACTTAATCCTAAAAAACATAAATTTAAAAAACCCTTTTAAAAAAAGTCCCCTACAAAATAAAAATAATTAAACAAACTACAATCCCCTAAATAAATAAAGACCTTAATCCTAAAAGAAAATATTAAACTTAAATCCACCCTAAAATAAATAAAACTTAAAAAATCCTAAAAAAGTAGATTCAACTTAATCCCTAAAATTAAGAATAAGACTTTAAATCCCTAAATAATAAAAACGCTAAAACTTAATCCGTAAAAATATAAACTTACTCCTAAATATAAAACTTATTCCTAAAATATTAAAACTTAAATTCTCTAAATTATTTAAAAAAACTTAAAAATCCTAAATTATAAACTTAAAAATCCCTTTAAAAAGTATAAAACCTTAATCCTAAAATAAATATAAAAAACTTAAAAGTCACTAAATATTAAAACGTTAATTTCCTAAAATATATAAACTTAAAAATCCCCTAAATATAAACTTAATAATTCCTGAATTAAGTAGCAAAAAAACAAAACCTTTAAAACCTATAAATTATAAACTTAAAAAATCCCCTAAATTATTAAAACTATAAATCCTAAAATATAAAAACTTAATTCCCCTAAAAATATAAAAAACCTCGTAATATCCTGAACTAAATGAATAACCTTAAAGCGCCGCTAAATATTATAACTTAAAATTCCCTAAACTAATAAAAAACTTATTTCCTAATATTATAAAAAAACTTAATCCCTAAATTAATAAAACTTAAGATTCCCTAAAAAAATTTGTTTTAAGACTTAATAAATACCTAATTAATGATTAAAACTTAAAAAAATTGCCGTGTAAAATATTCAAATAAAAACTTAATCCTAAAATTTATTTTAAAAACTTAAAACCCCTAAACTAGTAAAACTTTAATATAAATCCCCTAGAAACATATAAACTTAAAAATCCTATAATATAAAACCTTAAAAAAAATCCCCCTAAATTAGTAACCCATTAAATACCATGTAAAATTTTGAATACTTAAAAAACCTACCAAAATAAATAAGACCTTTTTAAACCGCGCCACCCCCCCCGCATTTCCACAAAATGTTCAGTCCAAAATTTGGCCCTATGCATGATCACAGTATTATAGGCCTTTACTAGAAAAACCAAAAAACAAAACCCCGCAATGATTATAACGCTTTAAATTGGCTTTTGGGTGGATACGAAACAATCCCCACTATTGGGTTAAAGTTCAGCTAGATGAACCCACACAGAGACCCCAGTTATTTTTCTCATCTATCGAAGCAACAGAAAAGCAGTGTGTTATGAGACCCAGATGGCCTCCCACAATTGCCCCCAGGGTGTCAAAGCCACAGGAAACAAAAGTAACATTTGAGCTAAGAAAGGGCCCAATGGGGCCCCCCCAAGTCCCTCCAAAGAAAGGGTTTATAAAATAAAAGATTAAGGGCCAACACGTAAATTAAAGAGCTGTCACCCCCCCTAAGTTCCCCAAAGGCCGCCTAAGTTTATCACAAAAAACGCATAATTTCGGGGGCATAATTTAACGGAACCCGTATAAATTTACGTCCGCAAATAAGTTTCCCGAAATAAGACCCACGGATTACCAAGATAACGATTGGTTCCCCCCAACCTAAGTTTGGGCCACAATAATTCCGAGTCCCCCCCCCCCCGTAAATCCATTCCCCCCCCCTTTTCCCTTTTGGGGGGTTTTTTTAAAATTGCAAAAAAAAAACCCCCCTCAATAAAAAAACAGGGGCCCCTTATTTTTAAAACAAATTCTTTTTTTAACGGCCCGTATTTACGCCCGCAAATACGCCGGGCGAAAAAACGCCCCCGTGGGGGGAAAAACCGACAAGGCCGGTTTTTTTTAAACTTTGGGGAATCAATGCAAATCTAATTTTTTAATTGTTTTTTAAAGAAAACGAAATTTTTGGGGGAACGAATTTTTTGGGGGCCGTATTACCCCCCGGTAAAAACCCCCAAAAAAAATTAACCCGGGTAAAAACATGGGCCCTAAGATTTTCCCCTTTGGGTTTTGCCCTTTAGCAAACCAATCAAAAGCCCTTTAAAACCCAAAAAAGCTCAGCTTTTCTTTTCCAAAATGGGCCCTCTGAAAAATTTAAAAAGGGGGGCGGGGGATTGGTTTCCCTAGGGGAAAAACCAAAAAAAAATCTTAAAACCCAAGACAGTTTTTCAAAAAAACCCCCCCCCCCCAAAAAATTTTTTTCCCCCAAAGGCCCGGCCCCCATATTTTTCGCAAATAACGGGCCCCCCCTAAAGAGAAGGGGGAAAAAGGGGCCCCGCGGGGGCTTCCAGCCTTCCCCTTTCCCAACCCCCAAAGGGAAAATTTTCCAAAAAATATAATTTTGGGGAAAACACTTACCCCCAAACAAATTTTGGCCTCTAAAAACCTGGCCCCCTTTAAAAATTTAAAATGAGAAAAAAACTTTTTAAACCAACCCAAAAGGGTTAATTTTTTCCAAATTCACTGAAAAACCCATTTTTTTTTTATTTCCCTTTTTGCATTGCTTTTAAAAAATTTTTTAAAAAATTTTTGGAAAAGGGGGGAAAATTTGCAAGCCCCCCCAAAAAAACATAAAAAAGGTAAAAAAGGGGGACAAAACCCCCACCTGAAACCCTTTGGGGGGAAAGTGGGCCCCACCGATTTTCCTTGGGAAAACTCCCCCGGGCCCAGCATTTCCAACCCTTTCCCGGGCCAAAAACCCCCCTTTTCCCTTTAACCAGGGGGTCCCTTTTTTAAAAAGGGGTAAAAAAAAACCATTTTGGTAACAAATTTCCCCACAAAAATATTTTGCCCCCAAAATTTTTTGGCCTAAAATTACAAACCTTTTTTTTTCGGGATCCTTCCATTTTTGGGGCCCACAGGCATTGGGGTTAACCCAACGGGGGTTTAAAAACCAAAATAGATAGCCCCAAAAGTGGGGAAAGGTTTTTACAATGCCCCAAGAACATCCCGGGCACATATATTATAAATTTGGGGGGGAAAAGGAAAAATTTTGCTTTTTATAAAATAAATTGTGAAGTTTTTTTAAAATTCCAGAGGTGGCCCCTTTGGGTTTTTTGGGGGTTTTCCAAATAGTAAATTGTTAAATCGATCAAATTCTGAAAAAATTAAAATGAGCCCCCCTTCCCAAAAAGGGGGAATTTATTTCCCAAAATCAACCTAAAACCCCCTTTCCTGGAAAAATTCACGGGGGGCCCAAAACTTTTAACTTTGGGAACCCCCAATCAAAAATTACCCTTTTTTGGGGTTGCAAAACATAGAGGCCCCCACCCCCCTTAATCCGTTTTTAAAAGATTTTTTTTCCATGTAAAAAGGGGGCGGGGAAAGGGGGGGGTCCCCCAATAAATTGGCTGAAACCCAATTTGCGAAAAGGGGCCCCAATTTTGAGTTTTTTTAATAAAAAGCGTTTAAAGGCCCATTTGGGTTTTTAAAAAATACAATACGGGTTATAACATGGGCAAGTTTTTTAAATTTTCCTAAAAAACATCCCCCCCCTCACCAGTTCGGACCAAAAGGGGCTAAAATCTACAAAACCCCCAAAAAAAATTAAAGGCCAAAAAAACCCTCCCTAATTTTAATCCCAGGCTGTTTTAAAAAGGCCAGGGGGGTTCCCTATTTTTTTCAAATGTTTTATTTTTTTCCCATCCCCCCCCTAGAAAATTGGCCAAAAAATTGGAAAGGGGAAATTAACCACCCCCTATAGTTTTTTTGTACTTTTGGGTGAAATTTTTGTTATATTTTGGGGCTTTCCCCCTTCCCAAAATAAAATTTGGGGCCCCTTTTGCCAAAAATTTTTAAACATTTCAATTTTGGAAAAATTGGGGGAAAAATGAAACTTAACCCAAACCGCCACTATCAAACCCCTTAAAAGGGGGTTTTTCCCCCCCCCCTCGCTAAAAAACCCCATATCTATAGAAAACCGGGGGAAAAAGAAAAAAATTAAAGCAAATTTTGAAATTTTGGTTTTTTTTTTAATTCCGGGAACATTTAGATAAAGCAAAAAAATTACCAAAAATCTTTTGTGGGGGCCCTTAAAACCCTAAAACCCCAGAAAAGCCTAAAAGGCCCGGGCCCCCCTCACCCTTTTGGCGGTGATTGGGCTGCCCCGGGGGAAAAATTTTTAGTTTAAAGCCCCGGTGGGGAAAAAAACCACCCCCCCTTCCCTTTGGGGCCTTTTGGAGGGGGGGCTCCCCCGTGCTCCCCTCTGTTTTTTTTTTCCAGGGTCCCCCAGAGCGGGGCCCTTAAACAGGCCCCGGGCCTTTTGGCTTCCCCTCTCCCCCTTTTCCCTCCCCCCGGGGGTTCCCCTTTTAAAGTTAAAAGGGATCGGGAAATTTTACGAGCCCCCTTTTAGGCTGCTGTAAAAGGGGGTCCTTTTCCCTTTCAACCCCCAAACCCAAACCCCCCCCCCCCCCCCCCCCCCCCCAAAATAAACACCCCATTATACACTCTGTTCCACCCACCCATGTAGCATACACTTATACACTCTGCTCCCCCCACACATATAACACACCCTTAGGGTATGTTCACACAGCATTTTTAGATGCGTGTTTCGGACCCTAAACTGACCCAAACACGCATCTAACAAAGTACAGTGTGTTTTTACCTTACTTTCAATGTAAAACAGGCATAGGCATTGGCATTGTGTTTTACATGCGTCTTTAGGATCCGTTCAAATAATTATCATGTCAATTCCTGATTTTGTTTGACACAGCAGGCACCATATCTAAAACTATAGGGTGCGTTTCTCTTCAGCAAAAATGCATCCAAACATGCACCTATGTGTTTGATGTGTGTTGGTTGCGCTTTGGATGCGTTTTTCAAAAACCTATCCAAAAACGCTGTGTGAACAAACCCTTATACACTCCGATTTCCCCCCCCCCTCCCGACCATGTAACACACTCTGCTCCCCTCACCCATATAACACGCTCTGCTCCCCTCGACCATATAACACACTCTGCTCCCCTCGACCATATAACACACTCTGCTCCCCTCGACCATATAACACACTCTGCTCCCCTCGACCATATAACACATTTCTCCCCCCCGACCATAAACACACTCTGCTCCCCTCGCCCCTATAACACACTCTGCTTCCTTCGCCCACATAACACACTCTGCTTCCTTCGCCCACATAACACACTCTGCTTCCCTCGCCCACATAACACACCCTGCTCCCCTCGCCCACATAACACACCCTGCTCCCCTCGCCCACATAACACACCCTGCTCCCCTCGCCCACATAACACACCCTGCTCCCCTCGACCACATAACACACCCTGCTCCCCTCGACCACATAACACACCCTGCTCCCCTCGACCACATAACACACCCTTATACACTCTGATAAAAGAGGGGGGTGCATTTCTCATATTTGTTTAATCATTTCAGGCTGTGTGTATAACTGTTTACACCAATACAGGTGTTCTGGTTACAAGGATTGGAGCTTGGGAGGAAGGTGACTATCGCAGCTCTTCAGGCATGATCACTGACCACTGCAGGAGGTCTGGAGAGCTGCGACATTCACTCCGTCCCACTGCTCACACAGTGTAAGGACTCAGGAGGGAGCAGGAACAGGGAGGGGGTGTGATGTCACCACTCTTCAGTGAGGAAAGATGCACCTACTAGGAGGAGAGACCTACCCCTGGATTTGAAAATCTAAGCTTGTGAAAAAGCTCAGATATATGCAAAAGCCTGTAGTGAGAAAACCCCTTTAAGACCCAAGCACAAATACAAGTCATGTACATCAGCTTTTCGGCACAGATTCAGCCAGAATTTGGGCACATTTGAAACAGGAAGGTTGGGTTCACACAGTGTTTTCATGTGTATTTAGCAATAGTATTTGTGAGCCAAAACCATGAATGGGTCCACAACCCAGAAGAGGTCCAAGCCTTTTCTCTTTATTATACTATACTTATTCTCTCAGTACATTTCATTCCTGATTTAGGATTACACTGCTGCACAATATGTGTCAAAATACACTCTGTAAACCCAGCCAAAATATGTTCCATTGTCTAGAGGGCAAAACGGTCCTCAGTTGGTGGCATTGCTGCAGGTACTAGTTTAAGGAGCCTACCGACATGTACTATGGGGTTGTGAGGATAGTATTTGGAACATGAGATCATGTGCGCCACCATTCCTTGGGGGTGTGGAAGAATAACATGGGGTGGGATTACAGAGTAGCATTGGCATACATCTAAATTATTTTATGGGGTTCACACTTTTATACCCTGTTCCCTCAACTTGCAATGTTGGTTCCAGGACGACCATTTCATGTGGAAACCATAACTCTGAAAAACTAGTAATTGAGTCCAAAATGTGACTAATATAATACAAAATGTTTATATGGGAGATAAAAAAGGAATCCAGATAAAGTGCATTCTTCCATATAACATCAGAAAGAGCTGCTGGAAGCTGGAAATCGCTTTTTCATTCTGAGGACAGGAGCTTCTTTGGGTCATGAACTTTATGCACAATGAAAATGGGGCCTTCACCAGGTGCTCAAAGGAGCTGCTCATCCTGGCACATGTAAGAGCAGTACAGGACGTGTAGTACCGCACTGTACTGTAGAGAGGAGCTACTAGACCACCAATCACTGCATGCACCTCACTAATACATGTAAGAGCAGTATAGGACATGTAGTACCGCACTGTACTGTAAAGAGGCGCTACTAGATCACCAATCACTGCATGCACCTCACTAATACATGTAAGGGCAGTACAGGACATGTAGTACCGCACTGTACTGTAGAGAGGAGCTACTAGACCGCCAATCACTGCATGCACCTCACTAATACATGTAAGAGCAGGACATGTAGTACCGCACTGTACTGTAGAGAAGCGATACTAGATCACCAATCGCTGCATGTACTGCACATATACATGTAAGAGCAGTACAGGACATGTAGTACCGCACTGTACTGTAGAGAGGAGCTACTAGACCGCCAATCACTGCATGCACCTCACTAATACACGTAAAAGCAGTACAGGACATGTGGTACCGCACTGTACTGTCGAGAGGAGCTACTAGACCGCCAATCACTGCATGCACTGCACTAATACAGAGGTTTTACAAGTAAAATGTTCATGATAATCATTTGGATCTTCTATTGATCACATGAGCCGCAGATCAGCAGCGTCTGGGACATTGTATTGGGAGTGTGGTTTCATGATACAATGTCAGAGGAGAGACCATTGTATGGGGAAAATATTGTCTCCTGAAGGAGCACTGTATATGGTTTTCCAATGGCAACTGTCAATGTATCGTATACAGAAGTTGTCAAACCCTTCAGTTGTATACAGATTTTAATGACTGTGCATACAGCCGAACCATCTGGGCTCCTCACCCATATGGGCCCCATATTAGGCTAAATCCTCACAGCAATGTGAAAATGTGGAAATCCAGCATCATTCTAGCGGAATATATAACATGTTCTATATTCCACCTCCAGACGGTTTTAGTTTTTGGAAACCCTGAGTAAAACATGTGTAGACTACAGCAGGGATTTTCTATTGAAGGCTACACAGTGCTGGGTGTGGTCGGATTTTTTCGCAGATTCAAAATACTGAATCTGCTGAAAAACCAACCAAAATCCAGCGCTGTGTAGACCGTCTTAGCAGGCCTCTTAGATTTTCTTTCAATCGGGGCCCCTGGCATCACTCCTGCCTTGATGGCAGCCATGTGTGGCAATATAAGGAACTCTGAATTCAAGCTGGTTTTCGTGGTCCATGGGATGCACTCTTGTAATCTAAGGTTATGTTCACACGGCTTATTTTGGGGAGCATTTCGCCATGTATTGCGAGCGTTCTGTGCTCTAATACGAGCGAAATGCATCCCAATCATTACGGTAATCCACAGCTCTCATAGAGAACCATGGATTAGGCCTCCTCTTCCCACTCATACAATACGATCGTATTGTAGGCGCGGGGAGATAATTGACATGTCATGACATACGTGCCAATCAGCACGACTCCCGAAGTCCCAGCGTAATTGCGGGGGGCGTACTGTACACCCCGCAATTAAGCCGTGTGAGCATACCCAAAGAGGTGCCAAAGAGGAAAAATGCTAGTAGCGTCCACAGGAGACTGGCATGGACTCCATAGCTGTGCAATATCCTGTGTCACACCCCGATCTGTATCTTCATCATGCAGTATATAGTAATGGTCTCTGCTCTCTCCCCTCCTACAGGTGGTCAGTGAAATGTCCCTTGTTCTGGTGGTGAGCATCTGCTGATGGTTTGCGGTGGAGTTTCCTGTACTGCCTGCTCGTCCCCCTCCCTTGACCCCTGGACCTTCCTCACTAATGACTGGCTGGATTGTCCTGCCCATCAGCCTGATTGCATTTTCCATTCCTGGGATATGGATCGTGTAAGTAGTCGGTGTGAGACACATGGGGCTCGATTTCTCAAAACTGTCTGTCTTTGTTTCCTATACCAACCAATTGGAGGTCGGCTTTCATTTTTCCAGAGCAATACAAGAAATGAAAGCCAAGCTCTGATTGGTTGCTATGGGAAACCACTTATGGTTTGACAGTGTGTGGAAAAATTAAGAACACCCTTACTGCTTCCACAGGAATTAAACAGAAGTCAAGTGCTTGACTGTATATGCAGAGGCATAACTGGCTAAATCTGGACAAGGGTTCCCAAAGTCCCATGGGTGTTTGGACCACCTCGAAATCTAAATCCCTCTATAATTGCTGCACCTTTATGTTACATGCATGTAAATGCTTCATTTATATCAATATATATGTAGAAAACTGGAGTGAAAGCGGGGTTCCGGGCCCTAACATTGCTCGTTTTTCCGTCGGGGTATGAGTAAAAATAGAAGAGAAGAATCATACTTACTCCCGGACGCTCCCGCTCACTCCCGGCTGCCGGTGCGTTCATCCCGAAAGTAAGCAGTGAGCGTTCATCATTCACGTGACAGCTTTCAGCAATCACAGGGCACAACGTTGCCTGCACGGGACCTCTATGGCCTGAAATTGGCTGCAGCTGTCGCGTGAATAAAGACTGTTCACTGCTTCAGCGACAATGAACAGACCGGGACTGAGCGGGAGCGTCCAGGAGGTAAGTATGAGTCTTAGCTTCTATTGTTACTCATATCCTGATGGCGAACAAGCATTAGTCCGTCCCGGAACAGCCCTTTAAAGCTGTTATCTTAGATGTATATTGCATTTTTACAGAATGTACAATTAATGTATGATGTGTAAAGATCCCACCAAGGAGATCCCCCATCTGTGGGGAGATTACCCCGTTTTGGGAGGTGGTAAGTTTATGAAGCCACATCTGGGTGGATTTCTTTTGGAGTGTTAAGTCACTGATGTACATGGCTCTGTCCAAAACTATGGGAGTTAAAATAACAACCTGGGAATACCTATCGGATATCCCCAAAGATACCAGAGTTTTTTTTTTTTTTTTTTTTTGCTTAATGATATATGATAAACTAATATATTGAGCACTACAATTCACTAGTGAATATAACTTTAGAATGTTCCTTTCTGGTTGCAAACGTTCAAGGGTTGTCTCACTACAAGGATTGCTTTTTATGTTAAAGATCTTGCAAAAACAAGTCACTTTGCAATGTGTGTCCATTAACAGTGTCCTACCTATTCCTAGATATTCCCTCTTGTATGGGCTGCATCAGGTCGCTATAGCTACAGACCTGTTCAATTTCTCCTGATAGGTTGCCAGCACTGGTTGCTAAAGCTACAGACCTGGCTTCTACTGCAGCCTAGTGGAAGCTAGTAAACACGCCCCTGAATTCACAATGAAAACCTGATGAATCAATGTAGTGAGACAACCCATTTAAGTATAACTCCTGCCTACCGGTTCCTTTAAACAGCATGAAAGGGCTATGCCGGTACACAGAACTTGACTCCTATTGAAAGTATGCAGTGTAATGTAATAGTAATTAAATATCTTTAGTAGTTTCCCAAATAATCAATCATCAAATACTGTCTATGATGTTTATAGCTTGTTGCCAAGGGAAACGACCTGTAGCTCAGTTACAGCTTCCTGGGGAATACTGATGAAGGCTAAGGGCTCGTTTACACGGCTTATTTTGGGATTGATTTCAGCAGTATTGAGCGCCGTATTTGCGCTCCAATACGGCTGAAATCAGTCCCAGGCATTACGGTAATCCACAGTTCTCCTAGAGAACTATGGATTCCGTCTCTTCTCCCCGCTCGGCGAATCCGCCGGGCAGGGAGAAAGTGACATGCACATTATTTACGTCGTGTAGGCGCCGTGAATAATGAATGTTTATGGGGTCGGCGAGTAGCCGGCCCCCCGCCCCGCCCCCACTGCACGGCAGCCGGCGTAATTGCGGGGCGAAATCCGTCCCCGCAATTACGTCGGCAATAAGCCGTGTGAACATTGCCTAACAGTCTGAAATGGATGTCAGCAATGCATGATGAGAGTGGTAGTCTGCCACCAGCATGAGTTGCTGCTGAAGCCAATCCCACACGTGCTGTGCTGAGGAAGAGCACATAGGGGTGGCAGTGTGGCACAGTATATCAGTCATACAGGTTTTGGATACAAGATTAATACACTGGTGCTTTGAGGGTAATGACCCTTGCAGCACCCTTTCAGGTTTTTTTGGTTTTTTTTGTCAAACACTGGAATACGCTGTTAAGAGGCCCCTGCTGACTCTCTTGCTGTTCCCTACTAGGGCAATCCAGTAGCTGCTCTCTTTTTGGAAGACTTGATGCCTGCCAAACTATTTGACCCCTGACATTTCAGAAACTGAAGCCCTTATGGAGAGTTAGTTTTAACCAGGATTCATTTTTCTGTATAGATGCTAAAAATAAGTTGTGTGTTATTTCACAAGCAATGGTAATAACTCTGTAATTTGGTCTTGTTTCCTGCAGGTACGCAATGGCTGTGATGAACCATCACGTGTGTCCCGTGGAGAACTGGTATAAAACTCACTCACACCACTTTTCTTCTCTTATATATATTTATTGACCAGCATAGCTTTAGGGCTTGTCCCCACTGCACAGGTTTTCGGCTGGTTTCTCAGGCGGTTTGCGGTTTTGCAGACCTCCTGAAAAACCAGCCGAAAATGAGCACAACGGGCCGCCCGCAGAACAGTCTACAAGCACATTCTTCCATCCGGTTTTCGGACGGCATCTGTGCATGTGAAGGGGGAGAAACGCCCTTTTCTCCTACTAAAAAACAGGACAAATACCGGTCGGATAAAACCTTGCCGTGTGAACGCCCCCTGTGGTATGAAAACAGTTACGCAGTTCCCATACTGTAATTGAGGATTTCCACGTGGGTTGAAACAGTCAGAATATGATGCCTTGTATATCGCTAACATTATGTGGCCCAGCTAATGTGCCATATAATATATACAGTGTGCATGTGTGCATATAATATATATATATATATACGTACATATACAGACACATGTTTGTGTGACCTTAAAAAAATCTGTTGGGTTTGGTCATGGGAGCTTCTTCGCTTCTAGATTCCACGGCTGCCCAGGCTTGCTTTAATATATATCTATAGGTGAAGCAATACTTTCTCTATGTAATGTGTGGTCCCTCTCCACAGGTCGTACAACATGACGTGTTCCGATGACAATGATAATCAGGGGACGCCCAAGACATGTATTACCATGGATGAAGTCCCCTTAATTAGGTAAGCTTACGGATTCTCCTGTTTGTATGCTCTTCAGCCTGGATTAATCTGTAACATACACTTGTGGTTGTTTTGTAAAGATCCTTTTTTTTTTTTTTTTTTTGTCCATTCAGTAAGTGTGGGATGTACCCACCAGAGAGCTGTCTCTTCAGTCTGATTGGAAATGTCGGCGCATTTATGGGTGAGTGCTCCCCAAGAAACCTCATGTCTCTTCGCTGTCCACATTTTCCACCACTGCCATTCCTGTCTATCCAGACTGACATCGGTTCCCCTGTCTGTTCTCTCACTATACCGATCACCTCTCCATCCAATTGCCATCTTTTTATCCCAGCATGTTTCTCCCCAATCATCCCAGGCCCTTCTTAGCCCTGTGTCCTCTACCCCTCCACCCTGACTCTCCTCTCTCTCAGTGGTGATAATCTGTTGGATGAGATACAGTCAGGTCATCGAGCTTAGCCACAGCTCCTGGCTGAACACTGTTGCTCTGATCGCTGGCTGCACCAACGCTGGGGGAATGGTCCTGGTGGGAAACTTCCAGGTAAGCTCGAAGTAGTCTGGACAGCTTTGTGTCTTCTTGCATTATTTAGCATGTATTGTATGTTAGCATGTATTATACGGTGTTCCACTTTCCTGTACACTTTTCTGCTTGTGTGATGTTACTCTTATTCAATTTAAAGGAGTGTTTTTCACCTAAATTTAGAACATCTGACATCACGGGTTAAGATGGGGATAGCATGATGTGACTGCTGCCATGACGTAGTCCTTTACTGCTGTCAGCAAAGTGGCAATCGGCTGCCAGGTGGCCAGAGATACCTTCCTAATAGCTTTGGTCTTTTATATGGGGTTGTCAGGCAGACCTTCTGTAGCAACCAGTCTGCCTCCGTATACCCACCAGTTGAATGCCAAAATACCACCCCAGACTTGGGAGTGTTCCACCAGATAAATTAAGGTGAAGAACTCCTAGAACCTGTGACTAGGATCAGTACTTTCACTCATACAGGGTGTTTCTGGTGGGGTTAGTTTTGGGGAATGTAGTTTACCACTAAATTGTTTTTTGGGTTTCTTTTTCCTGGTAGGTGGAATACGCCAAATCTCAGGATTATTTTTAAGACCTTTTTTTTTTTGTTTTAGTTTTTACCAAATATATAACGAAATGTAAGCCAATTTTAACTCTTTTACAGCCGGATAGGCCTAAGACAGTCTTGACTGACAGCAAATGGGTTGCGAAGAACACAAGTATTCACAAAGTCTCACTTTTTTCATGTATATTGTCACATCTAACACTTTTTGCGGACTTTTTTTTTATATTTAATATTTTTTCTCCATTGCCTCTCTGTGCAAAAGTTGACAAAAGTACTGCCATTGCTTAAAACATGTGGAAACTGCCAACCTAATAGTCATAATACTCCAGTGCTATGAGTCGCGAAACATTTTTACATTACTTACTCATGTACATTGACCTAGTTCAGCTTTTACAATGAAAATGTGACTGTTACAGAACGGGAGCATGGAAGAAACAAAGGGCATTACAAGCTGTTCTTATAGGGTTAAAAAAGTGGCCCTTATCTGCAATCTGTCATAGGCAGCCCCCCTGAACTCCAGTGTTGGGGTAGGCTGTGTAGTTATCTCATTTAGTGCCTACTAGATAAACCCTCTTTGTCCTTTCTAAGTGTCCCGTTACTTTAAAGAGGTATTCCATAGACATTCATGTCTGCTAGTTTGGATGTCCCTTTCTGACATGGGGGTCCCACATCCCAGTTTTGCTCTGTAGGCCAGTAGTGAGAAGAAGCGGTAGAAGTATATGCTTGCTTTACTGTCTCCATAATTCCCATAGACTGTAGAGAGAAATAACTTATGGATATGGCATTAATGACTATGGCTGGAATACCCCTTTAAAGAGGATTGGTCTGCCATGTCTATTTTACTACATACTTGTAAGCCCAATGAAATAGTGGCTTTTCCTTGAATTTATTAAAGGGGTTGCACCACTATAGACATTTATTACCTATCCCCTGGATAAATTGTTGGGGGATCCCCACTAGAACAGTGACCCTGAATCCCTCATCTTTCCCAACTGAGCTTGAATGGAGCAGAAGTCAAACATGCGCACTGCTGCTCTATTCAAAGTCTATAGGGCTGACAGAGGTAGCCAAGTACAGCGTTCAGCTACCTCCATCATTGAATAGCGCAGCAGTGCGCATGTTCGCCCACTACTTCTCTCAAAGCAAGACAGCGTGGTGTGCATGGGAGGGGGCGTAGGGTTCCCTATATTAATAATAGGAGGGGTTCCTAGTGGTGGGAACCCCAAAACTCATTTATCACCTATTCTGTGGATAGGTCATAAATGTCTATAGTGGCACAACCCCTTTTAGGATGTGTATGGCTAAAATGAAGGTTATGTTCACACGGCGTGTTGGATCTGATTTTAGGTGTGTTTCAGACCCAAACACACATCCAACAATGTGCAGTGTGATTTACGTTGCTTTCAATGTAAAACACGCATCGGGGTTTAGACGTCTGATTGCCAATGTGCGTTTACTTGCACCTTTCTGAAGCGTCTTTCGGATGCATTCAAAGAATTGTCATATCGATTCTTGATCCGAAAAAAATCAGCAGACGCCCTCTTTAAAACTATAGGGTGCGTTTCTGCTGCAGCCAAAACAGAGCCAAACCTGCACCTACGCGTTGAATGCGATTTAGGGTATGTTCACACGGCGTGTTTGCTCCATGTGAACATACGCTTTTAGATGCGTGTTTGGATCTGTCTAGATGGACCCAAACAGGTATCTGACAATGAGCAGTGTGATTTTACACTGCTCGCAATGTAAAACACATATCGGCGTTCACACGAGTGATCATCGATGCATGTTTACATTGCGTCTTTCGGATCCATTTCAAGAATTGACATGTCAATTCTTGGTCCGAAAGATGCAGCAGGAGCCCCATTTAAAACTATAGAGTGCAATCCCGCTGCATCCAACACGCATCCACACCTGCAGCTGCGTGTTGGATCCGATTGACGCTAAGTTTTTGGATTCGATTTTCGAGTCCAACACGGACCCAAAATCGTATCTGAATGCCTATGAAAATACCCTTATGCAGCGCTTTTGGATTTGTTTTTTGGATCCAACACGCCATGTGAACGTACCCTAACAAAGGAACAACACATTGCACCAGTTGGAGACCAGATGCTTAATTCATTATGGGGTGCAAGTATTTACTAAAACGGGCGTAGCAGGAGAGCAGCCGCTCCGCTTTAAGATAATTGCTGGTCAGTGCACCGTGTGGTTTTTCTGTGACACTGCAGGGCTTCTGTTCTATACAATGAGGTAGAAGGTTGGCATTACATCCCATGGCGCCATGCTGAAGAATGTATGCAAAAACACAGTGGTGCCGTTAGTTATATAGTACTGGCTCAGTCTAAGCCTTCCAGGTGGAGCTTCCTCAATCTCCCCTATTAGCGTACATCAATTATAACAAAAAGGCTTGGCATAAAACGAACTCGCGTTATGTTTCATTTGCTTACTTTAATCCTTTTGCGTTTATAGCATGCATATTCAAACATTTGTAAACATGCTAATATTCATCGCTGTGCGCTTGTCAACATCCAGCTCTATTAATATCCCCACTATGGAACTGCTATAAGGATTTGAGACTGTAACACAACAGCTAAGTACTGGCTCATAATTTAAGTGCATATACTGCAATGAATATTAGCATGTTTACAAATGTTTGAATATGCATGCTATAAACGCAAAAGGATTAAAGTAAGCAAATGAAACATAACGTGAGTTCGTTTTCTGCCAAGCCTTTTTGTTATAATTGAAGCCATGCTGAAGAATGCCTTCATGGGTGCAATCCTAATAGTGTTTATACTGACGATGGCGATAGAAGCATTCCACATAGTAAATCCGGTATCTGAAAGGCACATTCAATACAAGAGCACAGATAGCAGATACCGCTTTGATTCTCGTAATAGATAAACTGATGAGGACTATGGTCACCACATGTTTGGACACAGGTCCACGTTACCGTAAGTGTTGCGTTGCTTTGAAGGCCCTTGGTAGAACGGATGCAAATCTCGATACCTCACAATTTCCATATTTTCTTAACACTTTTTTTTTTATATATATATGTAGGACATGGGAACTTTTTGTTTTAAATGTTACATGATATAAATGTGTATTCAGGGTGACACTACATTCTTCACAAGTTCAGTATTTGGCAATAAAAAGAAGAGAAGTACACCAGATCAGGCACTAGGTGTCACAATGCAAATCGTAACCAGGGCAAAGGCAATGTTATGTTCTCCACTTTCAAGGTCGCATATCCACAAGCCTTAAAACTTTTGTGTGTACGGTTTTGATGAGACAGATCTTCTTCTTTTCCTGGAGAGTGACTGTTGCTGCTTCGGCCGGGTGGGAAGTGCCCTTCCTGCCTGAAAATGTTACAAACTTCCTCACTGCCACTTAACACATACAGGAAATCTTGTCCTGAGTACGGCAGAGCCAGGATTCCTGTTTTCTCTGCTATCCCAGGGGATCCACACTGTTCTACATGCTGCTCTAACAGAGGCTGGGGGCCTTGTGTGTTACAGGATAGCTTTTTTTTTATTGTTAATAAAGGTGGAATTTTATCAACTGTTCTCTGCTCCATTATTTCTGGCACAACATGAATTTTCACATAGCATTATTAATGTACTATCTGTTTAAGGGGTTCTCCGCTTCGAAACCATTCCTTTGTGTTAGGGGATGTTGACACTACGTATCTGCGGGGCATGATTGCGCTGTAATGTGCTTGAAGGACTGTATCTACTCAAGTATAAGCCGACCCGAGTATAAGCCGAGGCACCTAGTTTTGCCACAAAAAACTGGGAAAACTTATTGACGCAAGTACAAGCCTAGGGTGAGAAATGCAGTGGTTACTGGTAAATTTCAAAAATAAATATGAATACCAATAAAATTACATAGGTGGTTTAATGTCCCCCATAGGCAGTTTAATAACCCCATAGGCAGGTATAGGCAATGTAATGTCCCCCATAGGCAGGGTTTTTTAAAAAAAAAATACAAGTACTGACCTCTCTCCCTCACTGCTCCGACTCCCAGGTGCTCTGTCTTCTTGCTGGCACAGAGGACATGATGTCATCAGGCAGTGTGATGACACTCAAGTCTGCGGCCATCCAGAGTCCACTGCTGAGCAGGGAGCACTCCTAGAGGAGTCGCATACGGGTGAAGAGATCAGCAGTGCCCGAACGCTGTGGGCTGACTCGGGATTCAGCTAATATGCGGTCCCTGAGGAGTCGCATAAAGCTGCAGGCACTGCAGGTTATTACACCTCTGACCTCTGCAGAACAAAACTATATGCTTTATCTGTTTGTGTTTACATGGGACTGCACAAGACCTCTCTCTGCTGTAGGACCTCTGATTGCTGTCAGTGAACAGCGCAAACCCTGCATGCGTACGTCAAAACTACCACTGATTGCTGTCAGTGAACATGGGACAGATTCACTAAAACAGCCAATCATAGAGCTCTATTGTGGCTCATAGAGGGTTCCCAAGCAGAGTACTACTTCAATATGAGGACCAATAGACTAAGGTTATGTTTAGGAAACCACTTCTCCTTTATGCTTGGCTCTATAGCTGTCATTTAGCCCCTTTCCACCGTAGGGGTTTTTGTTAACATTCCGTTCAGTTTTTTTTTCTCTCCACCTTCCACGATCTATAACTTTTTTTTTTTATTCTTCTGTCTATGCAGCTGTGCAAGAGCTTGTTTTTGGGAAACAAGATATAATTGTTTATTGCACTGTTTATTATACCATACAATCATCTGGAGAACTAAAGAAAAAAAAAGATTCTGTGTGGGGACATGAAAAAAACACAACTACACCATTTTTGAAAGGTTTCACTTTTACTGTGCGGCATAAAGGACATGTTCTCTTGAAGAATAATTTCTATTGGTACCATTTTGGGATGCACATCACTTTTTATTCCAAAATTTTGGGAAATGTTAAGTGGGCAAAAATGCAATTTTGGCATGGTAACTGTTACATTGTAATAAATCAGCCTGTTATGGATGAGGTGATGCCAATTATGTTTAACTCCTTTTTTGTTTTATTTGTGTTGATGACATAAGTGGTGAGTTATGAACAATTAATAATTTTATATTTAAAAAATGTTTTTGTTTTTACACTTGTTCTTTTATTCTTCCTTGGATACTTCACCACTTAGGGGCAGGATTGCTTGAACTGTTCTGCAATATTGCAGAATAACGTTCAAACCTGGCTCTTCTATAACACCCTGCCTTTAGAAGGGTAAAATAGGAGTACTACAGTAGCAGCCATGGAGGTCTTCATTAGGTCCCCAGCCGCCACGACAATTGGTCAGTACTCTGTAAACATGCTGTGTGGGGTGATCGAGGGCCATTATAGGCTGTTGCCCCAGTTTCCAAAAAATTAGTTGCCATGGTTGCATTTCATTTATCACCGAATCTAAATGGTCGGGATGTGAGTTATTTGGCCACTACCGGACAGCGGGTTCCATATATGACCTGAGGGGTTGAAAACTAGCTACACTCCTCACTGGTCTACACCTTGACAACTAACCTTAGCCTTCATACTTGAAAAAGAATGCATGTACTCATCCTGTCCTTTGTATGACAAGTATGTTATATTCTCCAGTTAATGGTAGAGCTGTGATGGCAGATAGCTTGTTGCTAGTATGTAACCTTTAACCCTTTTGGGGTATACAGTTTGGGACAGTTTTAACACATTTCACTTATACAAAACCTGAATTATAAAGTTACAGGAAAAAATCATATGCCCCACCCCCCCTCCCTACCCGTATATTTTCACACTCATGGTCTTACAAGCCGTGTATTGCAATTTGTGACCTGTTTGTCTCCACTTCATGTGTTACATTGAAGTTCATAATGTAGTAGCAGGTGGTTTGCTCGCTGGCCCTGAAGGTTTCTTACAACTTTATCCCCTTACGGTCACGTGGTCATCATTTTATGGTTCTTCGGTTTATTTTTCCCTCTCCGCCTTCAAAGAGTCATAACTTTTTTTTTGTTTTGTTACCCCTCTACATCAACATACAAGGGCTTTTTTTTCCCCGCTGAACAAGATGTACTTTTTAATGGTGACATTAACTGTACCACAGATTATACTGGGAAACAAAACAAAACAATTCTAAATGGGGTGAAATGTGGTAAAGAAAAAAAAACAAAGTTTAGCACCATTTTTGCAGAGGTTTTGTTGTTAAAGCGTTCACTCTTTGGTATATTGATGTGCTATCTGTACTCCAGGTTGTTACAATTCTGGCAATACAAAACATATAGGGATTTCATTCTGTTTTAGCACTTTTGAAAAAAATTAAAACATTCTCTATTTCTATTTCCCTTTACTTGCACTGCAGCATCATTTTCTGCGCCTGATATATTTGTGGGTTTTTCTACCTATGGCTCGGAGGGTTCATTCTTTGCGGGCTGAAGTGTAGTTTTTATTGGTACCATTTCAGGTTACCGTATATACTCGAGTATAAGCCGCAGGGCCATCTCTTCCATTGGGCTGGGTAGGCGGTTGCCCGGGGGCCCCACGAGCTCAGGGGGGCCTCCCAGCCAGCTGCTACCCAGCCCGCCCGGTGGAGCGTCAGCCAGGCTCTGCCTGGAGCGTCGCCGGGTGGGGCTGGGGTTTCCCCCGGCACTCCCCAAGTACCGTCACCGGTCTGTGACGCAGGTCCCCCCCCCTCCCCCACAGCTGGGTCACAGACCCAGCCATGGAGCCATCTCGGCCGCTGCCTGCACCACGTGGTGCAGGCAGCGGCCGTGGTAGAACAGCCAGGTTCAGAATATCCCGGCTGTTGAGCCCTCTGCAGGCCGTAGCGCGATGTAAGGCCGTGTTCACACGGCTTATTCCCGACGGATTTGTGCGCCGTATTGAGCGCACAAATCCGCCGTGAATAGGGGGCGGGGCCGGAGCGCGGCGGGGGCGCCGCTCCCCGGCCCATAGACAATGCATTTTTTACGGCGCGTCCGCGCCGTAAATGTGCATGTCACTTTCTCCCCCCGCGGCGGATTCGCCGAGCGGGGAGGAGCGACGGATTCCACTGTTCTCAATGAGAGCAGTGGATTACCGTAATTACTGCTGCGGATTGGCGCCGTACTGCAGCGCAAATCCGGCGCGCAGTACGGCGCCAATCCGCGGCAGAATAAGCCGTGTGAACGGGGCCGAATGATATCATCGCGCACCTCCTCCATGGCCCGCATTCGGCTGTGAACGCGGCCGCTCCGGAGCAGGAGAAGAGGAGAGAAAGAAGCACAGCAGGTAAGTACAGGCAGTCCCCGACTTACATACGTCCCCTAGTTACAAACGGAGACTTATGGGGCGTGGCTGACATTCAACACTCAGTCACCCCCCATGATAACCAAGTGCCAGCATGCCACAGCTGAACATGAGATACAGAACATTAAGTGAAATCTTCTAAAAAAGGGCACAGACAGCAAAACAAATGTAAAAACCGTTCCCTGCACTATCCAAAACGAAAAAAAAAAAAAAAATTTGTGCTGGAGTTACATTTAATAAGTATACCTGTTCCGACTTACATACAAATTCAACTTAAGAACAAACCGACAGTCCCTATCCTGTTTGTAACCCGGGGACTACTTGTATTTTTTTTTTTTTTTAAACTAATTACTGGTCCTATCTGCCCTAATTACTGGCCCTACCTTTCTAATTAATTGCCCTGCCTGCAAATTACTGGCCCTACCTGTCTAATTAATTGTCCTGCCTGCTAATTACAGGCCCTACCTGTCTAATTACTGACCCTGCCTGGCTAATTACTGGCCCTATCTATGAGGGGATAAAATTCGAGGGCCCTACAGTCTATGGGTTAATATTACTGGGTGGCTTACAATCTTTGGGGTTGTTCTTACTGGGGGGCCTACAATCTACAGGGGGGGCCTACAATTTACAGGGGGGGCTATAAACCTACCTACTAGGTGGGCACCATTGCTACCTACTTACTAAATGTGGGGTGCCCATAACAGAGGTGAGAATAGGTGGCAAAGTGCTGATAAATTGAGGATTCTAAGATGTTCTTGCGTTACATTCTGCAGGGACGTGCTGCGGCTGGGAGAAGTGGTTATGGCGGTCTGCACGGAAGGAGAGGAAAAGGGGAAAAAGAACAATTCAGAGAACGACTGATCAGACAGGACGTCTCCGGTGAGTCCCTGGTGTCAGGGGTTATTTTGCTTCTATATTCCATCAGTGCTGTAGTCTCTGTCATGTAATGGTGACCTGAGCTGGTAATGTTTAAATGTTTCTTTTGAGTAGGTTTTTTTTGGGGGGGGGGGCAGAGGGGTTGTACACAGCTCTGCCTAGGGGCCCATAGTGCTGTTAAGACGGCCCTGATAAGCCGACCCGAATATAAGCCAAGGCACCTACTTTTGCCACAAAAAACTGGGAAAACTTATTGACTTGAGTATAAGCCTAGGGTGGAAAATGCAGCGGCTACTGGTAAATTTAAAAAAATTAAAATGGATACCAATAAAATTACATAGACAGGTATAGGCAGTTTAATATCCCCCATAGACAGGTAGAGGCAGTTAAATGTCCCCCATAGGCAGGTTATTAGCAGTTTAGTATCCCCCAAAGGCAGGTTATAGGCATGTATAGGCAGGTATATGTCCCCATTGGCAAATCCTAGGCAAGTAATAATTGGCCCCATAGGCGTATAGGCAGTTTAATGTCCCCCAAAGGAGGTAAATGCAGAATTGTTCGGGCCAGGCGCCGGCATTGCAGCGCCTGAGCGCTGACAGTGACTCGAGTATAAGCCGAGGAGGGATTTTTCAGCACATACACCTTTTTGATCACCTTTTATTGAAAATTTTTTGGGGAATGGAAATGACCAAAAACAACAATTTCGGTTTTTGGAATTTTTTTCTTTTGCGATTTCAGGCATCGTAAAAATAAATTGTCACATTTAATGGATCAGACTTTTACGGATGAAGCAATATCACTTGTGTGTAACTTTTTGTTATTTGTAAAATGACAAAAGGAGGTGATTTGAACTTTTAATATTTCTTACACTTTTAAAATGTTTTGCTGACATTTACATACCCAAGGAGCATTGCTTGTATATAATACAAAAGGGTGTACCAAGCTGATGGTTCTATTACTTCATGAGGCTTCCAGCTGCCATGGTTACTTTACGGCACCTTGTGATCTGATCAGAGAGAGGAATGGGGAGCAGCATTTAATTAGTCGCCACAGTGTTTAATTGGTTAACCCCTTACCGCCGGGCCAGTTTTTGGCCTCTCTGACAGAGCCCTATTTTTAGAAAACTGTCATGTGTCCTTTATTGTAGAATAACTTTTTGACAACTTTCACCTATCCCATGTGATACAGAGATTGTTTTCTCGATGACACATTCGTGCTTTAAGATAGAAAGAAATTTTGGTCCAAAAAATTTTGTTATATTTGTGAAAAATAATCAAAAAAAATCGTGAAAAAATTTGAAAATTTACCAATTTTAAAACTTCAAAATTCTGCAAGAAAGACAATAGTTTATTCCACTCAAAATAGTTTAATAACTGGCATCTACCTAATGTCAGCTTTAGTTTGGACAGCATTATTTTAAATGTACTTTTTTTTTTTTTACTACATTAGGGGCTTAGAAATTTAGTAGAAATTTTCATTTTTCACAAAATTTTGCAATAATACATTTTATAGAGAACCAGTTCCAGTTTCTAACGTGATTTGTATGCCTGTATGTTAGATACCCCCATTAACTGCCCCACATCTAAGAAACTAATCTCCCCTTAAAAGTATTCAAACCGCAATTTAGGAAGTTTATTAACCCATTAGTGTTTTCACAGGAATTAAAGCTAATGGAAGTGAAATTTCAAAATTCACTTTTTTTTGCAGATTATAAATATTTTATACATTGTACACAAGAATACGGAAAATGGATCAGGGAAATACAACATAATATTGATTCCCAGATTCTGCCGATTTCAGAGATTCCATAAGTGGCCCCTAGTGCATTATTTGGCTCAACCACAAGCCCCAGAATAGGAGAGCACCTACTGGACTCTGGAGTCCTCATTTTCATTACCCAATTTATTTATGGGGCCATTTCAGGTTTGCGGGACTACCCCTAATGCTTCCAAAACTTAATAAACTACCCTACAAAAAGACCCCCATATTTGAAACCTACAAAAACCCACTTACGGAATATATCCAGGGAGTATGACAAATCGATCCCCACAGTGTGTCCCAAAAATTTAGCGTTATGGCTGTAAAATGTAAAACAATATTTTTTTCCAATAATCTGCAATTTTTATGCTGAAAAAGTTTTAATTTTTACAAGGAATCCTGGTAAAAAAGCACCCCAAAACCTTGTTACACAATTTCTTTTCCAAGTACGGACAATACCCTACCTGCATGTGGGTGTAATCTGCTGTTTGGGGCGCATGGCAGGCTATAAGGGAGGGAGGTTACTAGGCTTTTGGAATGCAGATTTTGGTGGGGCCATGTCGCATAAATAAAGCCCCCAAAGAAACCATAACAGGTGAAAACCTTCCATAATTCAACCTAGTATTTGGATTCAGCAATGGCACATAGATCTCATCATGGGTGTATTTGTACTTTTGGTGCACATGGTGTTACAAAGATGCTTTTTTTTGCATGGGCATATGAAAATGAGGGAAAACGCAATTCCGCCATTGTTTTGAGCTTCAATTTTAACAAGCTACGCCGAGCAGTTTAATGACGGATATCTTTACAATGGGTGGGTCGTACAATTGCCAATGGTATAATTTTTATTTATTTTTTTATGTTTTTTTACTTTACACAATAGAAAAGTTCTATAAAAAAAATGCGTTTTTATGTTGTTCGTCTGATAGCCATTAAACGTTTTCATTTGCCTGTATACGGAGATGATTCTGGGCTTGATTTTGTGGGATGATATAATGTTTTTTAAAATAGTACCATTATGGGGGGCATATGCCGACTTTGATCACTTTTTATTAAGGTTTTTTGTGAGGCATTTTGAACAAAATACAGCATCCTGGGTAGAGTTTTTTATTTTATTTTTTAACAAAGCGGTCCACCTCGTGCAGTATATCTGACAAACAAGTATTACTCATCAGGTCGATTAGCGATTACAGCGATATCCATTGTCTATATTTTTAAGTTTTACTGCTTATACACAATATAAACACTTTATTCAAAAAGGAAAACACGTTTTTTGCATCGCCATAAGCTGAGAGCCCATAACTTTTATATTTTTCTGTGGTAACGGAGCTGTTTTTGTAGGGGGCTTGTTTTTTTGCGGGAAGAGTTGACCGTTTTTATTGGTATAGTTTTTTGGGGGGGACAATGAATTTTTTATCATTTTTAAATCCGTTTTTATGGAAGGCGGGTGAAAGAAAATACTGCATCCTAGGTATTGTTTTTTTTAATTTTTATTTTTAACAGCGCGCACTGTGCAGTATCCATGACCAGTTAGCTTACTCTCTGGTCGATAATACGATTATTGCGATACCCTATTTATATAGTTTTTTAAAATTTTGAATCACTTTAAAAAAAAAAAAAAAGTGGTTTTATTTGTGTTAAATAATATTTATGCATCGCTGGTCTTCTGAGAGCCATAACTTTCTTATTTTTCCATATACAGAGACGTGTAAGTACTTTTTTTTTTGCGGGATGGAACTGAAAGTTTTAATTGAACAACTTTGGCTTCTAAAAGAATTTTTTATCGCTTTTTATTTCAATTTTATGTGCTGCAAGATGTACAAAAATCGCAATTCTGTGACTGTTTTTTTGTTTTTTGTTTTTTATGCGTTCACCGTACGGGTTTAATTAACCTGACAGATATATCGGTGTGGTCGTTACGCACGCGCGATACCAAATATGGTTACTTTAAATTTATTTTGATCTTTTTTTTGGGCGATTGGCGTTTGGAAAAGGGGAAAAGGCGGTTAACGTTTTTTATTTTATTTTTTGTGTTTGTGTTTTACTTTTTTTTCACTTTTGACATTTATTTTTTACTTTTTCACTTTTTTTCACTTTATTTCTAACAGCATCATCAGAATTGGCCTGATAGAATGCAGACCAGTGCACAGTATCAGTAACTGAGTACTGGTTGCCCATGACAACAACTGTCCACCATGCCCACAATCATTGCGGGCATGGTGACATCACAGACAACAGATGACCCTGGAAGTCCGTTCACTCCCGAGGGCATCAAGAGAGGAGATCGTGGCCGCACTACAGTGCGGCAGCCGCCGTGAGCATGCAGGCGGATCTCACTCCTCCTGCCTGCGGCTTTATTATCGCAGCCAAGACAGGCTGCGTAATGAAGCGGTAATCACCCGCGGACCGAGCCACACCGGCCGTGGGTGATTCACGGCATGCGTCCAGCGGTACATTAACCGCTGGTCCCATGTTGCGATCGTGTTGGCTTGGCTCGCACCCGCAAGCCCGCGCGATCGCCATGGGCGTATGGAAAACTACATTTGCGGGAAGTCACTTCCCGCAGGGCAATCCATACGCCCTATTCGGAAGGGGTTAAAGAGCAAGGATCAGAGCCGGCTCCAGTCCCTGCTGATGGCAGCTGTAATGATCAGTGGACACTCTCATGGAGCGGAATCAGCATGTGAGCCCACTCCATAGCTCCTTAGTGGCATGCAGATGTGTCCATATGTCACATGTCAGTAAGGGGTTAAAGTAATTGATGTAATTTTGGCTGTGAGAAACATGAAAATATATAAAGTATTGAATGTGGCCACCATTCCAGTAGGTTTACATCTGCTTGTTGCAGCAGTGAATAAGTGTGGAATTCATGTCTTAAATCAATGCCACTTAATTTGACGCTGATTTCAGAGGCAGATTTTTAGCCTCCAATATTCTATGTGAGGATTCCGCGCTGAATTCAGCTCAAGAGATGACATTAGTCCTTTTTTAGCGCTAAATAAAAAAAAAAGCTGAGAAAAATCAGCAAAGTAGATTTTCCATTAGAGACAATGTGAGGCGGACTGCAGTCAGATTTGGACACTGAATTTACACCAGAATCATGTTATGGAAGGTATATCCTACACAACAGGAGGCAAAGTCTCAGTTTCTCACCAAATATTTTCTCTCTGTCCTATGAGTTGTTTCTTGGGTGAAAACTTTCCCTTTTACCACACCCCTGGATTCCTTAATATGGGGCATAACAGCAGATGACCTGGGTGGGCAAAGTCCCTTGGAACTGACACAATCATCAAATAATTTGATGTACTGGTATGTTTTAATGCCTGGAAGAGAACATGGAGCATGCTCACTCCACATGTGGCAGGAACAGCTGAATAGTTCAGCTGGGACCTGTCACTATCACCTGGGATCGAAAATGAAAAACAAAAATCCAAAAACAGCAGCGTTATTAAAGGGGTTGTCTCACCTCATTGTTTCACAGAGCCAAAAGCAGCTTTCATTCATGCATTGTGTCTCTGCCTGGTTCAATGGCAGTGATTAGCAGATCAGCTCTGTAGTCAAAAGGTCTGCTAATTACTTTGACATGAGAGCAGAAGATGTTTTCTAAAGTCAGGAAAAGCTTCAGAGCTAAATTAAACAAAAGTAATTAGTCTCTTGTTAGATCAGATAACACTCGAGCCGTTCCGTGTACTGACCTATGTGATGACATTATCCCTGCTATCGCATAAGACAAACAGAAGGGGAGAGCAGGTCTGTTACCTAGAGCAACTGGAGTGCACTCACTTTTATCTCCTCAACAAAGAAAATAGAGCAATCTATTTGGAAAATGTCTTCATTTTCTGTTCCCTACATGTTAAAAGCTGATCTCTGTAGTAACAATCCCTTTACGGATTAAAGAGGACCTGTAGCATCTACTTGTCTAGACATGTATTACTGAATCGGTGAGCTGGGTGTTACCATTCCAGTATTTAGTCCATACAACAGAGAACTAAGGAAAAGGGCTTTAGCATTGTTATTTCATGGGGAATACTGAAACAGATGTATCAGGGATGACCACAGGTCCCCTTTATTTGGTATGGAGAACAGAGAACAAAAAGTTCCAATTTTCATAGATCTTACATAGTACGGTTGAAAAAAGACACGTGTCCATCAAGTTCAACCAAGGGTGGGTAAAATGGGTTGAAGGGAGGGAGACAAGGATTTTAAGGCCCATCCACACCACTGGTGAATACCCTGAACCCACAATGGCAAGAACCAATCTGCTCTCAAATGGAGACCCCATTTCAGATCACAGAGCCTCAGCCAGCCAGGATCCAGTATTTTAATAGCTTAGTACGCATTATTATTCTTTAGATACCAGGTAGGTAATCTAAGCCTTTCTTGAACACCTCCCAACTGTTCCTGCTGTGACCAGCTCCACAGGCCGGCTATTCCACAGATTTTACAGTTCTTACAATGAAGAACGCCCTTCACCTCTGGAGAGTTCGAATCCTATTTTCTCTAGCCGAAGGTTAATTCCCATTGTCTTTTGAGGGCACACTTCACTTAAAATATTTTTCACCATACTTTTTAGTAAGGACCATATATTATAAAAATATCATGATCCCCCCAAAGTCGTCTTTCCCTTTTTCTCAAGACTAAGTAAGTTCAATTCAAGTAACCTCTCCTCCATAACTAAGATGCTCATTCCCCTTATAAGTTTGTGTTGCTCCGTCTTTTGTATTTCACCTAGCTTCCATTACATCTCTTCTATCAACTGGGCCCAAGAACTGAACAGCATATTCACAAAGTGAGACGCACCAATGCATATATACGCGTAGAAACACCATCCTTGTCCGAGAGTCCATTCCTCATTTAATACACGCAATATCTACTGCTTAAAATGCAATTCATCTGTATCCCCCAAGCCGTTAATCAGCAATGATCCTAATCTAGTACTTAGACTGTAAAGCAGTTCCAAAATCTGATCACTGAGGATCCCTAGAAAAGGACACTTTGTAAACAACTTATTTTAATTAAATCAAGTAGGGGGTCATCCACAGCGGAGAAAGCTTGTTGATGCATCTTTGAACCTCCTTCTCTTTTAAATAAAGATCTAAAAGTAAGAAAAATAATAAAATTCCGACATAAAAAGGTATATCAATGATCGAGCATCCACATTGGTTCCCAACTACCTTGCTGCAAAGCCGATCGTACCTTCTTAAATGGTAGTAGCAATCATAGAAGATATTTAAAGAGTCTCCTTTAGCTTAGGTTTTGAGTTATATGCACCTTAATTAAATCTTGTAGACAGGTGGATAAGTTTATTGCCCATCCTGATGTCAATTTATATAAAACTCTATTCTAAAAATTGCAGCTCTCTGTGCCATTTGAAATCGGTGATTTTGGAAATGTAAAAAAAAAAAAAAAAATCACAAGACTGACAAGTATGATGTGTTTGTATCTGTCCTCAGACTGAACCACATTTGTGACCTCCAGTGGGTGCGACGGCCAGCGGACGTGTTCTGTGCCGGAGGCCACAGTCCTGTGTAAACCGCATTGGACAAATAGGATGAACATAGGTCAAGTGTACATGGCTCCGTGGAGATTCTTCAGTCTGTGTTCCCGCTGCTGTTTTCTTGCCTGCAACATATACAATGGATGTTATATTTCAAAGAAATATGGGGGCAAAAGACTTCCAAAACATCGAAATACACACATGATCTCTAATGTTGTCAGCCCATATTCAGCCCTTAAATCATGACAAAACCTGCTGCCATTACACAGTTACTGCATGTGAATAGGGTGTAGAATTTATCTTGGTCAGATCATGTTCTACTGATTCCTCTCACAAATATACAGGCGGTCCCCGACTTACAACGTTCCAACATACATCTGTCCATTAGTTACAAACAGAGATTTATGTGGCTTGCTGGCACTTGTAGTTGTGGAACGACAAGTTCCAGCATGCCCCTGCAGCACATGAGGTGAAATCTTAATAGTGGCACAGACAGCAAAACAAATGTAAAAACCTTTCCCTGCACTACGTAAAAAAAAAACAAAAAAAAAAAACCTTTTGTTCTGGGGTTACGGTTCATAGATATACATGTTCCGACTTATGTACAAATTCAACTTAAAGGGGTTGTCTCGCTACAAAGATCAGCTTTCAACATTATGAGACACTAAATGGAGACGTTTTCCAAATTTAAAGTGTTAATTTTTTTTTGAGGAGCTACAAGTGATTTTATCAACCCTCTTGCTCTCTTAGTTCCCCAAGTGACCGACCTGAGTACTTCTATTCTCCCCTGCAGATATGTTAAGATAGCAGGGAGTGATGTCCATCACACAGGTCCCAAGCAGAAACAGAACTCCAGAAAAATGAAGAGCTTGTTTGATACTGATCTTTCAGACACAAGACTAATAACAGCTTGTTTTACTTAAATCTCAGGCTGTCAGGAGCAGGGAACCTTCTCAGTTAACCTAATTAGCAAAAGTCTGAATACAAGGAGCTCATATGCTAATTAGACAGCAAGGATCATGAAGTGACAGAGCAAACCAGCTTTATTTCATTCATGCCTCCTATGAAGCTTTGAGATGAGACACCCCCTTTAAGAACAAACCTACAGTCCCTATCCCATTCGCAACCCGGAGACTACCGGTAAATTAGGTGTTCATACGGTTTACATAGCAAATACAAATTAAACCCTAATAAACCACATACTCGGAAGTTCATTTTTGTGCGCTGTATATTATTATTGGTCAGTACCTTAATGAGATTAGGAAATTAAGTATAAAAAAAAAAAAAATTACATATTAAAAAAATAATTAAAAGCAGCCCCTGCCAATTTACTAATAAAATACTAGAATAAAAAAGTCAAACGCAACTGGTATGCCCCTGTCCATAAGTCTGATCTATTAAAATATAACATTTATCCCATATGGTGAACAGCACAGACCAGAACTATACCCAATGCCACAAGTTTGGATTTTTTTTATGGCCACTATGCATTCCCCAAAAATTGGAACAAACCTTGATCAAAAAGTTGCATCAAGCCCTCACTTAGGCCAATAGACAGAAAAATAAAAAAAGTGATTGGTCGCAGAAAAAGGCTCTCTGCAAAATGTAAAAATTAAACAATGTATTTTTAGTTTTAAGTAGTAAAAGATAACGGAAACGCTAATATTTTGGAATTACTGGAATTGTACCGGCCTGTAGAATGCAAAACATGTCATTTACACCACACCGTAAACACCATGAAAATGAAGCCCCCACAAAAAATAGTGCAATTGTAGTTTTTTTTCATGTTTCTCCCCACAAAGATTTTTTTGGGATTCCGAGTACATGATGTGGTACATCTTATCTCGCCCTAATACATCTATGGACATTAAAAACAAAGTTATGATTCTTGGAAGGTAGAAACCAATGCAACATAAACAAAAATCCCTATGGAGGGAGGAGGAGAACATATCTGAAAAAACTTACTAAAGGTTCAGAAGGCAGCAAGATATTGAAAACCAAGTGAACGAGACCCCAAACCCATCTACAAAAACTCTCCCAGGGCTGAGCATTCCCAATCATGTGCAAAGTTTGTGCACCTCGTTGTCTCACGTGAGACAATAACGTACTCGTACACCACGGCTTATTTCAGAACATATTTAACATCGGATTGCCGAGTCGTAAATACGTTGAAATCAGTTCGCAATAAGTGCCACTAATTGTGGCTCGTATTTGTAACGATTTCCAGAAGGAAACACCATCTCCAATCATAGTAGGTTGGTGAAATCCGACCGTAAATAATGACATGCACATTGTTTTTTTTTCTCCTTTCCGTCCGGATTGCCGTCAATCCAATCCGCGGCGGCAATCCGGCACGGAAATAACGCGTCTGTGGGAACGACGAAGCGAATTTTCTATGAAATCAATAGAAAATAGGCTTTACTTAATTCTGACTAGATTTTGCCGACGGATTGGACAATCGTCAATCCGTCGGCAAATACGCTTGCGAAATAAAGCCGCGGTGATAACCGAGGCCTTTAGAAACATGACAAGCTCAATTTTATGGAGTAGGAACAGCAGCTTGTAAGATCTGGAAAAATCTCTTTGCTTTGGGTTGACCAAAGTATGCAGTCCCACCAAGCAACTTTTTCTCTCCGACAGAAAATAGATATTCAATGGATTCTGCATGTAAGAGCCTCAGATTGGCCTCATTCAATTACAATGGGTCTAACCTGGGTGCCAGTGGATCCACACATTGACAGCAGAAATGCAAGTTTCAGCCAAAGATTTCTATTATGGACTCTTGGAAGAATCCATTGGATTTTACTATAGCATATGACCAAAGCTTTAAGGTAGCTTAGGAATATCCTTTGAACCCTTAAAGGGGTTTTGCCACGAAGTAAAATTGACGTGGGAATTTTGACAAATTAAATAATAAAACATTTTCACCTTCATTATTTTAAAAATTCTGCACACGATTTTTTGTTTAAGCTGCTCCTTTAGTGATTCACTGTTTACAGCTCGTCACCAGGGGATACGACCCGGAACTGAGAGGCTTCTCTAAAGTCCTGTCCGCACATGCTCAGTACATCACCTCGTCCTCTCAGAAGCTACAGAGTGTTCAAAACCCCAGGATCTGACATTCTATTCCAGTCCTTTTGGACTAGTTAGTAATAAGTCAAGTAGTGCAAATAAAAAAAGAAACTCAGTGAGTCAGTGCAATTGATAAATAAGGTAAAAAAATTCACAGTTAAGTTCCTGCAGGTATTTGACAAGGACCCTTGTGCTGTAAAAGCAAAAAGTTACCTCTAATCTGTGCTATAAGTGTAGCTACTTACAATTTCTAAACATAATTAGACCTTAGTTTCCACCAGAGAGAGAAAAGGCTGGTGATGTCATCCTGCTGGGTCACATGATATGCAATTCAAACATCACACAGATAAATCTTTCCATTGTTGACTATTTTTTAGAGGTTTTTTTTATTTTTCCTATGACACAGCTGTAAGAGGCCTTGTTTTATGTGAAGAAGCTGTGTTTTTTGCTGTAGTTTGGGGATACATATAAACTACAGTGTAATTTTTTAAAAATGTTTGCATTGTTGCAAAGTGTTTTTCTGCATTTGTCAGGTATTTTTTCTTCACCATTCACATTTTACACAAAATCTGTTAAAGGAGTTGTCTCACTATAGGTTTTCAGCCTACCTCAGTGTGTCTGGCAGCATATGATTTTTGAATTAGGCCTTGGCTTCTTGTCTCTTCTTCTCCTCCCCTTCCCCCCTCCAGCCAAACAGACAACTCTCCTTCCTCCAACTTCAGTAACTTCTATACAGCAATGGGGAGGCGAGGGGAGTTTGCTGCCAGAGTTTACCCTGTAGTGTGCCTCTCCAAGTCTGCTGGCAGCTGCTCACTGTGCTGGATCAGCTGCAACTGTTCGCTGTTGCCGAGCTCCTTGCTGCTCCTCTCCAGAGTCAGGAGACAGCTGGGAGTGGGCTGATCTATGTGGGGCTATGAAGCAAGTGGTCTGTTAAGCTGTTTATCCTAATAGCAGAGCGGGAGGGGGGGGGGGGGGGGGATATAAAGGTTCCAAAACCCCCTGCTTACATAACAATCTCCATGACATCTCAAGCAACAAACAAACACTGTCCTCCCCCATTCAGAACAGAACACAGGCAGCTGTGAAGTGTGTTACTATAATCACAAAGTGTCACTAATCACCGCGACCAGGGATGGATATGGACCGGATCATCATGCCCCCCCCCCCCCCCCCCTGATCTAATTTCTATTAGTATAGTCAAAGCTCCACAGACACATCATGATTATAGTAACACACTTCACTGCTGTCACATCGTACTGACCACAGATCAGCCTCACCCCTGCCATCCTCAATCTGTGTAGAGAGCAGGAGGGAGCAGGCACACACAGGGTTAATCCAGGCAGCACAGCTACACAGACACAGAAGCTGGGAGTAGAGCCCTTCCCCTCCCTCCACTACAGAAGCATCACAAGTGGCCTCATACTTTGCGGGAGGGGCTCTGTGCTCCGACCTGTATTGAGAAGCTGATGAGTCACCAGCACTGGCAGCCAGTGAGAGAAAAATCAACAGGTTGGTGGCTATAGTGATTTGAGGAGCTGATGCACTCCTACTACCAAGGATAACTCAAAATCAGTAGGACATTTGTAATGAACACACATTGCAAAGCTGCTTGTTTTTTAAAGATCTTTTAATTAAAACCCAATCATTGTAGCGAGACAACCCCTTTAAATGAATTCTACAGGTTATTATGGTCATGTGGATACCCAATATGTGTAGAGGTTTTTTTTTCTCTGTAATATATGCACGACAACTCTATGTACATGTGGTGTGTGTGTGTATATAACACAAAACATATATATATATATATATACACACACACATTATAATACATACATATATACACACACCCTGTATATATATATATCCCTTTCCCAAAATATAACAACATATTTTAATATATTTGCCTATACACACACCCCAAAATATATTTTTAATATACACAACAACCCACACACACAACCGTGTATGTCATATTACAGCCTGTTCCCCCAAAAATAAGACGTTCTTATATTAATTTTTGTCCTTGACGAGCTAACACTTACTTTTTGGGGGATGTTTTTTTTTTTCAATGAACAATAATTCACATTTATTGTTGAACAAAACATCAACATGTATTAATATACTGTAATGATTTCATCACAAACATCAGCATAAGCAGCCAAACTCTGAATTGCATTAAAAAAAAAAAAGCACTTTCGCCTACTTATTTCGGGAAAGAAACAAAAAAAAAAATTATTTATATATATATATATATATATATATATATATATATATATATATATATAAAAATATTATTTATCTTACTACACAGACAGTCCTTTGGGAGAGGGGAATTCTTTAGGTCATGCCGGAGTCCCGGACCATGGATAGGGGTCTCAGAAGCCTCCAATCTCCGCCGTGCACAAAGACTGCTCTGGGAACTGAGCTGTAGTTATATGTAGTTCTTAGTGCAACTGTAGCAGTGCTGTCCTTTAGTGTTGCTGCCGACAGAGTAAAGGCACCACTAGCTGTCTAAAGGCAGTGGCCGGTCATTAAGGAGTTAATGGGGCCATTACCAGTTCATTAGGGGCTGTCATCCAAGCTTGCTTAGACCCTTAAAGGGGTTGTCTCACTACAAGGATTGCTGCTTTTTATGTTAAAGATCTTGCAAAAAACAAGTCACTTTGCAATAGGTGTCCATTAACCGTGTCCTACCTATTCCGAGATATCCCCTCTTGTATGGGCTGCATCAGCTCCTCAGGTTGCTATAGCTACAGACCTATTCAGTCTCTCCTGATAGGCTGCCAGCACTGGTTGCTATAGCTACAGACCTGGCTTCTACTGCAGCCTAGTGGAAGCCAGTAAACATGCACCTGAATTCAAAATGAAACCAAGTAAACAGGACTGAGGTAAGATTAATGTAGTGAGACAACCCCTTTAACAGGTGTGTAGCTACTACGCCACTTAAGACCTTAAACTTTTTTTTAGTGCTCCAATACTTGTACAATAAAAAATGAAGTAACTTTAGAAATCTAATTAAAGGGATTTAGCCACGATGTAATGTTGATGTGGAATCCTCCAAAATGGGTATTTAATCACTTTTCTAAATATATGTGATTACAAAAATTGCAGTCTGAGAGAGCTACAATTG
Source organism: Phyllomedusa bahiana (assembly GCA_025379985.1). Lineage (NCBI taxonomy): Eukaryota > Metazoa > Chordata > Amphibia > Anura > Hylidae > Phyllomedusa > Phyllomedusa bahiana. The sequence continues at coordinate 112,051 of JAODAL010000291.1, read as the reverse complement.
CCCTCAATGACAAACAAAGAAAATTTCTAGAGATAGATAACCCACAAATACCCATTTTTTATGGGGTGCTCAAACTCCATAAAAATCAATTTCCCCCAAATATGCGTCCTATAGTGTCTAGCAACAACAGTCCGCTGGAAAGATTAAGCAATTTCATAGATAAATATCTTCAACCATTGGTACGCACTACTCCAGGATATTTAAAAGATAGCACTACGGTACTGCAAGCATTCCAAAATTTCACCTGGTCAAAAAACTACACATGGTTGGGACTAGATGTAGTAAGCCTATATTCCAATATTCCTCAAGATCTTATTTTGCCGGCTATAGAATACCATCTTAATAAATTTAGCCAGTATGAAGAAGGCTTAAAGTTTATACTTTCCAGAAGAAATGAGTTTTTAATAAAAAATATATTTTTTAGATTTGATGACACATATTATATCCAGCTTATTGGAGTTCCGATGGGTGCTACGTCATCCCCATCTACAGCAAATTTGTACATGTCGTTGTGGGAGCACCACGTCATGTTTAACACAGACAATCCATATGGTCACTGTATACTCTGGTATGGGCGCTACATCGATGACCTCCTCATTGTTTGGGGTCACGATGTGGCGTCCATACCGGAGTTTGTACAGTATGTTAATTCCAATACATGTAACTTACTTTTTACCCATCAATATCACAAAACAAAAATTCCTTTCCTAGATATTATGCTGGAAGGAGATTTGGATAAATCTAAAGTTGTAACTACTTTATATCGGAAGCCGACAAGTGGGAATACCACACTCAGAGCAGATAGCTGTCATTCACGCCATAAATAGACGCTATACCGTTAGGAGAGTTCATAAGAGCAAGGAGAGCGTGTACTGAACATGATGATTTTTTAAAGGAACAAAAAATTATAGAGGCCAGATTGCTAGAAGGAGGATATAAACATGCACAGATAAAGAAAGCTTCAAAAAGAATGGAAAATAAAAACACAAAAAGATCAATTATACCCAAAAAGAAAGGAGAGGGTTAACATAGAAAAACAAGTATTTTTTTCTACTCCATACAATGCCAATTTCGAAGATATAAAAAAGATATTTTATAAAAACATAAATATCTTAAGGCAAGATGAACAACTAGCCAGCATAATAGACAGAGGAGTACGATGTATACCAAAAAGAAACAAAACTATAGGCAATGAAGTAACATCAAGTGATTTCTCTAGTAAAAATCAAAATAAAACCTGGTTATCCCAAAAAGGATTTTTTCCCTGTGGAGGCAGGAGATGCAATGTATGCCAATATACAACAAAAAACCAAAAGATAAAAAGAAAATATCATGATCAAAAAGAGTATCAAATAAATAATTTTATTAATTGCGACACAGATCATGTTGTATATGGCATACATTGCAAATTAAGTGATCTACTTTATGTAGGCAGTAGCATAAGAAAACTTAAGACACGGATAGCCGAACATATATATGGGATAAAGAAAGGACAAATCACTTCAGGTGCTGTAAAACATTTTATAGAAAAGCATGGGGGAGATATGCAAGGCTTTACGTTTTTTGGTATTGAAAAAGTGGAGCAATCAAGAAGAGGAGGGGATTGGATAAAGAAGGTGCGTCTAAGAGAGGATTTTTGGATTTTAGAATTGCAGACAAGAGCACCAGCAGGAATGAACCTCCGAAATGATTTAGCATATATATACCAGTAAAACCAGTACATATAGAACATAACTATAAATATGAATAGATTAAGGTTTTGATATAATATAGTTAAATATATTTAAAATGAGGCAGGCAATGTATGTTTTAATTGTATATGTTTTAAAGTTGTAACGAATAGGATGTGACGTCAGGTATGACGAGTAAGGAATTTCCCTATTTAAGTAACATATGAATAGATGCAGTTGAGCCGTGAACAAGGGCAAATTTCTGTGCCCGAAACGCGTCGGTTATTGCCGCATTTTTTATCTTTGCACTGTGGATTTTTCAATAAAGTCAAGTTTTCTACGTATGCTGGATCAATTTTTGCATTCATATGCATGTTTATTCATGGAATACTAAGCCCAGGACTGAGGGCGGGGATCCGTGCAGCTTCGTGGAGGAGACAGAGCAGTGAGCTGCCAGGTGGTTGATCTGCAATCAAGGTGAGCCGGAATTCTAAGCATTTGTTTATTGTACAGGCTGCCTTACCTGCCCTTAGTTACTTAAAAGCTTCTATTAGATACGACCTGACAAGAGCTGCTGGCCTGGCTTATCACACTTCTTATCTGATGAGAGGGAGCTGAAGAAGCTTTCAATGCACCGGGTAGAAATATGTTGTCTTTTGTATACAGAATCCCCTAGTTGTAGTTTGATTATTTGAGTGAACATTTCACACGATCCCTTATGCACGGCTCTGTGCTCTGGCTGTGTCTCTCTCTCTTTCAGCTCAGCTAAGGCATGTCCTGGCAAAACCCCTTTAATCTTGATTAAAAATGTATTGTTTTGTGGCTACAGCTCCTATGCAAACTTATGCGTCTCCATTGTAACATCCTATGAACCCTGACAGCACTGTCACACTCCCTTACAAGTCACCTGACAAGTGTATATTAGTAATACGTGGGGGATAGGATTATGATCCCTGCAACTAGTTTGTGACCCGAGTTTTCAGGCTTTTTACCTTCTCCCGTTTGTATTCTTCATATTCTGGGCTATCTGTCGGCAGTTCATCTCTGCAGAGAGGGCAGGAATTTGTCTACAGACAATAGAGAAATAACATTAATCGTACATAATTTGTAAATGAGACACAAGACAGAAATACACTTCTATTAAAGGGGCTGTTCATTGGAAAAAATTAGTTAGAAACTTTTGAAATATAGTTTTATTAAATTTTAGGTGGCCTCCCTGCAGTTCTACATCAGATGTTTGATGTAGTTCTATGTATCATAACACACAGGTAACAGCACTGTGTCAAGCCCAGAGGGTCAGGTAGCCAGAGGGGTGTGGCTTTTTGACAGGAATGCCTTTGAAGCAACACCCCTTTTAGAATAGAAGGGAGGCTACACACAGCAGAGGAAAGGCACAAATTAGCACAGACCATCACAGAAGGAAGAATGAAGACTCAGGCAAGCCATTTAAGTTTTTTTTGTTTTCTTGGTTTGCTTGAGTTCTGTAATCGGACTGCAGTGTTGGGTTTGACGTTATATAAATGTCATTATTTTTATTTCTATTTTTTTTATCCTAAGTAAGTGTTCATCTACCTGAAAAGTCAATACACTTTTGCCCCTGCCCCGTGTGCCGAATATCCTTAATCCACAATATTAGTGACTAATACATATACACAATACGCATTGTGACTACTTGCTCTCGTCGGGACGCCCTCCTGGGCCGTCCTGGGGGTACTTAGCTCACAGGATCGCCGTCTCTTGTAGAAGGTATTGGCACACCGACAAAGGCTTCTGGTTTAAACTGGCCTCAACCAGCTTTATTGAGGCACCTTATACAGAACACAAACAACAAAACAAAAAATAAAATCCTGGGGCCGTCTAGCCTTGACACAATTAATGTGCCCCTCACTAAGTGGCCTATGCCTACCGCACAGCACCACAACCACAGTTTTTCCACGTATAATGGGCTTTTCTCAAGCCTTCGGGGGCCAGAGCTCTCTCCCAGCTCGCGCTCCAAAACCCTTCGGTACAACCACGCCCCCTGATTCCTGTAGTAGGAGACCTTTAATAGGTGCCCAGAGCCCCAATACCTGGGGTGGAACCAGAAGACCGGGAACGTGGAAAAACCCCCCACCCTCTCATTGTTCCGGGAAGGCCACCCTTAATGGCGAACATTAGCCATTTATGATAAGGGTCACACCCTAATGTTGCGACTGACAATACCTGGTTCCCCCACAAGACCGGGTTCTCGGGCAGTACGCCACCTAGTGGCAGAACCCCGACTCCCTATGGCCCGCCTGTGACAATCCCCCCCCTTTGAAAAAAGGGCCGCGGGTCTTTTCCCCCTGACAACCTTTCCTCCAGGCAAAACCCTACACAGGGGAGCCACCCCTCCACCTTTCTGTGACTCTTCACCTTCAGGGAGACAAAATATTTTCCCTTGGGGCCTTTCCATACTTTTTTTGTCACTGCCCCTAGCTCTGGTCGCAACACCACTATAGACCCGACTTCTCCTTTCATCGTATGGGGCAACAGACAGTCTCTGCCATCACACCAGAGGAAAAACCCTGCACGCTCTGCAACAAGTATGTTCCCATCTGCAGCCCGCATGCTGACTTCACAAGGGGTTTTACCACGTAACCGCGGAAAATCTTTGTCCCGTATTTTAACCAGACATTAAATATTGTCTAAAAACTCCTATTCTCCTTGTATCTCACAGGTTGAACCCCCCATTTCCCTTGCCAGGGTAGCACTATTTTCCCCCCTCACCATGTAGGAATTGGGGTTCCCGCGCAACCGCATCTCGCAATTTTCACCACCCAAAAAAAGTTTCTTTCCTTGCAAAGGTATAAAAAACCGCTCAGAAACCCCCAAAAAATATCACTTTATGTCGGTTTTCCCATTCAGACGGGCAGAAAGCGCCTCTCCAAACCGCTGTTCAGACATTATGCACAGGCCCCTTCTTAAACCCCCTTAACCGCCGGGGGGTGGCTCCGCCCCGGGCGCTGTTTTCCCATCAGGCCCGCGGCAAAGGGGCCGGGCGCAAATTTAAACGCCGACGGTCCGCGCATTGTGGTGGGGAGCCTTTGGAAGGCTCCCGTCACTTACCCTGGCCGGTTTTGCCCCATTCCACCGAGACAAAAAGTGGGGAAACCGCCATTTTTGTACACCCAATGCTTGCCTATGTTAGGAAATGCAATGCATTGGGTTTGTATTAAAAATCGGCCCCTAGTGGTAAAAGTACCCAGGGGCCCCAATTTTTACAGTAAAAAAGAAAAAAAAAAAGTTTTAAAGTAAAAAAAAAAAAAGGTTAAAAAGTTCAAATCACCCCCCTTCCCCATTTTACAAAAAAAATCATTAAAATAATAAAAAATTTACCTTTTTGGTATCGCCGCGTCCGAAAAAGTCCATCTAAAAAAATTAACACATTTACCTGTACCTGAACACCGTAGAAAAAAAAAATTCCAAAACCCCAAAATTGCTTTTTTTTTGGTTTTTAGTCACTCAAAAAATGAATAAAAATTATCAAAAAGTGCATCTTTCCCAAAACTGCTACGTAAAAAGTACATTTCAGCCCCAAAAAATCCCCCCTCACTGACTCCGTAGGTTTTAGTACAAAAAATTATTGGTCCACAAAAGGCCCGTGGCGCAAATTAAAAAAAATAGAAAATGTTTAAATTTTTTTTTTTAGGGGTACCAAAAACAAAAGGGAAAAACCCTAAGTTTGGTATTGGGATGCGTAACAACCTAAGAATCAGAAAAACACTTTTATTTTTTCCGAAGATTAAAGCCTAAAAAAAACCCCTGCAAAAGGGCGAAAAAAAAAATTTTTTCAAAATTTGCCCACTTGGAATTTTTTTGGGGTTTCCCCAGTATATTCTATAGTTTTTGGAAAACCCCCATTAGAAAGTACATTTGTCTGCAAAAAAAACGCCCTCTGTGTCATTTAGTGGAAAAAAAAAGAAGTTATGGTTTTCGAAGCAAGGGGGGAAAAAACGAACGTGTCGCCAAAAAAAAACGCCTGGCCTTAACCCTTAGGCCGGAGCCATTTTTGGCCTCTCTAAAGACCCCCTTTTTTGAAATCGTCATTGCCCTTTTTTGTAGAATAACTTTTTGACATTTAAACCCTATCCATGTGATTCAAGATTGTTTTCTCGTGACACTTTTATATTTTAAAGATAAAAAAGAAATTTTGGCCAAAAAAGCTTGTTTTTTTGTGAAAAATATCAAAAAATGGGAAAAAATTTTGAAAAATTTCCCAATTTAAATTTCAAAAATTTCTGCATGAAGACAGAAGTTATTCCACTCAAAATAGTTTATAACTACATCTCCATTTTTTGCTGTAGTTTGGCATAATTTTTTTAAAAATTCTTTTTTTTTTTTTTTTTAGACTTTGGGGGGGCTTAGAAATTTATTAGTAATTTTAAAATTTTAAACAAATTTAAAAGACAATTTTTTTTGGGGACCAGTCCATTTCAACTGACTTTGTTGCCCTGATGTTAGATCCCCCCATAAATACCTCATCAAAGAAACTACACCCCTTAAATTTTCAAAACCGCTTTTTTATAAAGTTTATTAACCCCATTAATTTTTTTCAGGGGGAATTAAAAGCAAAGGGGAAAAGTGAAGTTTAAAAATTTCACTTTTTTTCAGATTTTAAATTTTTTAGGCATTTTTCACAAGAATACGGTAAAGTGATCAGGGAAATGCAAATTAATATTGTTTTTCCCAGATTCTGCCTTTTTCAGAGAATCCCATATGTGGCCCCTTGCATTTTTTTTTGGGCTAAAAAAACCCCAGAATAGGATAGCACCTATGGATCTGGGGGTCTCATTTTATTAGATTTTATTTGGGGCCTTTCATTTTTGGGACACCCAAAGTGCTAAAAATTAATAAACTCCCCAAAAAATACCCCAAATTGGAAACTACCCCCTTAAGGAATAACCCAGGGGTGTAGTGGTTTATCGACCCCACAGTGTTAAAAAATTTTTAGCGTTAGGCGGGAAAAAATTTTAAAAAATTTTTTTTTCCCAAATATCTGCAATTTTAGCTAAAAATTTTTAATTTTTTTTCAAGGCATCCTGGTAAAAAAACACCCAAAACCTTGTTACGAAATTTCTTCCAAGTTCGGCAATACCCACATTGGGTGAATCTGCGTTTGGGGGCCATGGCAGGGCGTATAAGGGAGGAGGGTTTTACGGGTTTTTGGGAACGAGATTTTGGTGGGGCCATGCGCTTTACAAAGCCCCCAAAATACCAGAACAGGTAAAACCTTCCAGAATCCCCCTTTTTTGGATTCAGCACGCCTAAATAGATCTTCAGGGGTGTGTTGTAATTTTGGTGCACAGGGTTCCAAAAGTTTTTTTTTTTTGCATTGGGGCTAGAAAAGGGGGGAAAACCAGTTCCGCATTTTTTTGGGGGCTTAAATTTTACAGTTTTCACCGTGCATTATCAATGACGGATTCTTTAATGGGGGTCGTAAAATTTCCCAATGATATAGATTTTAAGTTTTTTTATGTTTTTTACTTTTCAAAATTTGGTTATAAAAAATGCGTTTTTATTTTGTCCTTTCTGAAGCCATAACGTTTTCATTTTTTCTGTATACGAGCTGTTATGGCTTTTTTTTTGTGGGATGATTTGACTTTTTTATTGACCTTTATGGGGGCATATCCCGCTTTGATCACTTTTTATTAAGGTTTTTGTGAGCTTTTTTGAACAAAATACAGCTTTCCTGAGTTTTTTTTATTTTTTTTTTAAAAACAGCGCACCGTGCAGTAAGCTGCCCATGCTAGATTAACACCAAGGTTCGATACGATTAAGCGATACCCAAATTGTATTTTTTTTTATGTTTACTGCTTTTACACAAAAAAAAAACACTTTTATTCAAAAGGAAAACACTTTTGCATCGCCATAGTTGAGACCCTAACATTTTTTTTTTCGGGGTACAGCTGTGTGGGGGCTTGTTTTTTGCGGGATGAGTTGATGTTTTTTTTGGGGGATATTTTTGGGGGGAAGACTTTTTGATCAGTTTTAAATCCGTTTTTTGGAAGGCGGGGGAAAGAAAACTGCAACCAGTAGGTTTTTTTATTTTTTTTTTCCAGCACTCACCGTCAGTATCATTACCCTTTGCTTTACTCTCAGGGGCGATGATTACGGGGATCCTATTTAATAGTTTTTTTAATTTGGAAGCACTTTAAAAAAAAAAAATAGGTTTTTTTTGTGTTAAATAATATTTATGCATCGCTGTCTTCTGAAGCCCTAAATTTTTTATTTTTCCGTAAACAGAGACGTGAAGAAATTTTTTTGCGGATGTATGACGTTTTAATTGGTACAACATTTGGGTTTATATGAGTTTTTGATGCTTTTTATTCCCTTTAATGTGTGCAGGATGCAAAAAATCGCAAAATTCTGTGCTGTTTTTTTTTTTTGTTTTTACGGGTTCACCATAAGGGGTTAATTAAAAGGACCCCATTTATAGGGTGGGCGTTTTCGCACGCGGGGTTATCAAAATGGGTACTTTATTTTTTATCTTTTTTGGGGGGATTGGCGGTTTGTAAAAAAAGGGGAAAAGGCAGTGTATTTTTTAATTTTTTTTTTTTGTTTGTGTTTTCTTTTTTTTTCTTTTTTTTTTTTTTCTTTTTCACATTTTTTTAATTTTCCCCCTGAGGATTTTTAACTGCAAATCCCACGGGGGAAAAACAATCATTAATTTTCTGTTTTGGGAAAAGGCATCGTGCACGCGTTACTGCTGTGCTAGGTCGCCATGGGAATAGTGACACATCCCCCAAAACATTGTGGCAAGGGGGACGTACCAGACAACCGGATCATTCAGACAGCATCCGGGGAGTCTGGTAGGAGACGGGGGAGGGCATCTGTGCCCCCTTTCCTCGCCCATCGTAGGGAAGGGAGCTCATCTCCTGCCTGGGCATCATTATCCGGCCATGACAGGGGCGGTAAATGCTTTTTCACCCGCGGCCGGAGCTCACTCCGGCCGGGGGGGGATGGGGCGAAGCCACGTAATTTACCCCCTGGGTTTCCCTCCGCGATCGCGCGAGGCTCGCCCCGCAAGCCCGGCATCGCCAGGGCGTATGCAACGTCCTTTGCGGGAAGTCACTTCCCGCAGGGGGTATGCAACCCAAATGTCGGGGAAGGGGGAAAAAAGGTTAATGTCTGGTGAACCTTCCCTTTTCACACCTTCATTTGGGTCTTTTTGCAGCGGATCCCTGCAGCAACGTGTGGAGATGTTTGTTTACATTTCCTTAACAACGCAGGGGGAAAAATTCAGTTACAGCAGTTTTATCCTGGGGACTGCTGAGAACCCTGTATAAGGAAACCCTTTTCTGTTTACCCAGCCGGGGGACGGGGATTTCCTTTCCCTCTGGGGGTTCCCACACACTGACCTGCCCCCACTAGGGCCTGGCAACCCTCTTTGCGGGCGGTAGCAGCTCACTTTTTGCATCACTACCCTTGCTACAGTCCCGTGACTACTGCAGGGAGAAGCTATGAAAATAAGCAATCCTTAAACACATGCACTCGTGCATACAATCCCAGCATACCATTCTTCATTCCCTGCAGGGGCACATTTGGGTTTCTATCACAATCCACTTTTCCCGTAAAACCTTGCTCAGGGGTGCACATAAATTCGCCTTGGCAACTTTTTCATTTACAAGTTTTTTTTTATTTCCCTCTGCATAAACAGATTTTATAACCTGAAGCACTGACACATTGCCTGTCCATCCCACACGAAATAGAGACTTTCACTGGTTTGTTTTTTCCCCATGGTCAATAAACCCGTACAAAATTTCCCCTCCCATTCCCCCAAACAAGGGAGCAGGTCCCCATATCCAAGGTTTTTCCTTTCCTTCCCCGGAATGCTCGCCGTGTTCACAAAAGGCAACTCAATCACCTTTCCACACTAGCGACGCCCTGATGCTACTGGCGTCCAAATTTTGCTCCGCGCAATGTATTAACAGCCAATTTTTTTAGGTTTCTATCAAAACCCCAAAATACCCCACCCGGGCCCCATTGTGCTATTACCGCCCCAACCCTAGGGGCGACCTGCAACTTTTCACTTACCTTCCCAAAACATACGTGCCTGGGGTCACTGGTACACACTTTATGACTGGCTGTCCTTTACAGGACACGCATCACCTGTGCTACTTTGGGCTGCTCTCCCCCCCATGCCTCTAGGGGGCCCCTAGACACTCTCTGCTACTGCACCTCTAGCCACTTGTTCACACAGGGGTGCATATTTGGAGCTGACTTTTTACCACTCCCTTCCCCCTGCCAGGCTGTTACCCGGGCTGGTCAAGCGGGAAGCTATGTAACTGAATTTTTTAATAAACGGCATTCAATAATGTCAAAATATTAATTCAGACTTTTTTAAATCCACATTCACAGTCTCACCACCCCCAGGACTCTTTCCAGGCCTGGGAGCATGTCTGCGCCCCCATTTTGTACACCCTGGTGAGGAGATACGTTCTGGACTTGGCTGACAGTCCCAAAAACCATGCAAAAATAAGTGGAACAGTCTTACCAGGTATCGCCTGGGTGCGTCCCCGGACCTCTCCCGTGACTGTCCTTTTCAGCCCTGGTGGGGGCCCCCAACCCCCTTGACTCCAGGGGTTGGGGTGCAACCCTCCGGGCCCCCTCCAGAGGGCCAGTAGGGGCAATCCCTCTGCTCTTGGACCCCCAACATGGCTCCCTCTGTGGACGGTGATAGAGGCTCCTGCGACTAAATGGGGGTTTCCCCTTTGGGAACGGGAGCATCCATCTTGCTCTGCAGCCCACCCGTTCCACAGTTTACCCCCGCTGGTAAGGAAAAACAGTTTTTGGGAAACTGACCTTTCCTTTTCCCTTTTACAGCCGGTGGTTGCCCCGGCAACGGACTCTCCCCCTTTGGGTTTCCCCAAAGCTTTTCGCCTTTCCATCCCGTTTAACCCCCACGGGCCGAATCTTTGCCCTTTTGCTTGGGGTAGTTTGGCTTGTTGTGGGGGCACATCGCAGTAGAACCTCTGCATTTTTCCCTTAAAATGGGCCCCCGGACATCTGCCCCCGCTCGGCTGGCATTTTTTCACGGGCAGCAAAACCCCCTCAAAGCTGCAAGGAACGCCACTACACTTCTTGCAGCCTCTTCCTCATGGACTTTCTCACGGACATCCGGGGCTCTCAGGGACCTCGCAGTTCTTTTTACGCTGACAGCTTCATTTAACCCGGCCAAACCGTTGAGCAACTCCCGTTTATGTCATGTAAAAGCCCCTTGGAGCACGCATAATCGACATAGGTGTGGCTTTCTGCTCGCCATGTTTGCACCTTGGGATTGCCTGCTTGAGGCCTTGATAAACTCTTCCATGGTGAAAAATCTTCAGCACGGTAAAAGTCTCTTTAGACTCTCTTATCCCAACCAACAGTCAGGCCTCCAGCCTTTTTAAATTCCCTTAGCAGTCCATTGTAAATTTAAAGTGCCAATAATGCCCCTTGGTACCTCCACCAATGTGACGACTTGCTCTCGTCGGGACGCCCTCCCTGGCCGTCCCGGGGGTACTTTTGCTCACAGGATCGCCGTCTCTTGTGTATGATTGCACACCGACAAAGTCTTCTGGGTTTAAACTGGCCCCAACCACTTTATTGGGCACCGAACAGAACACAAACAACAAAACATAAATAAAATCCCCGGGGGGTCTAGCCAGCTACACATTCAATGTGTCCCTCACAATGTGGCCTATCCTACCGCACGCACCACATACCACATTTTCCCCTGTATAAATAGGCTTTTCTCAAAAAACCTTTCGGGGGCCCAAACTCCTCCCGCTCTGCTGCCCAAACCTTCAGGGAGAACCACCCCCCGATCTCCCTTTTAGGAGGCCCTTTAATGGTGTACGAGCCCCCAATACCGGGGTGGAACCAGAAAACCTGGAAGTAGGGAAAAACCACCCACCCATCTGCAGTTGTTCGGGAAGGCCACCCTTAATGGTGGACATTAGCCTGCTTGTAAAAAAGGGCACACCCCCCAATGTTGCTGATGACAATAACCCGGCTTCCCCCACCGGACCAGGTTCTTGGGGGCACTACCCACCCAGTGGGAGAAACCCCGCGACGCCTATGGTCGCTCTGTGACAGCAAAAAAATGTAATTGTATTCCAACGGCGTGGGGGTCGGTACCTATTTTGAGGGGTCAGATCGTTATAAAATGGACCACTTCAACTCCCAAAAAAAAAGAATATTGGTCCAGTTAGTTTTAAGCAGTGAAAGGCAAGAAGATTGGGACGGGGCCCTGCTTGTTTTTTTAATTTCGCCCATAGATAATGGTAAATTGATGACATGGGGCAGGCAAAGCGCTGCCCCAGAGGGGGAAAAAATTCCGCCCCCTAGCAAAGGATTGACCAATGATTTCAGCAAAATTTTACACCTGCTTTCAAAGAAGTAGAAGAGTTCAACCATTCATCTAAAATGGATGTGGTGGGGCAATTCCTTTATCCCTGAGATTTTTTAGAGAAGTTCCCCCTGTGGTCACCGCTTTCCCCCAAACCCCAATTTTGTGTAGAGGGCTGTTCTCTAGCCTGGAAATAATGGGGATCAGATGTGAGGACATGTATGCAGGGATCTGATGGAGGTAATACTATTTCTCAGAATAAATGCATAGACTCCACAAATGTTATTCAGGACATTCTTGTTGAAAAGCGTTTTGCATATTTACAATTTTTTTTTTTTTAAACTTGTATTTATTTGAAAACATTTTTCAATATACAACAGATAAACTGAGTGTTTATGTGGTATGTAATTTTGCAATCATATAACAGTTCACAGTCTATCATTTTATGAGATAACCATAGCTGGATTAAGCTGATAAGTTCGAAAATAATATTCTAAATGATTATCTCATGTCACATAGCAGTATGTCTCACACAGGATAATACTAACTTGTGGTCAGTTAAACATCTTAAAAAATATTAAACATTGTGGTAAAAAAATAATAAAATAAAAAAAGGGGGGATTATAGTGGAAGCACCGTGGGCGAAAGGTAAAATAGCAATTTTTCTCGTGGCAACTGAATTTCTTGAGCCTACTTATGTTCCCCCAGCAAGCCCTCAGACCCAAAAGAACTGAACCCAGGTGCATCATGTTTTTTTTAAATCTCCCCCAATGAATTAGCGATGCAAGCTTTCAGATACAAAACTTGTATCTTTAAAGGGGGTCATTATTTGTTGGATTTCCTATTTTTAAACATTTTTCAATGAACGGTCCCCTTTTTGAAAAAATTTTCCTATTGTGTTTTTTTTGCCATTTCGGTTCCACTTGATCCATTTGCATGCAATATTTAATTTAAATTAAATATTTTCAGGGGTACCTGGAGGGTCTGGCTCCAGCCATTTATTTAGAAGACATAGTTTGGTTGCTAGTAAGATTATATGAAGCAAATTAGGGAATTTAGTGCCTTACGGGAAATCATGAAATAGGAGGCTTTGATCCCTAACCTGGCTTTTAGTTGTTCAGTTATTTTCCACAATCGCTGGGATGCCCCACACGTCCACATTCCATGAATCATAGTTGATTTTGGCTGAGAGCATTTGGCACAAGCAATTCGGTTTGGGGCTAAAGGATGTGGGGAAATATCAAATCCATAGATTGCATGGTGCATGAATTTAAAGTGTGTTTCCCTCCACTTCTCACTGATAACAGCCTTGCGTATGTTATTCCACCCTTTTAAAATTATTTGAGGGATATTATCACCCGGAAACTCCCTTTCCCATTTTTCAAAAAGTTTTTCATGCCAATCCTCTGAATCTTTTTCTCTCAGTTTGTTGTATATTAACGACAGCAACGCTTTTACTGAGGTCAGTTCAATTAAGGAATCTAAAGGGCTAATGGGTAGTTCCTTGTTAAGGTTTAATATTTTTGATTTGATAAAGCCAATAATTTGTCTATGGGCTAAGAAATGAGAGTTAGGCAGATTATACATAGTTCTTAAATCTTGGAAAGAGAAAAAGTCATGTTGTTGTACATCATAAAGATGCCGAAGACAATTCAGCCCCTTTTCCTCCCATATTCTAAAGTGGTTATTATGAATGTCTTGTGGGAATTCTGGGTGGTATCTAAAAGGCATGTATTTACTTATAGAAAAGGGGATGTTATATAGTTTCCATTTGGCTTTCCATGCTGCTATAGTGTCTTTCATGAGGACACTTCCCTTGATGTGCTGGGGTAGAGATGCAAATTTGGTATGTAGGAGCGCTGACAAATTCCATGGGTTTGCCAGATCTGTTTCTATGCTAAAATTAGAAAAAAAAATGAGGTTTTGTTGTCCATTCAATGCAATGTTTTGAAAAGGCATGCCAGGTTGTATTTCCTCACATCTGGGAAATTCATCCCCCCGCACCCTCGGCATCATTAATTTAGCCAAGGCGATCCTAGGACGTTTCGAGCCCATAAAAAACCTTAAAAAAGGCAGCTTGGTAATCTTAACTTCTGAATGTTTTAAAAGAAGAGGGATTGTTTGGGAGGTTTACAGAAGTTTTGGAAAGCTCATCTTTTTTAACCAACTGACATTTTGCCAATAGCGGGAGGGGGGAGTTTCTCCCATCTGTGCAATTCTCTTACCACTTTCAGAATGATGGGAGGGAAATTTAATCTTTTATAGATAATCTGGGGTTTGCCCAAATTTGGATCCCTAAATATTTTATTGCGGATTTGACTATTGTTACAGAATTTTGTACATAAGGGGGCAAAGCAGTGTTGGGTCTTTATTATTATTATTATTTATTTTAGAGCGCCATTGATTCCAGGGCGCTGTACATTCTGGAGGGTTACATACATAACAAATGGTGAACAAATACAATGGTGACGAAAAATGACTAGTAACTGATGCAGAGAGGAAAGAGGGCCCTGTCCGTGAGGGCTTACAATCTAGAATGGAGGAGGGGAGAGACAGAAGGTGTGGGGCGGACATGTTTGTGGGCCGGTGTACTGGTGGTGGGGTTAGTGTAGGTTATAGGCTATCCTGAAGAGATGGGTTTTCAGGTTGCTTGTGAAATGGTTTAAATTGGGGAGAGTCTGATGTGTTGGGTTAAGGCGTTCCAGAGAATGGGTGAAGCACGAGTGAAGTCTTGGAGACGGTTGTGTGAGGAGCTGATGAGAGGGGAGCAGAGGAGAAGGTCCTGTGAGGAGCGGAGATTGCGTGAGGCGAGGTATCTGGAGATTAGGACAGAGATGTATGGAGGGGAGAGGTTAGGGAGAGCCTTGTAGGTCAGGGTTAGTAACTTGAACTGGATTCGCTGGGCAATGGGTAGCCAGTGAAGGGATTGACAGAGGGGAGAGGCAGAGGAATAGCGGGGAGGGGAGGTGGATAGACGGGGCAGCAGAGTTGAGGATGGATTGAAAGGGGAGCGAGGGGTGCTGGATGGGGAGGCCACAGAGAAGGATGTTGCAGTAAGTCAAGGGCGGGAGATGACGATGGCGTGGACTATCGATTTTGTAGTGTCAGAGTTGAGGAATGGGCGGATGCGTGAAATATTTTTCAGGTGGAGGCGGCAGGCAGAGGTGATGGTTTAGATACTGTATGCGGTTTGAAGGATAAAGAGGAGTCAAAGGTTATCCCAAGGCAGCGGACTTGTGGAGCTGGTGAGAGAGTGCAGCCATTAACAGTGATAGAGAGATCAGGTGACGGGATGGAGTGGGACGGTGGAAAGATGATGAGTTCGGTTTTATCTACATTTAGTTTTAAGAGACGGGAGGAGGAGAAGAAGGAGGATATGGATGATAGGCATTCTGGGATCCGGGAGAGAAGAGGGTTAATATCAGGACCGAAGATGTAAAGCTGTGTGTCGTCCGCATACAGGTGGTATTGAAAGCCGTGTGATGCTATGAGCTGACCCAGGCCAAGAGTGTAGATAGAGAAGAGTAGTGGGCCCAGGACAGACCCCTGGGGAACACCAACAGAGAGCGGGTGGGAGGAGGAGGTGGTGCTAGAGTGAGAGACACTGAATATCCATTCAGAGAGGTATGAAGAGATCCAGGAGAGGGCCAGGTCCGTGATGCCGAGGGAGGAGGGGATTTGTAGTGTCAAAGGCGGAGGAGCACAGAATAGTGGCATGAGGCTTTAGCAGTTACTAGGTCGTTGGTGACCTTGGTTAGGGCAGTATTAGTAGAGTGGTGGGGACGGAAGCCAGATTGGAGTGGGTCAAGGAGAGAGTTGGAGGAGAGGTAGGAGGACAGTTGAAGGTAGACATGCTGTTCCAGGAGTTTGGATGTAAAGGGAAGCAGTGAGATTGGGCGATAGTTGGACAGACAGGAGGGGTCGAGAGATGGTTTCTTAAGGATGGGGGTGATGGTCGCATGTTTAAATGAGGAAAGGAAGATGCCAGAGGTTAATGATAGATTGAAAAGGTGGGTGGGGGGCTGGGAAGATAACAGTGTGAGGTTGGGATGAGGTGGATGGCAGTGGGTCAAGTTTACAGGTAGCGAGGTTGGATTTGGACACTAGAGAGGAAAGGTTATCGTGACTAACAGTGGGAAAGCAGGTATATAAAAAGTGTTCACTGGGGACTGTGTCAGGGTAAGGGGGGGGGCGTGGGGGCCGATGGGGAGATATAGAGGTGGGCAGTGGGGACTGTGGGGTTTAAAACTTTCTCTGATGAGGTTGATCTTATTTAAGAAGTGAGTGGCAAAATCGTCCGCTTTATAGGAGAGAGGGGGAGGAAGGTGTGGGGGGCGAAGGGTTGTTGAATAAATGTTGGGGTTTGTGATGACAGGGAGGATATGATGGTGGTGAAGTAATCCTGTTTGGCGCTAGTGAGTGCAGACTTAAATGTGTGTCGAGATTGTTTGTATGAGATTAAGTCAGTGGTGGAGCGGGTTTTCTTCCAGCGGTGTTCAGCAATTCTGGAAGCTCGTCTCAGTTGTTTAGTTGAGTCTGTGTGCCAGGGTTGTCTGTTGATGTTGCGGGTTCTGTTGTGTGTGAGAGGAGCGACTGAGTCAAGGGTTCTGATTTACTCATTAATTTTAAAACCGGCTAAATACCCTGAGTTGATGTAGTAGGGGTTCCAGGTCTAAGTCCAGGTTTTTCATAAAAAAAGATTGTCATCGGCAAACATAGCCAATTTGACTTCCTTTCCCCCCCACCTCAATGCCCTTGAATGTAGAAGATAACAAGAACCTAGCCAAGGATTCAACTGCAAGATTGAACAGAAGAGGGGATAAAGGACATCCCTGTCTCGTTCCTCTTTGTAATAAGAATGGGGCTGAAAGGAAGCCAGGAATGCATATATGGGCCATAGGGGCAGTATACAGGGAAGCTATAAAGGTTCTGAAAGGTCCTGTTAAGTGAATTTTGTCCAGAACTAGTCCCAGCCATCCCCAGTCTACCCGATCAAAGGCCTTTTCTGCATCTATAGTTAGGAGAGCAGCTGTTTTAACTTCATCAAGGATGGCGAGTACCTTTCTTATGTTCGCCACTGCAGACCTGTTCTGAACAAATCCCACCTGTTTTCCTATTAATTTGGGGAGTATCCTTGCGAGTCTATCGCCAATATTTTTGCCATAAGTTTTAGGTCAACATTAATTACAATTTTTTGTGTTCTAAAGTCGTATCCAATAAAATATATTTTACACTGACAAGCAAAAGGGTAACAATGTTTTGAACTTGTGACTTTCAGGCTCCATATCTCACCATCCATCCACTACAGCTCGAACATGACTGCCATCATTTTATAGACCATCATCTTGGCTCTCGTACATAGCTTTGACCTGCAACTATTTAGCATCTGCTTAGTTCTGCAGATTCTTGTCATTTTAATTGCATTGTTACTGTTTTGCTCCTGGTGGTGCAACAATCTTTTCCTTCTGGTTACTGCAAATTACAACCTGTTCTCACATTCCCTAATAGCTCATTGTCTTATTAGGCAGATTCCCAAGTGAAAGGTCACTGGTTTGAGCAGCCATGAAGATTTTCCAAGAAAAGAGAAATCGTATCATCCAGCTCATAAATAGCATCTCTGGGACAAGAAAATGGCCAAACTGCATCATGTGAGGCCCTGACCGCTGGGAGAATATGAAGTTAAGTCCATCCATTCCAAAGCCAAGAGGTGACGTCCAGGCAAAATAACATAGTCAACAAGTCGGCTCATCACAAGGTTGATCAGTTCTAATGCGAAAGACAAGGCAGTAGAGGCGGCTCATATGTTTCGCTCGAGTGAGATCACAGACGTCCATGCAACACACATTACACAGGTTTGAAATACTGACCCGAAAAAGGTGAAGAAGCCTCAACTTCCGTCTCGTCATAAGAAGCGTCGGCAAAGAGTTTGTCAAAGAATTGTCAGGAAAAGGCTTTTTGTGAATTTGGGACAATCTGACAAGGAGTGGACTGCGGCTGGAGGCAGTGCTTCCACCACAAACAGATGTATCCGGGATAATAGGCTACAGCTGTCACCTTCCTTGTGTCAGTCATGACCCAGTGACTCCATCAGAAGCATCTTACTTGGGCTAAAGATAAAAAGGACCAGACTGTGCTCAGTGTCCAAAGTGCTGTTATCAGATCAAAGTAAATTTTCCCTTTAATTTGGAAATCAAGTTCCCTTAGTCTGGAAGGAAGAGTGGAGAAGCCACAATCCAAGCTGCTTGAGGTCCAGTGTGAAGTTTCCCCAGTCAGTGATGGTTTGGCAGCCATGTCACCTGCTGGTATCAAAGAACAATCCAGACAGCACTTCAACTTTGAACGGTCTTTATTCCCCAATAGTGCAACGTTTCAGCTCATAACTGAGCCTTTCTCAAGCTTGAAACGTTGCACTATTGGGGAATAAAGACCGTTCAAAGTTGAAGTGCTGTCTGGATTGTTCTTGGATGTCGTTTGGCCCGTGGACTGGGTTTTGACTTGCACTCAATAAACGTTGTTGCTGGTGCTGCTGATATTACTTATTACCTGCTGGTATCAGTCCACTGTGTTATGTCAGATCCAAGGCCAGTGCAGCCATCTGTCAGGACATTTTAGTGTACTTCATGCTTCCCTCTGCTGACAAGCTTTATGGAGATGCTGCCTTCATTTTAAAGCAAGACCTGGCACTTGCCCACACTGCCAAAAGTACCATTACCTGGTGTAATAACCTCTGATTGGCCAGCAAACTCACCTGACCTATACCCCGTAGAGAATCTCTAATGAGAGACACAGGAGTCAACAATGCAGCCGAGCTGAAGGGCACTTTCAAGATAACCTCGGCTTCCGTAGCACCCCAGCGGTGCCACAGACTGATCACCTCCATGCCACGCTGCAGTAATGCTTCTAAAAGGAGCCCTTACAAAGTATTGAGCATTTACTGGACAGACCTTTCAGTGATCGCCATTTCTAGATTACAATTTTTTCGATTAGTTTTATTCACTGTTCTAATTTTCTGATATCTTGAATTTTGGGTTTTCATTAGCTGTAAGCCAGACTCATCCGCATTTAAGGAAATAAACACTTGAAATAGCTAGCCTACCATATCAGACTGAGGTATCATTTTTAAGGGATCCGTTATTCCTCTATCTGGGACCCTTATCTATATCATCTGGTGGCCATATACCCAACAAGGGACGTGAGTGCTCTACATTATTTATGGTATCTGCTTTATTTATGTTAGTTCTATCCTTACTTTTGTGTCATTCTTGTAGTTTATGTTCCCTGATGCACCCCAAAACTGGAACTGTTTTTTGAGTATTATTTCTTACTGTGGGAACTGTTCTTTGATTATTATTTTCCAGGGGGTATTTGTTTTTCAAAGTTTTGGTGTTTTTGTTGATTTATGTAAGCAGGAGTTTTTTCTGTCCTGGTCTGAGGTTCTTTTTGTTTTGGCGTTTTAGCTTGTTAGGGTAAGTTAGCGTCATTGTAGTTTAGGTTCCGGTTGGGGGCGCCCTTATTGAGTTAGGCAGCTTTCGTCTATTCAGGGGGTTGGTAGGGCTATATGTGTTAGGCTAATTGTTTTTAGTCGTAGATTAATAAAAGTTATATTTTATGTAGCCCTAGGTGTATACATTTAGTGTTTTTTTTTCAGAGTGTTTTTTATAACCGGGCATATTAATATCACTCTGTTACAGGTATTTCCTACACCCAGATATCCTCTTTTTGGTAGGGTTCTTGAAATATGTCACCCTGTGTGTAAAGAGTCTATACAAGGGGTTCCCTAAGGATTTCCTTCAGTTGCTGAACATCTTGTACTCAAAGCCGATTGGCAGAGTTCGGGTCAACGGGTATCTTTCTTCCCCCCTTTGCTCTGGGGAGAGGCACAAGACAGGGATGTCCGCTGTCCCCATTGCTGTTCGCCTTAGTTATGGAGCCATTGTCCATACTAATTAATAACAACCCTGCACTTGAAGGCTGGAACATTAGGGGAGTGACTGAGAAGTTGTCGCTTTATGCTGATGACCTGTTGGTGTATTTGGCGGACCCGCGGGGCTCTTTGGAAACCCTTTTGGAAGTAGTTGATAGGTTCAGGTCCTTTTCGGGCTTGAGAGTCAACTGGTCAAAATCTGTTTTGATGTTGGTGGGTGATGTTGGGATAGCGGATATCTCGGCGAGATCCCAGCTTGTTGTCACTGAGCAGTTTCGTTATCTGGGAATCCAAATTCACAAAGATATAAAATTCCTAAGCTTGAACATTACCCCTGTGATGCAAGACATTGCGCATAAACTGAAGGCCTGGGCATCGTTGCCCTTGACTCTGATAGGCCGGAAAAATGTAATTAAAATGGTGTTGCTGCCTAAACTGCTCTACCTTTATAGGGCGGCCCCACATATTCTGTCTGGCTCCCATTGTCTACTTTTCTTATTTCGGGGGGGGGGGGGGGGACGGGCTCCGCGGATGAGCAGGGCAACTTTGAAAGCCTTACATAGGGATGGAGGAGTGGCCCTTCCGGATTTTTATATATACTATGTGGCGGTCCAACTATCATATGCGGCCTGGTGGATTAGGACAGACCGTACCAATCCAGCGGTCGTACTGGAAGCAGCATTATGCGGTTCGTATGAGGCTTTAGCAAATTTAGTATATAGGCAGGGGAAGAACCCAATGCAGCACTACACATCCAACATGGCTGCAACGGTGGCAATTTGGAGGAAATTTGTAGGGGCCTATGGTGGGGGTGTGAGTGGTGGCTCCTGGTCGACAAATATTCCACTATGGAGAAATGTGAAGTTGGGGAAACTAGTTTCATTGATGGATTTTGAATTCTGGCCACGGAGAGGCCTCAAATATTAGGGTCAGCTATATGAAGGGGGCTGCTTTAGAGATTTTTCTGATTTAGTAAGCACTTTTGATGTACCCAGGTCGGCCTTATTTCGCTACTTTCAACTTAGGCATGCCTGCTTTCAGCAGTTTGGTGGGGGGGACTATTGAATTGGTGTGTGGGCCTCTTGAAAAAATTGCCAGGAGAGAGCAACTTCAGAAATCTGTGTCTACCTTTTATAAATGCATTATGGAGCTTCAGCCCTGTCCTCTGAGGAAAGCGTTTGAGCGTTGGCAGGTAGACATTCCTACTTTGGAATCTCAACACATGGAGGAGCTGGTGTCCACGTGGAGGTTGACAGTAATTAGTGCTAGGGATCGCCTGATACAAACTAAGTGGCTGCATAGGATTTATTTTACCCCAGTACGCCTGGCTCAGATGGGAAGACTGGCGGATGCATCTTGTACTAGGTGTGATAGAGCCAGAGGTACGCTGATGCATATGATCTGGGAATGTCCCTCGATTCAAGTGTTCTGGTCTGGTGTCCACTGTTTTATCAATGAAAAATTGTGTCTTCCGGGGGTGCGCTCACCAGAGAATAGCTTGCTGGGATTGGTAGAGGACCTTGTTCCAACTAGGTATGAACGTAAGCTTTATCGGCTATTGATGTTTTACGCCAGGAAGTCCCTATTGTTGAATTGGAAGCCCCCTAAGGTGCCATCCTTGGCGCATTGGATTTCTCTTATTAACGCGGACTTACCATTATATAAATTGACATACGAGTCCAGAGGGGTCCCTGGCAGATTCTTGGACATATGGGGTCTGTGGGTGGCGGCGCGAACAGTGCCATGTTGAAGATATCGCTGGCTTGGAGCTCGGATGTCGGAGGGGTGCATGAGTATGAGTGGAGTGCGACTTTGTGTGTTTGGTGTGAGTACTAGGGTCTGGAGTTCTGGACGTATGGGGGCATCCGGACATAGGATCACTGCTGGAACTCTGCCACCTCTGCAATATGGAGTCTCCTGGGTTGCAATGAATATCCTTTTTTTTTTTTTTTTTCTTCTTTTTCTTTCTTCTTGCTGGTTACAAGTTCATATATTGCTGAAAGGGGATGGCAAATTGTACCCTTACCATTTTAGGGATTGGGATGCTTATGTTGTGCGTGGAAATGTATGGTTTCATTTCTTTCTTATTTTTAATTTGGAAATGTTTTCAAAAATAAAGACAAAAAAAAAAAAAAAAGTCTATACAATATATGGGTTTCTCTATTTGACTTCAATTACGGACATAAATTAATTGTTTGATGATATTCTAATTTTTGGGGATGTACTTGTATGTCTCTTTTTCAACTTTACTAACTATATCCCTTTTTTTTGAGACCAGACAGACGATTTACTTGTTATGAGAAAACAAAATACCGCATTCTCTCCCTATCTGCATATAAGAAGAGAGCAGTCAATCAAACCAATCTTGGCAGAGAAAAGCCATAGAGCCACCTGGCTATAGCTGTAAAACTACCCACCGCATTTCAGAGCAAAACCTAATTCTTTGTAAGGTGGAGGTTATAGGTATTTCCACTTGAAGAATATAACAGAGCAGAGAGTTTTTAGGGCCTGTAGCCCCTTCTTCATGTACAAAAGCTCTGCCATTATAATTTAGGACAGGCATCCTCAAACTGCAGCCCTCCAGCTGTTGGGAAACTACGACTCCCATCATTCCTACTGTTATAGATTATATAAATGCATGATGGGAGTTGTAAATTCCCAACAGCTGGAGGGCCGCAGTTTGAGGATGCCTGATTTAGGAGATCTGGGGAGTTCTTCTAGGATACTGGACTTCTAAAGAAGACTTGCCGTACTAAACATCTTTGTTCCAAAACTGATGCAACCGTTTCAAAAAGAGGCAGCGCTTGGGTCACTCTGCAAACTGAAGAGCGTTGTTCTTTACTATAATCAGTCTAGTTATACATGCATATATACAATCAATCAGATTCTCGGAGTAGTCTCCAACAGACACATCTAATTCTATTTGTCTTGTACTAGAAGACAAAAAAAAAAAAAAAGGGTGCTTACCTTCCCAAGCCAAGGCAGGATGCAGGCGGAGTGGAAGAGGTGTTCACAGGGCAGCTGCCGCACGGTTTCATCCTCTTCAAACTCCAGCAGGCACACCGGACACTTCAGACCGGCATCTGTAAGGAATAGAAACCAATGGATCCACATTACTTGCCTGCTATTCCATATATTGGTCGAAAGTTCCTCCACTTCTTTGGTTTCAGGACTGAGGGGGATCTTAAGCCTGAGTGAGCAGAACGTCATCTCTCTGAATAATGCGTTCTAAAGCTGGATATTTTTCTGTCCTCCATGCACACATGTTTTACCCCCTAGACAGACAAGGATCTCAGATTACAACAAAAGGTAATGCGGTTACAACCTATAAAATGTATCTAGTGATTAAAGAGGTTTTGCCACAAAGGCATTTCATTCCCGATTTGTCCTGCTTGAGCTTTCAGTGTGCTCAAAAGGGGTGTGTATGATTTGGTTGAACTGCATAACATGTGACCAAGCAGACTTGACATCACCATGCCTTTCTCCACAGCGTGCTCACTCTAATCAAACAAAGGTCTGTTTATGTAAAGGACTGCTAGTAGCTATAATGTAGCTGAGTGGTTAGCACTTCTGCCTTTCAGCCAAACATGACATTTTTTTGTTTCAATACACATACCCGATTGAGGTTTCTTTTTATTTATTTGCTCTAATTTTACTCATTACTAAGGAGTACAGAGGACAAGAGTAGAATGACAACACCTGGAGTTGAACACTCGCTCAGCAGTGAGTGTGTGTGATTACTAGGCAGTGAACAGCTGATAGCTGCCTGTGAGGAGAGGTGATGTCTGAGCATGTGCGGCCGGGACTAAAGAGCTGTCGTCCCTGGTCATATCCCCTGGAGAGGAGTTTACACTATGGATCCCTAAGGGAGCAGCTAAAACAAAAGTGGTGCAGAATTTTTAATAATAGTAAAAATGTTTATTATTTAATTTTCAAGCTTCCCACATCAATTTTACTTTGTGGTAAAACCCCTTTAATATTGAACTCTCCTATTTTCACAACACTAAATATGTTGCATGTATGATGTGGCAATAAGACCCATGTTATAGCTTTGAGAATGTATCCCTCATTAATCTTGCACACACCCTATGCCCAGAGGTGTATAACAATCATGTCTGCAAATAAACAGTGGAGTCACAATATTATGACACTTAATATTTTGGACGGCGGCAAGGAAGTCCCGTTTGGTGAGCTGGCTTGGTGGGAATGTAAGGTGTGCGATAGGCTGTCTGCACACATATCATTGCTTGGGTAAAAAGAGGCAATTTATCAGAGTTGCAAAAAGGGATGACTTGGCTTCCTGGCCAAGGGTTGGCGGTTTTTCTGAAACTGCGCAGTTTGTGAATGGTTCGTGTTACATAGTTAGTAGGTTGAAAGAAGACATATGTCCATCGAGTTCAACCAAGGGTGGGGAAAATGTGGGTGAGGGAGAGAGACAAGGACTTAAAGCCAGGCTCCTCCACTGGTTAATGCCCGAAACCCACAAGGCAAGAACCAACCTGCTCCAGTATAGACCCTATATCTGACCCCAGAGCCGCCACCGGCCAGGATCCAGAATTTTACCTAGCTACAGTAACGCATTAATATTCTTTAGTTCCAGGTAGGTATCTAAGCCTTTCTTGAAACTCTCTACAGTTCCTGCTGTGACCAGCTCCTCAGGCAGCTATTCCACAGATTTACAGTTCTTACAGTGAAGAACGCTCTTCTCCTCTGGAGATTGAATCCTTTTTTCTCTAGTCGAAGGGAATGTCCCCTTGTCTTTTGAGGGGGCTTCACCTGAAATAATTTTTCCCCATACTTTTTGTAGGGACCATTTATATATTTATATAAATTAATCATGTCAACCCGAAGCCGTCTTTTCTCAAGACTAAATAAGTTCAATTCTACTAACCTCTCCTCATAACTAAGATCCTCCATTCCCCTTATAAGTTTGGTTTGCTCGTCTTTGTACTCTCTCTAGCTCTATTACATCTCTTCTATAAACTGGAGCCCAGAACTGAACAGCATATTCTAAGTGAGGTCGCACCAATGCTTTGTACAGCGGTAGAATGACATCCTTGTCCCGCGAGTTAGTGACAAGTGTTGCTGTGGTGAAAGTGCATAGGGAGAGGACAAATGGTGCCTTTGCGAATAAATGACATTGAAACAGCAGAGGCACACCTACCATTGATGTGAGAAGTGAACATCGGCTACAGGGAGGGAGAGGTGACATTACAGAGGGGCAGCTCACCACCAAAACAGACCAAAGGGCTACCAGATGTGTGTCTGAAACAGTTCTGTAAACCCTACAGTGTATGAGGTTCTGAAGCAGACAGATGGTCACTGTACTTCTATTAACGAGGTTAAATGGGCAAAAAAGATTTACATTTTCACAGTAGTTTAGGAATTGGACCTCTGCTGATTGGTAAAGGGTTGTCTTCCCCGATGAGTCACGTTTTCTGCATCTTCATATGCATGGATGTTATTTTGCCAGACGAGAAACATCAGAGAACAAACACCCTGCAACCATTGCATGAAGAACACAAGCTGGTGGTGGTTACTCTGGCTATTAGCAGGTGGTCATAAAAATGTGACTTGACTGTGTAAAAATGAAAATACATGTATTCTGAGTAATGATAAAAAAAATGTACCAAATAGGATATTTATCTACCTAATTTTTGTATTTTTTGTTTTGCTACCACACACACGGTAGCAGGGAACACATTAGTGTATTCACTGCATTTCTCTATATAGAGACACAGGTCACAGCAATTTAATGGTAAACGTCCATTTGAGAACGGTTGCTGACGTCATAAGGAACAAGTGAAGCAGTTTTTTTGGACGTAGGAAGCCTTTCATATTCATATTACAACACTTCTTGCAGGAGGAGATAAATGAGCTTATGTCCAGTTTTCAGTATACCATATAGTACCTAACTGAATAGCTGAAGGGTGGCCTAGGAAAAGTAAAGGGGTTTTCTCGCTATAAAGATAATATCTGTAATGATGGGGACAGTAAAAATAAGCACTTTTGCAATTGGTTTGCATTACCTAAATCATTTAGTATAGAAGCTATGAGATCATCTGTGTGTGTCTAGAGCTAAATCAACAGCCTGAGGTCGGGCCACACCCTCTTTGCTGTGATTGGCTGATATTTAGTTCACCATGTTCGGATACGCCCCCTGTGCTGTGATTAGCTGTCTACACTATGTGCTTACTCCCCTCTGAGGTGTGGAGAATGAAAGTGAAACTAGCTTTCTGTATTGGCTCTGTCTGTATAATAAAAGCTGTCTCAGCTCCTCTCTATGGTCCTCTATCAATGTTAGGTCTATGTGAAGGATCTGTCAATTATTGAGTCTCTAGCTGTTAGATTCACTCTCCCCCCATATAACAAAGCCTTATACAGTCTGTTCCCCTCTACCTCCTGCCTGATAACAGAACAGGGAGCAGAGTGCATTTCTCATATTTGTTTAATCAGTTCAGGCTGTATGTATAACGGTTTACACCAATACAGGTGTTCTGGTTATAATGAGCTTGTGGAGGGAGGTGACAGCTCTCCAGGCATGAGAACTGACCATTGCAGGAAGTCTGCAGAGCTGTGACATCCTCTTCCTTCCACTGTTCACAGAATGATGATGTCACTAGTCTTCAGTGAGGGAAGATCCGCCTAGTGGGAGGAGACATGATACTGGGCAGAGAGACCACCTACTGAGTGGAGAGACCAACCATTGGATTTAAAGCTGTAAGAGACAGAAACAGCTCAAGTCTGCAAAGCTTGTGATTAGAAAGCCCCTTTTAGGGTGTCTACCTCGGGACAGGATAATATCATCCCTTTACTTCTATGATATCATGCTGGGGGGCACATTACCAAATTGATTAGTCTCAGGTTTCTAAGATGACAGAGGCAAGTAATGGCTACTAATTTCTGAAGCAACACTATTGTTTGGAGGTGTGGCCGGGGCAGCCTGCTAGGTTGGCTGACAAGTGAAATACGTTGATATTCCTGGTGATTATGTTTTCTTACGGGATTTGCGTCTCTGTGTAAAAATTCAAATGTGCCTTCCTGTTCTGCTGGGCTAAAGGGACGCGCTCCAGTACTCTGGTACTAAGGGTGCTCCCTATCAGAATGTATAATATTGAATGGTGGCCTAAATCGGGGGTCCTCAAACGCCAGTCCACGGCCCCGGGTTACTCATGATGCCGACCGCCTGTTTAGACTTTAGTCCAATCAACTCTACGTGGCCATTATAAGCCGACCACGCAGAGTTAGCAGCTGCACACAGGCTGTGCAGCTGCTGCGCTGGGGAGAAAGCAGGGGCGGTTTATTACCCTATCATTGTAGATACAGTGCTCACTGAGCACCATATCTACAACGATCATCAGCGACGCAGGGCGTGTGATGCAGCAGTGTCGTCACACCCCCTGCGCCTCTGGGTCTCGTTGGACGCCGGGTCCTGAAGGCAGCGTCTCTGCAGGGGAAAGGTGAGCAACCTGTTTTTATTTTTGTATTAGCCTGGATATCTACATACATGCTTATGGAGGAGGTTACAGGGGGCATGTATATAGACCTTCCAAAGGCATGTGTGTGTATATATCTACCTACTTAATGGGGCCCACAGAGCTGATTACATATGTATATTATATACATGTATAATGCTAACTCGCAGAGCTGACAATCAGTCTGCAGTTATATAATACTGGTTACCCTATACTATACCCCTAAATAAATGACACAGTTTGTACTTTATTTGTTTTCTTTTTGGGTGCGTGTGATTCTAAACCTCTCCATAACCATGCCCCCCATAGTCCCGCCCCAATAACACCACCCCCACTGGGCCATGGGAAAACTGTCTTGCATAAAACTGGTCCCTGGTGGAAAAAAAGTTGGGGGAACGCTGGCCTAAAGCATACATATATAATGCTCTGTTATTTTATTGTTATTGTAATCCCCCCCAAAAAAATTACATAGTTTGCTGCTTGACCAAATTTATTGTAATGTAATGAAGTCAATACAAATTGTTTGGGAAAAAAAATATTCCATCCTTCTTTCCCTGCACAGCTACAGCTAGCCTGCCCCCCATACACATTTAGTAATAGGTTAATTATCTGACTTTACTGTGTATGACCAGCTGTAAAACTCTGTTTACTTACCTAAAGTACATACAAGAAAAAAAAAAAAACTAATGTCAAATATAGTGACGTGGTTCCTGGTGGATTTTTAATTAGAGTAACCTGTAGCGTAGCTTCTAGCTCTAGGGTTTTACCTGCTTGCTTCGCTGTCACCGTAACTCTTGGCAAATTTTCTATCACTTTTTTGGCGGCTGGTGGTGGCAGTCTATGGTCCCAATCTGTTACATCCAGACCTCCAAGATCAATGTCCATCCCACTGAGAAGACTCCTGGTAGAAAAGAGGATAGTAAAAGCTGAAAAAACATAGCAATACCAACAGAAACCAGAACGGCCATCATCCACTGGTGTCACTATTGATATAGGCTGTGTGTTACCCTATGTAGCAGAATGGGTCATCGATCTTGTGAAAGAATCTGCCCTGTTTACAACATAAGCGATGAAGGGTGCTTTCATTTCTAACTATACAGATGTGAAATTCAGGAGATGGAAAGCTACAATCCCTATAGAGACTCTCTCTCTCTTATATATATATTATTATAAACACACACACACACACACATATTAATACACACACACACACATACATACTTTCACAAACACACACACACACACACATTTATAATATAATATATATATATTTTAATTAATTATTAAATATATACACACACATACACACACACACACACACACAAAAGGTTTCAGAACATGTGATCAGAGCAGAATGACCCAAGCGCTTGAAAGTAAAAATTTTTTTTTGAAAAAGCTATTGCTTTAAGAAACTTGCATCCCCCAATCACTGCAGCAGTGTTATTTATCGCCCCCCGTATGTTACACTGTGTACGATCAGACGGTTTATTTCCATCCTGGGGTATAACTTTGATTAATACCGAGAGCACAGCGGAGCCGGGCAATGAAAATAAACCTTAGCGCTTTAGGATAAACATATGGCAAAGAGAACAAAAAGAAAAACTGATTGAATCAGCAGAAACTGCAAGACGGCAACTGCAAGTTAATAAAGTCACATACTAGGAGCTGAATGGCTTTCAGCAGAGATTACAATCTCCATTGTGATGTGAGGGCTCTGGGTTTTTCATGGGGCCAAATGGCCTGTAACTGTACAAATACTCTTTCCTGTCTACAGATGATCAGTTACAGTGGTGTGAACAAGTATTTGCCCCCTTCCTGATTTCCTAATCTTTTGGATGTTTGCCCCCTTAAAGTCCTCAGATCGCCAACAACTTTAAATATTAGACAAAATAAGACCAGTAACCAAATGTTTTTTAAATGAAGTCCCTTAATAAAGGGGTTGTCTCATCTCAAAGTTCATTTGGAAGCATGAATGAAATATGCATGCTTTGCCTGTCACTTTCCTGCAGCTGTCTGTAATTAGATATGAGCTCGTGTATTCAGACTTCTGTTTATTATCTAGTTAAATAAATACCTTCTCTAAGGTCCAAGAAGCTTTTTGAGCTAATTTTAAACGAATTAGTCCTTTTGTCTGAAAGATCAGTAACACACAATTCTCCTAAATCCACCGGCCCCTGTGATGACTTTTCCCCTCTTTCTATTAGATAGAACAACAGCAGGAAAAGTAGTACAAGTCGGTCACTTGGGAAACCTGAGATTCCCTAGAAGGATAAAATCAATTGTAGCTCCTTAACAAAAAAAGATGAACAAAGCAATACAGGCGGTCCCCGGGGTTTCTACAGGTTGGGACTTTGGGTTCGTTCTTAAGTCGAATTTGATGCAATCGGAACAGTATGTTAGTACATGTTATGGTGTGAATACTGGTGCTTGTAGTTTTACACTACAAATGCAGCATTTCACACAACAGTAGTGCTAGGTCAGATTATATAAGTAACATACAAATATAATAGTGACCCACAGAACTGACAGTCTGCAGTTCTATATTATTGATCAGCACTGTGGGTATATCTTTATAGTGCAGACTGATTGTCAGCTCATTGAGTCAGTGTTATAAATGTGTATTACTTATTTAATGCTTACCCACAGTGCTGATCAATAGTACATAATTGCAGACTGATTGTCAGCTCTGTGGGTCAGTATCATATAAGTAATATACATACACATTACTGACCCACAGATCTGACTAGCAGTCTTCAGTTATGTCCTATTGATCAGCACTGTGGGTCAGTATACATAACTGTCAGCCTGCCTTCCAGATAGAGTAGTAATATACAGAGCTGCCTGTAACATACAACTGATATTGCTCCCCTCTTCTATGCTAGTTTTAGGACAGAGAGGAGGGGAGGAAAAGCACATTTGCTCTGCTAACGGCTGTTTACTGCAGCCCTGCCCATCCTCCTCCTCCTCCACTACTGCAGCCCCAGCAACATCTCTGTACCTGGGGATATTGGAGAGGCAGCGATTACACTGCTCTCCCCAGACATGTCCTGTGCTGGGAGCCCGGGCTCGGCTTCCTCCAAGAGCTGGCAGCCACCTGAGCTGTGTGAGCAGGAATGTGAACTAACGTCAGGAAGGAGGGGGAAGAGCTGAAAGCTAATAACTGCTTCTGCCCGCTGCCTGAGACCTCCTGTGGTGCGCTCAGCCCGACACAGGCACGTCCCAGGCTCATGTCGTTCCGATAGTCTCCCGTTCGTAACTAGGGGAAAGACGCAAGTCGGAACAATGTAAGTCGGGGACTGCCTGTATATGGAAAACATCTTCATTTAGTATTACCTACATTTTGAAAGCTAATCTTTGTAGTGAGACAACCCCTTTAAGGGAAAAAGTAATCAAAACCTACAGGGCCCTGTGTGAGAAAGTAATTGCCCCCTAAACCTAATAACTGGTTGGGATACCCTTAGCAGCAACAAATGCAATCAAGTGTTTGCAATAACTGCCGATGAGTCTTTCCCAACGGTCTGGAGGGATTTTGGCCACTTATCTTTGCAGAATTGTTGTAATTCACCCACAGTATCTTAATCGGATTGGGGTCAGGGCTTTGTCTAGGCCTTGCTGGTGTGTTTTGGATCATTGTCCTGCAGCATAACCCCAGTGCGCTTCAGCTTGAGGTCATAAACAGATGACCTGACATTCTCCTTCAGGACTTGTTGGTAGACAGCAGAATTCATGGTTATATTTATCAAAGCAAGTCTTCCACGTCCTGAAGCAGCAAAACAGCCCCCGACCATAACAATACTACCACCACGTTTTATGGTTGGTATGATGTTCCTTTTCTGAAATGCTGTGTTGCTTCTACACCAGTTGTAACGGAACTTAAACCTTCCAAAAAGTTCAATAACGTTTGTCTCGTCAGCCCACAGAATCTTCTCCCAAAAGTCTTAGGGATCATCAAGATGTTTTTTTTGACAAAACTGAGACGAGCCTTTACGTTCTTTTTGTTCAGCAGTAGTTTTCGTCTTGGAGCTCTACCTTGCAGCCATTTTTGCACAATCCTTTTCTTATGGTGGAGTCAACTGAGGCAAGTTCTTTGAACGCTGTTGTGAGGTGTTTTGTGACCTCTTGGATGAGTCGTTGCTGCGCTCTTGGGGTAATTTTGGACGGACGGCCACTCCTGGGAAGGGTCACCACAGTTCCACGTTTTCTCTATTTGTGGATAATGGATCTCACTGTGGTTCTCAAGTCCCAAAGCTTTAGAGACGGCTTTATAACCTTTTCCAGACTGATCGATCCCAAGGACTTTGTTTCTCATTTTTTCCTGAATTTCTTTGGATCTCCCCATTATGTCTAGCTTCTGAGGATCGTTTCGTCTACTTTAGACAGGTCCTATTTAGGTGTGCTTCTTGCTTGAGAACAGGTCTGTCAGTAATCAGGCCTGGGTGAGTCTAAGGAAATTGAACTCCGCTTCCCAAAGATGTGAGAAAACACAGTTAATTTATGTTATAAGGGAAGGGTGGCAATTAATTTTTCACACTGGCCCTGAAGGTTTTGATTACTTTTCCCCTTAACAATAAAGATATCATTTAAAAACGGTATTTTCTGTTACTTGTGCTATGTTTGTGTTTGGTTGGTGATCTGAAACATTTAAAGGGTTATTCTCACTTCAACAGTTCGGCTGTTTTCTGTTAGTTTAAGTGTTTAACTTCTTCAAATCCAGGGGCGTTTCTTCCCCTCCCAGCTGGGCGTTGCTTAACTGAAGGGGATGACCCCTGTGCTCGCTCCCCAGATAGTGTTATTGTCACATAGCAGGGTGAGCACTGGTCTCCCTCCAAAGGCAATGTTCACACGGCTTATTGCCAACGTAATTGCGGGGACGGATTTCGCCCCGCAATTACGCCGGCTGCCGTGCAGGGAGGGGGAGGGGGGGCGGCAGCTCGCCGGCCCCATTGACACTCATTATTCACGGCACGTACACGCCGTAAATAATGTGCATGTCACTTTCTCCCCATGCGGCATATTCGCCGAGCGGGGAGAAGAGACGGAATCCATAGTTTTCTATGAGAACTGTGGATTACTGTAATGGCTGGGACGGATTCCAGCCGTACTGCAGCGCAAATCCAGCGTGCAGTACAGCTGGAATCCGTCCCAGAAAAAGCCGTGTCAACGAGGCCAAACACTCCCCCTCCCTTCCTGCTTCTCCGTACCTAGTTTCATGGTCAGGGAGTAGTGTGCGCCCTGGTCTCCCCCCTGCCTCTGCCTGCCGTATCTCGGCCATGACAGGGAGCGAAGAGGGAATGAATGTGCATGCTAACTAAAAGTTTCAGGGCTACTGCGCATGCCCAGAATCTATGTGGTTCAGATAACAATGCCGAGGAAGACAGGGGCGGTCAGCATCACGGAGCATGCGCTGGAATGCGCGCTCATGTGAATACGACCGGAGGCTGGCCGGAATGAAAATTAGAAGAGCTGGCACCCAATGGAGAGCGAGGAGGCGGGATCCGACCGGGACTGGGTACGTTTGCTTACCAAAACCGAGTATAAGGGAGACAGAGAAAACTAAACAGCTTTGCAAATGACATCCAATTATAAAGTTATTTGTTTTCACTGTCCTCTTATTCTGAAGGCCATTTAATGTAATGAGAAAACCCCTTTAAGTGTGGCAACATCCAAAAGATTAAGAAATCAGGAAAGGGCAAATACTTTTTCACACCACTGTATGTTATATCTACATAGTCCTATAAACTGGTTCATACTGAATGCCATACATGTACACTCATGAGAAAAAGGTACATTGGCTTTGAACTCTATTTTGTTTTCGTTTCAGGTCATGTATTTAAAAAAAATAAAAAATAAATAAAAAAAATCAGGTCCTTTAAAAAGTCTTACAATTACGTAAATACGACACAAGAGTTTCTACCATGTTATAATTTATTTAAGAGGGTAAATATACAGGTCCTGCTAAGCGAATGCCCTTGGTGAATTGACCACCTCTAAAAGCAGAGGTTTTAGCAGTTTGCAGGTCTACAGCAATGAGGAATGTGTTGACACAATGGAGGAAATACACCAGCAATGATCTTATAGAAGCAATTGCTATTGCCCAACAATCTAGGAAGGGTTAAACAAACAATTTCAAGTCCAACATTCACTGTTCTACAGTGTGAGAGATTATTCAGAAGTGAAAACATTGAAGACCGTTGACAATCTTCCCAGGAGTGGACATCCAAGGACTGTGCAATGTTCCAAGAAACAGCAAAAGAAAAACCCACAAGAGTTCCATCTTAGACTCTACAGGCCTCACTTAGTAAATTTTCAAGTTCATGGTAGAACAGTTAGAAAAAAACTGAGCAAGTATCACTCATTTGGAAGGGTCGTCAGGAGAAAGTCTCTTCTTTCTGAAAAGAACACTACACCAGTCTCACCATAGACATTCATAGGATATGCCATTAATGTCAGATAGATGCAAGTTCCAGAGTTAGGACCCACAGCTACCAGACACTGATAACATATCCTATTCATATACTATCAATGTTTATGGTGAGATAACCAATATAAGTTTTCAAAGTTGTATCTGAACAAGCCACAAGACTTCTGGAACAATGTACTTTGGGCAGATGAGCTCAAACTTGAGATGTTTGGCCACAATTCACAGTACCATGTTTGGTGAAAGCCAAACACAGCATATCAGCACAAACACCTCATACTTACTCTCAAGGATGGTGGTGGAGGGATGATGATTTGGGCTCAATTTTCAGCCATATGACCTGGGCACCTTGCAGTTATTAAGTCCACCATGAACTCCCCTGTATGCCAAAGTACTCTAGAGTCAAATGTGTGGTCGTCTATAAAACAGCTATAACTTGGCCGAAACTGGGCCATGCAGGCAAACAATGATCCCAGCAGCAAATCTACAACACAATGGCTGTAAGATAAAAGAATAAAGGGTCTGCAATGGCCCAATCACAGCCTAGACGTCTACCCAACTGAAATGCTGTGGTGGAACCTTAAAGTGGTGTTTTCGCCAATTTGTTTTACAGAGCCTGCTCTTCACATCCAGCTTCAGGCTCACACTTCCTGTTCAGACTGTGGGTGGTTCTATAGCAGTAACTGACATATTAGTTCTGCTTTTCCTTGCAGATCCAGTTAAAGTGACATAACTGCTGGAAGTTTAGAAACTGTAGTGCATAAGGCTTCAGGGCTTTACTAGGTTAAAACATGTCATTAACTTAGATAACCAAGCTCCTGTGCTGGAAATAGGACTAACTTACTGCTGCTAAAGGTGCTTCTACAAGCTATAGATCTATGGGATGTACTTAGCTTTCACATACAGCTTTTCCTTTTTGGCCAAGTTTTTGTTATAAGACGGTGGAATCTGTTGTGTGTTGTTATGCATCCGACATTGTGGTCACCTAATTTTAAAGGGGTTTTGCCACAATCTCATTTCATACCTCCTGTATCCAGCTCTTCTGCTCTGTGTGCTCAGAAGGGGGCATGTGTGATTTGTTTGAATTGCATACCATGTGACCCAGCAGGATAACATCACCAGGCCTTTCCTCTCTCTAGTCAAAGAAAGGTCTGTTTATGTATAAAACTGAGTAGCTCAGATGTACAGTTTTTACCTCACAGCACAAGGGTTCTAGGTTCAAATCCCTGCAGGAACCAAACCTGTGGATTTTATTTCTCTTTATCAATGCACAGACCTCATTGGAGGTTTCTTTTTTATTTATTTGCACTGTTTGACTAATTACTAAGGAGTACAGAGAACGGGAATAGAATGACAGCACCTGGGGTTTGAACACTCAGTAGCTCCTGAGAAGAGAGGTGATGTCTGAGCATGTGCGACCAAGACAGGAGCTTTCAGCCCTGGTCGTATCCCCTGGAGACGAGCTGTAAACAATGGATCACTAAAGGAGCAGCTAAGACAAAAACGCTACAAAATTTTTAATAATCATGAATGGTGAAAATGTTTATTATTTAGTTTGCAAGTTTCCCACATCAATTTTACTTCGTGGCAAATCCCCTTTAAGACCTTCTAAGTACCAGGTTTATAGAATGTGTACTTTCTCTTCTTCATAACTATACATTATTCACATGCACAGTAGCACAGATATTACAAAACTTTGATCCCAGCTGTAAAGTAACCTTATCATCTCCCTTAGTGTCCGAACTGAATTGACCCAAATTTTAATCGGAATTTGTCAGCATTCCCAGAACTGCCAATCAGTGACATACCCAATAAGACTCCTGTCGTCAGTATTAATTTGATTTGCCGGTGTGACTGGCAGCGCTGCTGAGGAATTCCAGCGAAATTTGTGTCAATTCGGTTCAGGCCTAACCGAATCTGAAATGCAACACAAATCTCCATAAATTATAAGTGTGATCTGTCGACTACTAGAGTGCACCTCGTCGTGCCAGTTAGTATGGTGCCTCTGTGGTGTTCGAACTTAATGCCCAGATTAGAGAAGTGGTGGCAGCATTGGAGTGAGGGGGCGAGTGTGACACTTGAAAATAGTAGTTACCCCACCCAGGTCATGGTGGCAGAGAAAGCCTTTCGTGACAATTTCCAGGGAGCACATTGTCTAGAGGAAGGAAGGCGTTCAAGTTATGTCCCATCTAAACAATGCTACCGATCAGTTTACAGTGAGATTTATAGTAACAGGTCAAGAAGGAGGAAGTTGCTTGGAACTGAAGAAATAGAAAAACCCCTGAAATTTGTTTTCAAAGAATTTCAATCACTTTCTTTACTTAGAAAAAAGGAAGAACTTGTTGACATAAGAAATGGAACAGTTGAGTCCATTATAATAAAAATTAGAAAAGGTGGAAACTGGACTGGAATATAGTCCTCATCCACACTGCTGGTCCCTAAGTACCACTGCCAGGGACTATGCTGCCCATAGAGAACACATGCATAAGGTTCCCGTCACATTGTTGACTGTTACCCTCTGGCGGTCACTTACACCTAAATACCTACTGGCTGTTGTCCCAGTGTATACTGCAGCATGTCCGTGAGTAAACACAGTCTACTTGTGCTATATATGCTCTCTTTAAGCCTGAATACACCTTCTTAATGGGTCTTTATGCCAACCTGTTTCACTAATAAAGTGGAATATCTTATTCTATTGAGAGCTATGGATACGTCACAGGTTACATTCTAGTACAGTTAGGTCCACATACATTTGGGCACTGACAATTTTTTTTTTTTATCTGTTTACTGAAACATGTTAGGCCTCGTTCACACGGCTTATTTCGCCGCTTATTTGCCGACGGATTGACGTTCGTCAATCCGTCGGCAAATCAGTCAGAAATAAGTCACAGCCTATTTTCTATTGATTTCAATAGTAAATACGGCTCGTCGTTCACACGACGGTAGTCTGTGCCGGATTGCGCCGCGGTTGACGGAACCGGACGGAAAACAGTGCATGTCAATTATTTAACGGTCGATTCCACACCTACATGATTGTAGATGGTGAATCCCTCGGAAATCAGTTACAAATACGTGCCACATTAGTGGGCACTTATTTGCAACTGATTTGGAAGTATTTACATCGGCAATCCGATGTAAATACGTTCTAATAAGCCGTTGAACATAGCCTATATTAATAATGGACATGGAGCTAAATTCCAGACTTTCAGCTTTCATTTGAAGGTATCCACATTAAAATTGGATGAAGGGTTTAGGAGTTTCAGCTCCTTAAGCAGGGCTGTGCATTCGGTAAGCCATAGCTCCGAATCCAACGCCAACTCCTCAATTTCCCAGACACCGACTCCCTCATACACGGCGCATGTTTAAGTGATAACTTTACTGTAGTAAAGTGATAACATCAGGCTGTTTATCACCTTATGATACAATAATCAAGCTATTTAGGTAGAACATACAGTGACAAGAAAAAGGGTAACAATGTTTTAAACTTCTGACTTCCCAAGCCCTTTATCTAAACCATCCCCCACACCCTTTGCACATAAAGGCTACTGTAATTGTTTTAAGCCATCTTACCAATCTTTTTAAATACATTTGGGGTTTGAAAGAAATTTGGGCATCTGCTTATTTTCTGCAATTCTTCCCATGTAACTGATTTTTACTGTTTTGCTCCAAAAACCCAAAAGGTAAATTTTATTATTTTTTTTAGTTTTTTAAAATGGGCCCTTTTGGGCTTTAAATTTCTCCCTAAAAATCCTTCTTGGCTCGGGATCATTTTTTCAAGAGGCCCTTGACCAAAATCTGTTTCCGGTCTCTTCACACTTTCCCATGTTGGTGCGGGGAGGGTACGAACAGTTTTTTCTTCAACTAAACCAAAATTTTGGGGGGTTGGTTTTTGGGGTTATGGGGGCCCAATAAGCAACTTCTTCCTTTTTCATTGAAAAAATCCTTCTCCAACCTTTACGTCTCCCTTCGGGCCCCTTGTCCTAGGAAAACTTTCGCCTTTTCCCATCCCCAAGGACAACAAGTGAAAAGGGAAGAACTCACTTTTCTTAAGGTCACCCACAAATACTAAAGCTTTAAAATCAAAATAAATTTCCGGGTAAATATAAAATTTTTTTGGGCGTGAAAAAACCCCATATCCTAAAGGCTTCTTCCCCAAACATTTTTCTTAAAAATTCTTGACCGTTACCCCCATTCTTCCATCCCAAATTTGCCCCTTTCGGGGCCCGGGTCTATTTGACTTTCCTCTCATACCCCCCAAACCCCCCTTTTCCCAAATTTTACATTTTTCATACTTTTTACAAACTCTTTGCCGACCTTCTTATAACGAAAGGGAAAGTCGGGTTTTCTTCCCCCTTTTTTGGGGGGCCCATCTTTCCCAAACCCTTTTGGAAAATGCGTTTTTTGCATGGGGCTTGTTTTGGCGTCTTTGTTTAAAAACCCCCCCCCAAATAGGAAAAATTTTAAAAAAGCCCGCCCCCCCACTGCCGCGTCTGAACCGGGATCGCCCCCTTGTGATCCCCCAAAATTTTTAATTTCTGATATTTTCCCGGGAACCGTCACCTTTGGCTTTTGGAATGGAGGGATTTAAACTTCAAATTCTCCCAGGGGGTTCGGGCCCTTTCACATGAGGCGGGTTTGGCCATTTTTTTTGGGCCCAGAATGTTTTTTATGAGCGGGATGATCTTTTCTCTTTTCTTGGGAAAATTTTCTTTGGCCTTGCTAAACCCAAAGTAAACCTTTCATTTTGGGAATCACCTAAAAAACACACTGAGCAAATAGGGAAATGTGAAACGGGGTTGTAATTTGTAGAAACAAGAAGGAAAAGATTTTTTCAACCCCCAAAGACAAAAAAAATAAAAAATGCATTTTACATGACAAAAAATTTTGGGGGGAAATTTAAAATGTGCAAATTTGGGGGAAGATCAAATTATGTATGGTAAAAATGATCCCATTTCACGGTGAAAAGCTGAAAAGGATGGGAAATTTAGCATGAAAACCCCAAAATTTTAAAACACATTTTTTACCCTTTTGTTTGTCAAATTGTAAAAAAAAAAAAAAAATTTTTTTTTTGGATACGAACTTTAGAAAAACAAAAAAAAATTTAAGGTAAATATGCAAAATGCTGCAGTAAGTGGGAAAAAGGAAAAAATCATTTTCCCCAAAAAAAAAACATACTGAAAAAACACAAAGGGGAAATTTCTATGAATTTTTTTCCCAAAAAAAAATTTGGGTTATCCATCAGAATCCTTCATATTTTGACCCTCAAAATTTTAACCCTTCAAATTTTTTTCCCCAGGGGGGGGGGGGGGAAAAACGCCTCTCAAAAGGTTTTAACTTGGGTTGAGGGCAAAGCGGGGGACCACGGGGGAAAAATCTCTGAAAATTCCCCCAAGTAAAAAGGGAAAATGCCAAAGGCCACAATCACATCTGTGAAATGATTTGAACTCTTTCCCTTCTTGAAAGCAATTTGAAAATTTTTTTCGAAAAACCTGGTAAAAATCTTTTTTGACTATGGGAGCAAAATATTTTCCCCTGGGGCAACGTTTTGCTCTCCTGTCATCAAAACTTTTCAAATTTAAAAACCTTCATCGTGGGGTAAAAGATAGGGGAGCATAACACGCAAGGCCAATTTCTCTTGCTCTTGGGCACGCATTGAACTGTCCCAAATTTTAAATATATTTTGGGGAGTGGGGAGTCGGTCCATTTTTCCGACCCCCAAACCCGACCCCTGCAAAAGGGGACCGACTCCAAGCCCTGTCCTAAAAATGTGCCCCCCGTTTTATCCCCTTCCCAACATTGGATGTATGATACATCCAAATCCCGTAAGAGGCTTTGTCAAAATTGTAGCTAACACTGGGGCAGTTACAACGGGGGGCCCGGCCATCATTGCCGCAGCATCTAAATCAAAGGGAAACAAAGCCGCGCACCGTTCCTCATTGCGATCTGGGCCCCGTGGCAAAATCGTGGGGCCCAGATCGCTTAACATGACAGCTGAAGGCTCGCTAAGGCTTCCATTACCGCCATGTTTTCAATTTCTCCACTTCTGGCCCCGGCAAGTGGGGAACCCCGCCATATTGGTACACCGTAATGCATTGTCTTAAACATTGGGCTGTAAAATGACGGCCCCATAGTGGTTAAGCATCCTAGGTGGACTCAAAGTTAAAGTAAAAAAAAATGTTTTAAAGTGCAAAAAAAATTATTAAAAGTTCAAAGCACCTCCATTTTGCAATTTTACGAATAAAAAAAATCAAATAATAAAAAAGTTACACATCGGTGCCGAAAAAAATCCGATCTATTAAAATATAAAAACATTTTCCCATACGCTAAAAACCCTTTGAAAAAAAAAAAATCCAAAAGGCAAATTTGCCCTTTTTTGGTCATTTCACGTCCCTTAAAAATTGGAATTAAAGTGATCAAAAAAGTCCCATGTATTCCAAACGTACCAATAAAAAGTACACTTCAGCCCGCAAAAAATACTGCCTCACTCAAGTGCTTAGGTGTTGTACAAAAAAGGTTATTGGGCGCGAAAATGGCCCGCGGTGCAAATTTCAAAAACAAAATGTTTGAATTTTTTTTAGGACCAGAAATAATGGAAACCCCACATGTTTATATTATTGTATCAACCGTATAATACAATAACACTCTTTTTTTCCCAAGTTTGAACTCCCCTAAAAAAAAAAAACTTTCCCCAAACTGGTGCAATACTTTTTTTTCCATTTTTCCCCCCCTTAAAGTTTTAGCGGTTTCCCGATATTCTATGGTTTAGGGAAAGACGCATTATAAATACACCTTTTCCCGCCCCAAAAAAAAGCCCCATACATCCATGTAGATGAAAAAATAAAAAAGTTATGGGTTTTAAAGGCGAGGAAAGGGTAAAAGAAGGTTAAAAAAAGGGGTTAAGGGTTAAATAAATTGGGTAATTTTTTCAAAAACTTTTTATGGGAAGGTTTGGGCAATTTTTTTTTATTTCCTACCCTCTGGGTGAATAGACAAAACACCAATGATAATGAGGAATACTGCCGATCACAACAGGGGCTTAGCAGTTCTCCATTACAGACCCCCTCCTTTCACGTCTCAGAGGGAAGCCAGCAACAAGGCTCTAGCTCCAGAACAGGGAGATACAAAGGATTGTAATGCAGGAGTGGACCCCGTTTGGGCCCAAACGAAGC
This sequence comes from Phyllomedusa bahiana, assembly GCA_025379985.1. Classification (NCBI taxonomy): domain Eukaryota; kingdom Metazoa; phylum Chordata; class Amphibia; order Anura; family Hylidae; genus Phyllomedusa; species Phyllomedusa bahiana. The sequence goes on along the minus strand of JAODAL010000291.1, from coordinate 71,044 downwards.
GATGGTAGTTCCCCGGGCCGGGGAAACGGAATTAAGTACCCCCGGTGTTCACCAGGGGCCCACCGCAAAGCGGGATGGATTCCCGCGGCATGGGCTACCAGGTGTTACCCCTGACGTGACTTGCTTGCGTTGGGGGGGGGCCGGGGTACAGGTGGTAAAAACGTAATCGGGGCTTTGTGGGGACGGGCAGAAGGTGGGGGCAGGGGCAGAGGTTCGTGGTCAGAGAAGGAAGAGGGTCGGGCAGGCGGCAACAGGGCAAGGTCGGGGAACTTTTAAGCAGGGGACTGGTCCCCAGGAAATTAAGGACGAACTGAATACATCTGGACGAAGGAAAACCCACACCAACAGTTGGCAGAGAGGGCGGGAGGCGTGTCCCTTATATAGGACCAGCGGCCGTCAAAACCAATTAACGGCCCGCGGGCCCCTTTTTAAATCCAGCCCACCCGTAAACGGCGGCCCCCTTAAGAAAAGGGGTACGCGTGCGGTTTGGTTTTCAGAGCCGGGACAGGAGCGAGGACGGGGCAAATTACGGGGTTTCCCAGCCCAGACGCGGGAAGGGCCACGGGTGGGGGGCGCCCCCAAGCACCCGGGGACCCCGTAAGCGAAAGGGGGGGGGCCGCAGCGCCGAGCCCCGTGGACAAAACCCCCCCCCCCCCCACTTAGCTCTGCCCCTTTCCTTTGGAATTAGAGAGGAGATCGGGGAACGGGTTTGGGGCCTCGGTTTCCCCATGAGCGCTCCCCCGGGGACCAAGCCCTTCCAGTCAATAAGGAAAAAACCCGTTTCCCCCCTCCCATTTCCCCGCCAGCACCTCCTTGACCTCAAAGATGTTTTCGATTAGAAAACAGGAGAAGGCGAAAACGGATTAGGGAGAAGCGGTTCAGCCCCACAGGCTTGGGAGGGACCCCGGGGAAACGGGGTTTCGGGATACGTAGAGTGGGGGAAAGAGGAGCTTATAGGAGACGGGGTTTTCAGTGCCGAAGTCCCACAAAAGGACCAATATTGGGCCCCCCAATTGTAGCTTGGCCCCTTTAAAGGGATGTACTTGCGGTAAAAAAAACCCTGTCGCCGGGGTCAAATAGGGGGGGGGGGCCTACGATCCCTGTCACCCCTGCCCTTTGGTGGGGGAAAAGAAGCCCCTTTGCAGGGCCTGTCGTGTGGGGCCGCCAGAAAACCCTTTGGGAGGGCCCTTTACTTGGGCATCCACAGCAGGGAAAAGAGACGAGGTGGGCCTAGGGGAGGGGGTGGGGGGGGGTTGAAACCCAAAGACAAAAAAAAAGGGGGGGGCCCCCAAGGGGGTTTCCCAAATCTAAAAAGAGTTAAAAGGGAAAATTTTTTCCCAGGGGGGGAAAGATCGGACCAGTTATCTTAAATGGGGCGGACACAAAGTGCTGCAAGTGGGGCCCCAAACACCGGGTTTAAACCCGTTCTACTGCCCGTTAGTTTGAGGGTGGAAATCAGATAAAAAAATCCAGCTGAATCTGCAACTGAAGCAAGAGCCCCCCAAAAATTTGGGTAAATTTGGACCCCCCGGGCAGGACAATATGCAAAGGGAAATCGGGGGGCAAGCGAAAAATGTAAAAGCAAAAAATTTTGGGCCAGTGGGGGGCAGGGGGAAAAACCCGGGGAGTGGGAAAAAGTGAGCCTTTTTGGGGGGAAAGGGTCGGTCACCCCCCAGTTCCCTTGGTTTCCCAAGATGAGGGGGGGAGATCTTGAAAAAGTCCATGGCGACTTTGGGTCCGGGGTTTTTTCCGGCACAGGGGAGGGCGGGCAGGGGGCCCCGTGGGTTTGGGGCCCGGGGGAACCCTTTATTTGGGCCAGGAGGAGCACGCCCAGACAAGCCCCGAATTTTTTGAGAAAGGGGGGGCCACCAGTAAAAAAGGGGAAAAAACCAGTTGAAGAGATTTTGGATTCGGGGATGCCCAGCAGTTCGGGAAGAATGTCCCCCCCTATTTTTTGGGGCCGCAAGGCAGGGGCAAAATGTTTCCGGGGGGGAAAGGGGTTGGGAAGATCCAGGGGGCCCAGCTGAAACGAGCCGTTCAGGGGGAAAAACTATGTGCGTGGAGGAGACTAAAGACCCCCCCGTATCCAAAGGCACGAGATAGGGCGTCGGCTTTGACTTTTCTTCCTGGTGGACCGAAAGTGTAGCGGGAAATTTAAAAAAGGGAAAAAAAAGAGCGACCTCTGGCCTCCCGGGGTTTCGGGGGTTGACCCCGACTGAAGATATAGGAGGTTTTTTTGGTAGGTGAAAAATGTCAATTTTTGGGGAAAGGCCCCCTCCAAAAAGGTGAAAGCCCCCCTTCCAGAGCCAAAATTTATGGCCAGTAACTCCCATCCCTATGGTATAATTCTTTTTCGGCGGAAAAGAAAGTTTTGGGGAAAAAACAACATGGGATGCCCGTTTAAACCCCAGGAGGAAACTCTTCAGGAGGGAAAAGCACCGGCCCCCAACGGGAAACATCCCCCCCAGGAAAGAAAAAGGGCGGTTCGGGTCCGGGCGAGACAAGACCAGGCAGAAAGGGTTTCCCATTTGAAGGGCTGTTGAAGGCTTCTGAGCTTGGGGGCCAGGGGTTTGGGTTTTCCCTTCTTCTTTGTTAGCGCCCCTAGGGGAGGGCCCCAAAAAGTAGAGAAAAAGTGGGTTTTAAATTTTTCTATAATAGTTGGAAAACCCCCGGAATCGGTTGAATGGCCCCAATGCCCAACCCGGGTTTTGGGGCCCCTGCAAAACCCCTGCGGAGGGGTTTTGAAGGATCCATTGGGGGGCCCCTTTTTCAGGGGACGTTTTTACCCCAAAAAAAGGGGAAGCTGGTACGTTCAAAAAAGGGCATTCTCTGGTTTGGCAAAAAAGCTGATGGGTGCGGAGGGGAGTTTCGAGATCCGGAAAAAGATTAGAATATCGTCCAAGTAAAAACAATAACACCGCTGTAGAGTAGGCCCCGGGAAAATCCGTTGACCAAAAAATTTTTGAAAAAAACAGCAGGAGGTTGCAGGACCGGGAAAGGAAAAACCGATACTCGAAATGGCCATCCCGCGTATTAAACGCCGTTTTCCAATCATGGCCCCCCTGGCAAAACGAATTAAATTTTAAAACACCCCGTAGGCCAGCTTGGAAAAATTTTTGCGCACGCAAAGGGGGTCAAAGAGTTGGGCGATCAAGGGCAGGGGTAGCGGTTTTTTATAGTAAATTTTTTTTTAAACCCCGATTTGTCAAAAGCCCCGGGCCCCGGAGGGACCCCTTTTTTTTTTCCACGAAGGGGGAAAGCCGGCTCCTGCCGGAAACGGGGAAAAGGGGGTTTCGAATGAAGCCCCTTTTGGGGGGGTTCTCCTTGAAAGTACTCAGACACCCCCTTAGTCTCCCGGACGGAGAGGGGGGAAACCCGGCCCTTTGGGGGGGTACAGCCCCGGTTGCAAAGGGCAATGGAACAGTTCCCTAAGGCCCCGGTTTTGGAGGGGAAAGGGTTTTGGCCTGTCTCTCCGAAAAAGGGCATCAGGGAAAGTCCCAGTATGGAAGGTAGACCTGTAGGAGGCTTGGAGATTTAGGGAGGGGACCTGGGGGGACGAGCTGCGGTTTTTGAAGGCAACGGGGAGTGAACGCGGAACCCCCAAAGTATGACTTACCCGTGTCCCAAACCAAGGTTTGGGGGTTTTGGGCCTGCAGCCATGGGAGGCCAGGGAAAGGGTTTCCGAGGAGGATCGGGGGAAGGACAAAAAGTTGCAACGTTTTCCCTTTTGAAGGGCCCCAATCTGAAAAAAGAGGGGGGGGGTGGGAATGGATAGCTACTTAAGGCATTCGCCCCCTGACCGAGGAGCGAACATGGGTTTCTGCAACGGAAAACACAGGGAGACGAAACCCGGTCACAAGTTTGTGGCTTATGAAGTTTCCCGCCCATCCCGAATCAATAAAGGCCCGGGGGCCTGAAAAAATGCTGTGGTGAAAACCCAATTTCATTAAAGGGGGAATGGGGCCCCGGGGCGGGGAACCCCCCCGGGCCCCTTTCCCTTTACACCTAGGGGGCGCCTTCCTACCCAGCCCAGGTGCGGAAGTTTTTCCCCGGGCAACCCGGGGCAGTCCCCAAAGAAACGGCCCCCGAACTTTCCACAATAGAAGCACAGCTGCTTCAGACGACGCTGGGGAACGTTTCCCCCTGGCAGGTGGGCTCTCTGACCTGCTAGGTTCCTCTTCAGAGACCATGGGGAGGGAAAAGGTGACCGCTGGAACGTGGGAGCCAAGCGGGGGGGAAAAAGCCCTGGACGGACGGTTTCCCGTTTTAAAACGGGGCTGTCGTTGCCTTTTGGCGAAGCAAAAATCCACTGGGTGGCTAAATGGTTTGATAAACCAAAGAGTGGGAGATCCCGAGCGGCGGCTCATCCTTTTATTCGCCCCCGGGGGCCTTGCCCAAAAAAGTCGCCATCCAAAGCTTTGGTTTTTCCCGTCCCGCTCCGAAGCGAGAGTGCGGGAAAATGCATGAATACGGACCGGGCTTGGGGGGGTTTTGCCCCGACGAAGACGGAGCGTGCTGCCCGGAAACCGAAGGGAAATACGGCCTGGTTCCTCAAAGACTGTGCGGAACCCCTGGAGGAAAGGGTTTGGGGGGTCCCCTCGTCAGAGGATCCCCCGAACCCATAGTGGGGTTTGCCCCAAACCCAAGGGTTCTCCAGACAAGGGGGCTGATTATGAAAGGGCCCCTTGGCTCGCTTGTAGGGAATTTTGGGGCCCCATCATCTCGAGGTGGATGGAGCACTGGTTATGAACCCTCGGACTTTTGGGATCTCCCTTTGTAAACGGGGGAGGGGGGTGGCAGATGGGAGAGGGGTTCCCCAAGCCCAAGCAGGTAGAGCAAAAAGGATGCGGAGGGAACGGATGCGGCCGGCGGGACCGGTGGAGGCAGACGGGGCCCCAAAGGGTTTTGCATCATGGCCCCTTTGCTGGGTTTTCGTTGACTTTTGCTGGGCGACAGCGGCGTGAAGTCCGGAGATCAGGCAGAGGTACCCCGGTTTGGGAAACCATGGCCAAATTTGTAAAGGTAATGGAGGGGTGGATCCGCTGGGGGGGCCCAAACCCAAAGGGTGATAGCTAAAACCACGCCAGGGAAGGGTTAAGTAGCCCCCGGGTTTTCACCCCGAGCCGCCGCAAAGCAGGATGGACTTGCTGCGGGGTGAGGCTACCAGGTTGTTACCCCTGACGTGACTGGTTTGCGATGGCGGCCGGGGTACAGCGTGGTACAAAGACGTAATCCAGAGACGTAGTCGGGGACAGGCAGAAGGTCAGGGCAGGCGGCATATGTTCGTGGTCAGAGACAGGCCGATGGTCAGGACGGCGGCAAACAGGCAAGGTCAGGAAACGTAAGCAGGCGGACTGGTACACGGGTAATCAGGACAGAACAGCAATACACTCTAGACGCAAGGTAAGCACACCAACAAACTGGCAGAGAGTGCTGGGGGCGTGTACCTTATATAGGACCAGCGGCCGTCAATAACCAATTAACGGCGCACTGGCCCTTTAAATCCAGTCCAGCCGTCGCACGCCTTAAACAACGGGTACGCGCGCGGCGGTTGTCAGAGCCGGAGACAGGAGCGAGGACTGGCGAGTACGGGGTTTCCAGCCCAGACGCAGAAGGACCACAGCTGCGCCGTGACAAGGATCAGCAATCTCCATCAAAAATAAGGAGGTCCCCTTCTAGCCCAAGGCATCATCAAGAGAATCTCAATTTACCCTCTGAAGGGGTAAGTGGGGGACATAATAGAACTCCTGCAATAATGTGCACCACTCTGCTGCAATAGGAGACAATAGGCTCTCCACATTGGTTAATGGGATCTTCATGGAGTGACTCTCCATCTCATCAACTAACACACAAAGCGGTGATAGCATCTAGACATCAAGGAACATGTTACAAAATTATTTCTAGATGGTATAGTCACATCTGTTCTTCATAAGTGGTTGTCGCTAGTGTGGAGTGAGTGCTGAAGATGTGGGAGGAATGAGGACACAGCTCGTGGGAGTGCCCCCTGATCAAGGGATTTTGGTCTTCTGTTCTGAAGGCTATTAAAGGGGATGTATCGCTTCATCGGTTAGCCTGATTCAGTGTAGCAAGCACAAAAGTATGGTCCAGCAGTCCAAAGGCCAGTAAAAAAATTCAATATTTATTGAGTAATATTAAAATAAAACGGCAAACATGCACAGGGGGAGATTAATGAAGCTTACGCCCCTTAATCATAGCATGTTTTACACAGGAAACAGGAAGTGTTTAAATATACATGGTGATGAACAGCTGATGTAACTAACCTGGGGCAGAGAAGAGGCAGCTTGTAGGAAGATGACAGCAATGCCTGGGCGCCGGTCACATGTCCTGCACTGAACATATCCGTGCCATGTATAAGAACGCCGGCGCCTGCGCAATATCGGCATCCCAGACAGCGACGCGCGTGCGCAGAGGGAGTCGGGGCCGAAGCGAACGGAGCCGGAATCTTACCCACAACCACAGTCAGGGCAGGCATCGGCGCCGCTGCCATCAAAGGCGCTGCAGAAACCGGCCGCGCCTGCAACGACAGAATTGGGACCGAAGCGGACATGCTAGGACAAGGACGCATAGACAGTCGGCGCAATACTTTGTGACATGTACAACAGACTGCCTCATAGCTCTGACTGCACGGGACAAGAACCTGAAATAAAAAACAACTAAATAACATGAAATACAAATCTCAAATACACAAAAGTGAGCCCACACAAATATAAGTCCTATGAGACAGAAAATAAAGACATGAAACAAAAGAGAGCAAGTATGACAAATGTGCACGACAAAACATTGAAAAAAAAAAAACCCTATAATGAAATACTGAAACAGCCAGGCCTGTAACAAAACGTCAAATATATACATATAATAATGATAAAGATTTCATTTGTATTTGAGCATTGCGTTTAAAGTGACATTCCAAAAGGCTTCTCTATCAGGTAATCGGTAAATAAGATTACCTCCTCGTTTGCCTAAATTGGCCCTTTTCTATAGCAATGCCCTGAAAAATGTATTGCTGGATTGGTGAGAGTTGATGAAATGTCGTGCAGCGTTAGAAATATTGCGATTGCCAGGATTTTCAATGTAATTGAGGTGTTCACACACTCGAATTTAAAATTTTCGAAAATTGGCGTACTATCATCTATTTGCTGTGAACGTTTGCGTGTCACTGACCCTGTTGTTCCTTTCATTTATGGTTTACCAAAGGTACACAGGTCTAATCACCTGCCCTCCAATGAGACCTATCGTATCGGGCATGGTTCTATGTTGAATCCATTATGTGAATTTGGGTTGATTGTCTTCTTCAGCCGTTGGTGCGCCGTGTCCCTGGCTATCTGCAGGACACAGAGATGTCCTGCAGACTATGGAAAACATTATTTGGCATTCACACTTCTCGTGGATGTGTTGTGACGTGGAATCCCTGTATACCTCCATACCACTGGACGTCGCACTCATGGCTCTTGAATTTCATTTTGTCCAATACAGTGATTTTTCGGTTGACTTGCAGCAATTTTTGCTTTTGACAGTTCGGTTTCTCATGACCCACAATTTTTTTCTCTTTGACAAACATTTTTATTTACAGTTACATGGGGTTTCCATGGGAGCCAAATTCTCACCATCTGTTGCCAATTTAGTTATGTCCTGGCTTGAGCACATGTATATTTTTTCTGAAACCAATCCTTTTTTTTTCGGACTTCCAGTGGTAAAGGGAGGTATATAGATGACATGTTGTTTATATGGAGGAGTTCACATGACAGATGTCTGTTATTTGTAGAATTCTTAAATAATAACCCTCTTAACCTGAAATTCACCATCACTTTTAATTCCACACAAGTTTCCTTCTTGGACTTAACATTAACAGTACCCCCGACCATTACATCCAAACTAAAACTTTCCGTAAGCCGGTTAGTGGTAACACTATCCTACACTACCGTAGTTTTCATCCTAAACACACACGTATTTCCATCCCTGTCGGGGAGTTAACCCGTGCCAAACGCAACTGTTCGTCACAACAAAACTTTATCAATGAATCTCACAACATTCAGCAACGCCATTCTGCCAGAGGCTACCCACAGTGGGTTATCAAACATGCGCAACATATTGTTGATCGCAAAAGCCGTAAACATCTTTTACATCCGCAACAGGGTATCAAACAGTCGCCTAATATTCCCACATTGGTAGTGGATTACAACACACATTTTTCCCCCATAAAAAATATTTTTTATAAGTACTTACCTATACTTTTTGAAGATGATCTATTACAAAATGTTTTGGCCCAGGGCTGCAGAGTGGTAAACAGACGTCCTCGCACTATAGGCAGTCTTATTGGTCCTAACTCTGTACGACCCCCCCAACCCTCCACCAACTGGTTCAAACATCAGGGATTTTACAAGTGCGGGTCATACCCCTGTAAGACTTGCTCTTTTTCTCAGGTCACTCAGTCCTTTCAATCTCAGGGGCAGCGCTATAACATTAAACAATATCTTAACTGTAACTCTGCTTCTGTAGTCTACATCATTTAATGTACACACTGCCACTTGTATTATGTTGGCTCCACTACACGAAAATTTAAAATTCGAGTGTGTGAGCACCTCAATTACATTGAAAATCCCGGCAATCGCAATATTTCTAATGCTGCACAACATTTCATCAACTCTCCCAAATCCAGCACTACATTTTTCAGGGCATTTGCTATAGAGAAGGTCCAGTTAGGCAAGAAGGAGGTAATCTTATTTACCGATTACGTGATAGAGAAGCCTTTTGGATCGTTACTTTAAACACCATATGGCCTCATGGCCTCAACATACGAAATGAAGTCCTTTATCATTATTAATGTATATATTTAAAGTTTTGTTACAGGCCTGGCTGTTTCAGTATTTCATTATAGGGTTTTTTTTTTTTTCAATGTTATGTCGTGCACATTTGTCATACTTTCTCTCTTTTGTTTCATGTCTTTTTTTATGTCTCATAGGACTTATATTTGTGTGGGCTCACTTTTGTGTATTTGAGATTTGTATTTCATTTTATTTAGTTGTTTTTATTTCAGGTTCTTGTCCCCTGCAGTCAGAGCTATGAGGCAGTCTGTTGTACATGTCACTATGTATTGCGCCGACTGTCTATGCTGTCCTTGTCCTAGCCATGTCCGCTTCGGTCCCAATTCTGTCGGTGCAGGCGCGGCCGGTTCTGCAGCGCCTTTGGTGCGCAGGCGCCGATGCCTGCCCTGACTGTGGTTGTGGGTAAGATTCCGGCTCCGTTCGCTTCGGCCCCGACTCCCTCTGCGCACGCGCGTCGCTGTCTGGGATGCCGATATTGCGCAGGCGCCGGCGTTCTTACACATGGCACGGATATGTTCAGTGCAGGACATGTGACCGGCGCCCAGGCATTGCTGTCATCTTCCTACAAGCTGCCTCTTCTCTGCCCCAGGTGAGTTACATCAGCTGTTCATCACCATGTATATTTAAACACTTCCTGTTTCCTGTGTAAAACATGCTATGATTAAGGGGCATAAACTTCATTCATCTCCCCTGTGCATGTTTGCCATTTTATTTTAATATTACTCAACAAATATTGGATTTTTTACTGGCCTTTGGACTGCTGGACCATACGTTTGTGCTTGCTATAGTGCTATCTCCCTAGCCCGGAGGGTCCCTGCAGCATATTGGATCACGGTGAGCTGACTTTTTTTCTATTTTGTGTGAGCCTGATTCAGTGCTCTCACAGCCTCTCAGTTACAGAAATTCAGGGGCGTTTCTTCCCCTCCCAGCTGGGTGTTCCTTAACCGAAGGAATGACATCATCCCCCCTTCACTGTTCATGCTGGCTCAGGGTCCCCAGCCCCCCCCCTCCACATGTCACTGTGTCTCTCCCTATGCAGAGTATGTAAGAGCTGTTTAAATACCGCAGTCTTGCATTCATGTTACAATTGAATCCAGTCTTGTATAAACTCCTCCAGAGCTATGCAGAGTGAAATGCTCTCGGGCCCTAATGCTCCTTCTCTGTTTAGGCCCAGTCGCACAATTGTGCTGTTTATAGAAGCCCTGCAGTGTTATTCTGTTTCTACTGGCTGTGCAGAGTGAAAATGTGCCGGTCCCTACTTTGAGTGAGAGGCAGGAATGCAAGCTCTGTGAATATAGCTGACCGGGGGCCGAACAGAATGTAAATGAGCTCTCAGCTAGTGAAATGCAAGGAGGAGGGATCCAACCAGGACTGGAGATCAGTGTAAACAGAAGATAAGGGATCCTGTGATAACAAGACAGCTTCGCTAATGCCATCCAATTGCAAAGTTGCTTGTATTCACTGTCCCCTTATTCTGAAGACCATTCAATGAAATGATACAACCCCTTTAAGGAAGCCACAGATGTGTCTGTGCCCAGTTCCCCAGAACTCTTTCTGTTCCATATGTCCATTACTAAATTTAAAAAGCCTCTTCTTAAACACCTGATCCAAGCAGCTAAGACAATTATTCCTCAGAGATGGAAATCTTCCTTCCCTCCATTAATTGAAGATTGGTATGCGGAAATCAACTCTATTCAGAGAATGGACGAGTTAATGGCCCAGACCCCGGCCAAACTACATTGAATTAACAAAACCTGGTTTTATTGGTCTTCCTTTAAGACCTCCCCACTTTATCTTATGATCCCAGGTTAAGTCTAATTAATATTGTGGAACAGCCCTTTGTGTTGGACGAGATCCTACTTCATCTTGACTCTTTCTTCTGCTGGAGCAGTTGCGTCCTAGTACCATGAAGAAGTCTTCTCAACATATCTAAAAGTCAGCTGCTTTTTTTAGGGGACCATGGAGAAGGGGTACAGTTAAGAGAGGAGGTTCAGGTGGTCTCTTCCTCCTTGACATATTTGGGGATAAGAATAGAAAGAAAGAACTCTTATTTATATCAACTGAACTATGGGCCCTTGATAGATAAAATACTAGGAAGGTGGAGTACATTACCGTTATCATTATTTGGTAGGGCGCAGCTGATAAAAATGATAAGCTTTGCACGTCTGTTGTATCCCTTGCAAAATTTGCCAATTCTTCTGAAACATACGGATGTAAACAGGTTACAATCCGCATTAGTAAAATTTTTGTGGAATTCCAAGAGGCCTAGGATATCCTATAAAAAGCTTAGTTTGTCCAAGTTGGACGGGGGTTTGAACCTTCCCAACATTAGAATGTATAATTTAGCGGCGTTGGTGCGCCATGTGAGGGACTGGCTAAACGAGAGCAATAGCTTCTCTAACTTACACCTTGAACGGCAGCTGGCTTGCCCGGAGAACCTGGTTGTGCTCTTACATATGGCGGTTAGGGATCTTCCCCCGCATGTTAAACGGAGTGTGGTTCTCAGAGACACTATTGCCACATGGAAGCATGTCAGGAAGCTGTTCACTTTGCCGGTGCATCTATCTAAATATGCTCCCATCTGGGAATTGCCCACATTTCCGGCAGGAAGGGAAAATAAGTTTTTCGAAGAATGGAGAAGTAAAAATATAAGATCGATAGGAGACCTAATCAATGAGCAGGATAATAGGTTCATGACGTGGCAAGAAATGAAAGAGAAATACGGTTTCAGGGAGGGACAAGTCTTCCAATTCTGGCAAGTGATGGCCTTTTGTAAGTCTAAGATTAAAAATTTAGCGGCAGCAGAGACGCCAGGCAGTTTTGATGATCTGGTAAAGGGTCAGGATCGCTGTGGTTCCCTGTCCATGATTTACAGGAGATTATGTGACAGAGTGCTAGCACCAATTAAGGAATCCTGTTTTCGTTCGTGGGAAAGGGAGCTGAGAGACCCCGAGATCCAGCAAAAAATCAGAGCAGGGTGGGGGAAAATTAGAGCTTCTATTATTAACGAAAACTGGAGGGAAATGTTCTTCCGCTTGGCTCACAAAGCCACTTACGCGTTTAATCTTCCGTTAAGAAATGCCCCAGCGCACTATCTCAGGGAATGTCCCAAATGTAAGCTACAGAAGGCCGACCTGTTACATGGCATATGGCATTGCCCGAAGCTAAAGACATATTGGGATGAAATTCTTTTGCTGATTAGAGAGGTGTGGAATGTGGAGGTGCAGAGTGATCCTATAAGCACGATTTTCCATTATATCCTTGCAAACGACAACAGGACGGGAGAGACTCCTGCCTTAATAAATCACAAGGGGGTGCACACGTTATTGCTGGTGGCTAAGAAGTGTATCCTAAGACATTGGTTGGAGGAGAGTGTCCCGACAAAGGATGAAGCTATCCTTTTGATCAAGAGATTGCTAACCATAGATAGGATTGAGGCGGAAACAAATAAGAGCTCTTTATCTGAGAAGTTCTTTAAAAAGTGGAAGAGTTTTATAGTTAAAACTTTTTCAGATGAAGAGGTAGGGGCGCTGATGGATCACTTTCGCACTTCTGATTACTACCTCAGGGAAAAGTTGGCTGGGTCCTTGGGCAGACTAGAGGTAGGGGACGATACATGACCAGGGAAAGTCTGGGTTGGCTAAGATAGGGAAGAAAGGTTACAAGAGAGGAATTCCCACACTGAGTAGGTGATCTAATCATTTGATTATTCCTTGATGAGGAAAGGGTGGTTTCATAAAATTTTTTGGTGATAGATTTTTCCATTTCCAGGGTTGCTGGTGGGTGGTAGGGGAGGGGCTTTATAGGGATTAAGTTTGGCTCGGTTTATCTTTTATGGATGTTATTATAAATTAAATGGAGAAGTTTAAGGGTTAACAGAGCATTTAAATGTTACATATTGAAGTTTTATCTATATATTGCGATGTGATTGTTTGTAAAGGATGATATCTTTTCTTCTCAATAAAAATCATTGTTTAAAAAAAAAAAAAAAAAAAAAAAAAGTCTTCTAATTTTCCTAGAGTCCATCATGACCTCCTTTTCTCCCCCTCCAACCCGCACCCTTATTTTTTTTTTGTTTGTTTTCTATGACATCTATGGTGCCTTTATCTTACTACATGATCTCTTCTTGGAAAGTGATGACATAAAATATTTGATGTCTACTATGTAACGGTGCCTTTGGTTTATTGCACTATTTCTTCCTAGAAAGATGTGGCATGTAATACTTGTGTTTGCGGTGTTAATATTTCTTAACATTCTTTTGTTCTTACTTCCTTTTTGAATTTCATATTACTTGGAAATAAAACTTGGTTCATCTGTATATTTTATCTGATATCAGTTTATTACTGTCTGAATGTTCTGATCTTTTTCCATTGTATCTCAATAAAATCCTTTGAATGAGAAAACCTGCTGGCACCTCCTCTGATGGAAGCTTATCTTTGTGTAGAAGAAAAGGATCAGTCACATTAAAATCCAGCTGGCCCATCCTTCTCTCCTCCAACTTGTGCCATCGGGGAAAGGTCGAGAAGCCCACATACACATTAGTCAGCCACCGGTCCTTCCAAAATCAGGAGCTATAGCAAACACTAATCTAAGGTGCGGGGCCAGATTTACTAAGACTTGTCAGCTTTACTGATGATGGCATCTGAGGTGCCGAGCTGAGAAGTAGATCAAGGATCCAGATCTCCAGGCTCAACCGCTGCCCCAGGTACAACTGCTTGCTGTGCCATCACCAAACTGAGATTTATGTCATAATGCAAAAAGCCAGACCTGCTTGTGACAAACAAGAAAGGGGTGAATGACATTGTACATCATTATACAGAGCAAAGCAAAAGGGTAAAAATATTTTGAACTTTTGATTTTCAGGCTCCATATCCTACCATCCACTAAAGTTTTGAACATGAGACTCCCATCATTTTATAGACAATCATCTTGGCTATTTCATACATAACTTTGACCTGCAACTATTCAGCATCTGCTTAGTTCTGCAGATTATTGTTATGTAACTGCATTGTTACTGTTTTGCCCCTAAAAATCTGAAGTTCAAATTTTATTATTATGTTAGTATTTTGTAAATCCACCTTTGGCTTTCAATACTGCCCGAATCCTTCTGGGCATGATCTTGATCAAAGTAAAGCTTATCTCAAACAAAAAAAAAAGATCCCAGGTCTCTTCTACACGTTCCCAATGTTGGTGCAGACTGGACTCCGGTCCGAATACAGCTTTTTCCTCAACTCTCCCCACAAGTGTTGGATTGGGTTGAGGTCTGGGGACTATGAAGGCCAATACAGCAACTCTACTTCATTGTCATTGAACCTTTCCTTCTCCAACCTTGACGTCTGCTTCGGGTCATTGTCCTGATCTAACACTATGTCGTCCTTTTCATACTCATAGTACTAAAGTATATGAATTAACTCATCTTGTAGGACACTCACGTATAGCTCAGCATTGAGATCAACATCAGTCCTGGTCAAGTATCCAACATCTTTGGCTGTGAAACATCCCCATATCCTCAGGTGTCCTCCACCGAACCTGACAGTTCCTTCAATTTCTCAATCCATTAGTCCCCTTTTTCCCTTGATTCGTTCAGACCCATTTGCCCCCATCAGAGCCCGGTCTATTGACTTTCATCTCATGGCTCCAAATCACCCGTTTCCAATCTTCAATTTTTTGTAAACTCTTTGTCGACGCTTCTTATGACGAGATTGAAGTCGAGGCTTCTTCACCTTTTTTCGGGCCATCATTCCAGACCTGTGTAATGTGTGTTGCTTGCATGGACGTCTGTGATCTCACTCTTATGAAGCCTATGAGCCGCCTCCACTGCCGTGTCTGTCGTGTTAGAGCTGATCGACCTTGTGATGAGCGACTTGTTGACTGATATTTTGCCTGGACGTCACCTCTTGGCTTTGGACGGACTTCATTTCATATTCTTCCAGCTGTCAGGGCCGCACATGACGCAGTTTGGCAATTTTCTTGGCCAAGAGACGCTATCGATGAGCTGGATGATGCTGTGTCTCTTGGGAAATCTTCTTCATGGTTGCTCCTCGATTCCAACCAGTGACCTTTCACTTGGGACTCAGCCTAATAACACACTGAGCTATTAGGGAAGGTTTTAATTTGCAGTAAGAAGAAGAAAAACATTGTTCCACCACCAGGAGCAAAACAACAATCTGCAGAACTAAGAATATGCTAAATAGCTGCAGGTCAAAATTATGTATACGAGCCAAGAGGATTGTCTATAAAATAATGGGAGTCTCACATTCAAAGCTATAGTGGATGGTGATATATGGAGCATGAAAGTCACAAAGCCAACATGTTCAAAACATTGTTACCCTTTTGCTTGTCATTGAAGTTGACAAGCAGTTGAACTAGGGGCAGCGGTTGGGCCTGGAGATCTGGATCTACTTCTCAGCTCGGCACCTCAGATGCCATCATCAGTAAAGCTGGCAAGTTTTAGTAAATCTGGCCTTGCACCTTAGATTAGCGTTTGCTATAGCTCCTGATTTTGGAAGGACAGGCTGACTAATGTGTATGTGGGCCTCTCAACTTATCCCAGATGGCACAAGTTGGAGGAGAGAAGGATGGGATAGCTGGATTTTAATGTGACTGATCCTTTTCTTCTACTTCTGGCACTGTATGTGCGTGATCCCAATGCAAAATGTATTTGTAATTCCAGGTGTGCTTTCCCTATTAGTAATAGAGTGCTTAGCTGCCAACGCTCCTCTTATAAGGGAATGAGCACTTAGCTGCAGGAGCTTCTCTTATTAGAGAATGAGCCCTTAGCTGCAAGTGTTCCTCTTGTTAAGGATCGAGGCCTGAAATGGGTTGTCTCGTCCCAGCATTTGGCAGCCTTTTGTGCTGGTTGCCAAGCAGAGCTTGTGAAATGGAGGGGCGTTTCTCCTCCCAGCAGGAAGTATCTTCACTCTCTGCAGACACGCCCCACAGTGTGCACGTGATGATTCATTCTGTGTGAGCTGGGGGAAGGGAGAGGTTCTCAGCTGTCTAAGACTATGTGCACGCAGCAAATGACAAATGCCGTTAAAAAATACAATGGCATTTCAGTATTTGCTGTGTAGACATAGCCTAAGGAATCACTGGAAGTGAAAAGCAATAGACATACAGCTATATTGTATATCTACATTTCTCGCTCTCGCTACATACTTTGTACCTAGAAGGGGCATTTGAAATTCCGGACTCTGGGAAAGATGGGTGATTTCTCTCTCTCACATATCCTGCAGATTATTACACCTCTGACCTCTACAAACCTGCAGAACAAAACAATACGCTTTATCTGTCTGTGATTACATGGGAATGTACATCTGTCTCACAAGTGTTTTACTTGGGACTGCACAGTACAGGTGTGTTCGCTCTCTGTTTGTGATTTACGTGGGACTACACATCTAAGTCACAAAAGGTATTTACATGGGACTGCACCCATGGGACTGTGTACTCTGTGATTTGCGTGGAACTGCAATCTGTGTCACAAAAGTGTTTTACACGGGACTGCGTATCTGACTCACAGAAGGGCTCACTCTCTCTCCCTCCCTCCGATTCCAACTGTGACCTGTGCACTGCTCTGCATCCTCATAGATACTATGCACACTCCTGACTGCAACCTGCCAGAGCTCTCAGCAGCCAGAGCTCCTCTTATTAGGGATCGAGGCCTCGGCTGCCGGAGCTCCCCTTATTAGGGATCGAGGCCTCGGCTGCCGGAGCTCCCCTTATTAGGGATCGAGGCCTCGGCTGCCGGAGCTCCCCTTATTAGGGACGAGGGCCTCGGCTGCCGGAGCTCCCTTAAATTTGGGATCGAGGCCTCGGCTGCCGGGGCTCCCTTATTAGGATCGAGGCCTGGCTGCCGGAGCTCCCCTTATTGGGATCGAGGCCTCGGCTGCCGGAGCTCCCCTTATTAGGGATCGAGGCCTCGCTGCGGAGCTCCCCTTATTGGGATCGAGGCCTGGCTGCCGGAGCTCCTCCTTAATTAGGGATCAAGGCCTCGGCTTGCCGGAGCTCCCCTTATTAGGGATCGAGGCCTCGGCTGCCGGAGCTCCCCTTATTAGGGATCGAGGCCTCGGCTGCCGGAGCTCCCCTTATTAGGGATCGAGGCCTCGGCTGCCGGAGCTCCCCTTATTAGGGATCGAGGCCTCGGCTGCCGGAGCTCCCCTTATTAGGGATCGAGGCCTCGGCTGCCGGAGCTCCCCTTATTAGGGATCGAGGCCTCGGCTGCCAGAGCTCCCCTTATTAGGGATCGAGGCCTCGGCTGCCAGGAGCTCCCCTTTTTGGGATCGAGCCCTCAGCTGTCAGCATTGACGGCTTTTTACCCTGTGTTATTGGCTTCTCTGGGATACAGCATGGTATAGTCACTGACCTGGCCAGCTCTAACAAGGCATTCTGGCGGTACTGCTCCTCAGGGACTGTGGGCTCACAGTTATGTTCATCAAAGTAGGATGCCATAGAGGATGTGCTCTGAAAAAGAGAAACAGAAGCTCGCTTAGAGAAGACAGTATATTCCAATACTCCAATGCCACTGCTGGTAGGATGGTTGCTGGAAACGTAGTAATCCCAGAGCCCATTAGTGCGCGGCTCTGACCACATCACGTTTACGGGTCACATCTGGCCTACACCTCTGATGACGGTAGAAATTATTTTTCATTGCTTTCTGTTCCACTGAAGAGAACAGTCTGTTCCAGGGGCTTCAAGCATACGGCCCGCCAGGAGGACATCGCTGGGGTCGCAGAGAGCAGCCCTAAGGAGGAGCGTGCTGGTCCTGACTGCCTGACCCTTTAGATGCCAATTGTGACCGGGGCATGAAAGGGGCTTGACATAGAGCGGGGCCCCTATCTGCAGCCTGCTTTGCATGTTCCGATCGTTCCAATGTCAGCTGAGGCCTAATGATGGCCTCCAGGACGTCTGTGCCGTAGGTCTGGCCTAGAGACATTGAAAAGAATGCAGCCGCCAACTTCACACTTGTCCAATATGTGTCCCATGTAACGAGCCCAGTCCCCAGGCGCTGAACACCGGCCTGATGGAAGCCAGAGGGGCAAATAGAGCCCTGAAGATACAACCGAGTACACTGGGAGCAGCGCGTGACATGTACAATGAGCGAATACCACAACCATGATGCAAACATAGTGGTGTCCACACCACTGTTCATGGCTCCATTAGTGAAGCAGTGGTATATGATGGAAGGAGCAGTGCAGCGCGCCGCGCTATTCCTCCCGTCACAAAGACGGACTCCAGAACAGAGCCGGACGGACCCCATAGGAAGACATCAGGGGCCGCAAGTGTCCAAGGTTTAATGGCTCCGGAGCAGCCGTCATGGTTCTAATGGAAACCATAACAGAAGTGTGAACAGAGCCTGGCAGCGCCATCAGCCTGGGTGACCGTCAACACAACACTACTGCATGGGCAGACCCACTCTTCCATCAGACTGTGATCACTACTGTGGGGTGAAGCTGGCATCACAGTGGAGGTCGGCTGCCCGTGCTGCCCCTGGAAGAACCACAATCTGCAGGAAAGGGCTGTACAGAATAATACAGGGCGACTTTCTACCAGGAACAGCGCCTCTCCCGGCTCCAGGCTGAGTGTGGTACTGCAGTCCCAGGCATCATGCAGCGGAGCTTATAACCAGAACACACAGCATGTCCCCGGATCCTGCCCGCTCCTCATTGCCTGTACACTACAGCCGGCTCCCAGCCCTCTAGGTCAGTGAGCGCTCAGCTGTTACCTGCTCTCACCTCCAGGAAGTGTCCTGTAGTCCTGGTGACACAGCAGCCCGGTCACCGCTCCGCGTCTCAACCAATCAGAGAAGAGGACTTTTCGTATACACCAATAGGCTTCTTAGGGGGCGGGATCCAAGAAGTAAAGGCCAACGAGACGCAAGGAGGGTTTTGCCGGACACGTGACCAGCGTGGGCGTGACATTAATAGGTCACATGACTGCAGAGCGGCCGCTTTCACGCTACTAGAGCAGCCGCCCGGTATCAGCCCCTCCCATCGTCGATCGCAAAGGGGGCGGGGTGACAAAGCCCCGCCTTTCAGGGAGTTCTATGGGCGGAGCTTGGTTTCTGACTTCGGGTGCTGCGCCGGCGCACAGTGCCATGTGCTCATTCCATGACTGCAACGGTTGTAGCAATGAGGGGGCAGAGGTAGCAGTCACTGCCCAGGAGACCCCACTGTCACGTATGGAGAAACCAGCACTATAAATAGCACGTAGTAGGGGGGGCACTTTTATGAATTTTGCCCAAGAGACTTATGTTCTGCTTCTGGCAGCCCTCATGGGCATAGTTGCCAACTTTCGAAAATGAAAAAGCAGGAGAATCTAGCGGCAAAAATTTGCATGGACACGCCCATCTTGTTTGTATGCCACGCCCCTTCAAAAAAGCCACACCCACTCCACCTAACTGCATAACGCCTTTGGAAGAAAGCCAGGTAGATGCCCTTATAGCCAGGTAGTAGCCCCCCATAACCAGGTAGTGCCCCTTACAGGCCGGTAGATGCCCCCTTGTAGCCAAGTAGATGCCCCCTCTGTAGCCAGGTAGATGCCCCCCTTTGTTAGCCAGGTAGGTGCCCCCCATTGTTAGCCAGGTAGGTGCCCCCCATTGTTCCCCCATTGTTAGCCAGGTAGTGCCCCCTCTGTTAGCCAGGTAGTGCCCCCATCTGTTAGCCAGGTCGTGCCCCCTCTGTTGCCAGGTAGTGCCCCCATCTGTTAGCCAGGTAGTGCCCCCTTTGTTTGCCAGGTAGTGCCCCCTCTGTCCCAGGTAGATGTCCCTCTGTTGCCAGGTAGTGCCCCCTCTGTTGCCAGGTCATGCCCCCTCTGTTGTCAGGTAGTGCCCCCTTTGTTGTTAGGTAGATGTCCCTCTGTTGCCAGGTAGTGCCCCCTCTGTTGCCAGGTAGTCCCCCCTTTGTTGCCAGGTAGATGTCCCCTCTGTTGCCGGGTATTTGCCCCTTGTTGCCAGGTAGTGCCCCCTCTGTTGCCAGGTAGTGCCCCTTTGTTGCCAGTAGATGTCCCCTTGTTGCCAGGTAGTGCCCCCTCTGTTGCCAGGTAGTGCCCCCTCTGTTGCCAGGTAGTTGCCCTCTCTGTTAGCCAGGTAGACCCCCCTAAAGTAATAAAAATCAAATAAAAAAAATCCACTTACCTTACCAGGCTCCTGCAGCGCGGCCGCTCCTGCCCGATCTCTTCAGCGGCGCAGGGGGAAGTGAGAGCAGCCCGCGCGTCACCCCTGCGTCGCGCGTCCACTTCCCCCTGCGCCGTTGACCTATATGTTACGGCGCACACCCCGGGGCCGTACATACAGGGGGAGGAGGGAGGAGGGAGCGCTCCCTCCTGCCCTCCCCGCACAGTGAGACCCCGGGCGCTGGAGCGGCGGCTGCGCCCGCTGCACCCCCTGTAGGAGCGGGGCCCGCGGCGCAAGAGTAGCGCACCAGCGCTACTCTTGCGCCGCGGTAATTTTTAAAGACCCCCGCCGCCTGCAGGGGCGGGAGGAATGCCAACTCCCCGGGAGGGCGGGAGGGGACCCAAATAGCGGACCCCCCCGCCAAAAACGGGAGAGTTGGCATGTATGCTCATGGGGGAAGGGTGAGGCGTTGTCCTATCTGTCAAAGGGTTTTGTCACTACAAAGATTAGCTATACATGAATACATTGCTCAATAGATTTTACTTTAGTCAGGAGATAAGAGGTTTTTTATGTGCTCTGAAGTGCACGCCAGTTTCTATGGTTACCTGCATACCAGACGGACTTTTGTTCTCTGATTAGCTGAGAGCATGGAGTAACATCACCCCACTGATGGGCCGAGATGGATGCAAACTATAACAGGATTAGCTTCACTACACAAAAGGTACATGTGCTGTGAGGACTGAATATCATGGCTTAAAGGGGTTGTCTCACTACATTGAGTCATCTTACCTCAGTCCTGTTTTCTTGCTTTCATTTTGTATTCAAGGGTGTGTTTAATGGCTTCCACTAGACTGCAGTAGAAGCCAGGTCTGTAGCTATAGCAACCAGTACTGGCAGCCAATCAGGTGAGATTGTTCTCCGCTGCCCCTCAGGAGCTCCCGGTAATCTGCTGATCTTGGTTTACAGGCAGGGCTGTGGAGTCGGAGTCGGTGCCTATTTTGCAGGAGTCGGAGTCGTCATAAAATGGACCAACTCCCAAAATATATAATAAGTTGGTCCAGTTAGTTCGATGGAAAGAGCAAGAGGAGTTGGGTCTTGCCAGTGCTACTGCTTCCTTATCTTCAGCCTCATCACATGAGGAGTGTAAGTGATGACATGGAGCAGGCAAAGCGCTGCCCCAGGGGAAAAGATTTGCAGTGTTTTGCATATTAACAATTTTTTTTGTGTTCTAAAGTCATATCCAATAAATATATTTTACACTGACAAGCAAAATGGTAACAATATTTTGAACTTGTGACTTTCAGGCTCCATATCTCACAATCCACTACAGCTTTGTACATGAGGCTACTGTAATTTTATATACAGTATCTTACTATCTTATACATAAATTTTTGATTTTGCAAGTATTTAGCATCTGCTTAGTTCTGCAGATTCTTTCCTGTAACTGCATTGTTACTGTTTTGCTCCTAAAAATCAAAATGTTAATTGTTATTATTTTTTTCATATTTTGGAAATCCACCTTTAGTTTTCAATACGACTTGAATCCGACCTGAACTATCCCACACTCCTTCTTGGTTGTCACATAAAGGCTCCTATAAGTGTGGTCATTCGTGTTGCATCGCTTGCAATTTTTGAGGTTACAAAGACCTTTACTTTACAGTGAACATGTTACCATAATATTAATCAATATATCAATTTGCAACAATAAATTCAATATACTTGTTACTTGCAATATTGCAATTTGCAATATGTTGGATGTACGTTACAGCATTGAAGGTTAGAATTCGGCGACATTTATCTGAATACGAAATCACTAAAAATTGGAGTATGACGGGCCCCTAAACACTTTATTTGAACATCATAATAGGGACACTTCTGGCTTTACATTTTCAGGCATAGAGAGCGTGTTTAGGCCCATTAGAGGTGGTGATCATTGTAAAAAATTATTAAATCGAGAAAAGTGGTGGATATACCAATTAAGTTCACGTTATCCCGCAGGTATGAATAAGAGACAAGATATTTTCTATCAATACTAATGTTACTGTGTATTTTGTATCTTTTATGTACTTGATATTTTATATATTTAATCATTAATTAGACATGTAAGGGTTAAAGGAGTTGTCTCATTAATAGCTTTCAGCCTCTGTCTGTGAATGGGAGTTGAATTGAGGGGCGTGCTAGCTTCTCTGCCTCTTCCCCCTCCCTCTTCCCCCTCCCTCAGCACACAGGCAGTATCCGGATTGCTGCTAGAGTTAACCCCGTGTGTGCCTGCCTAAAAGAGGTCTATGATGCTAATAGCAGAACAGGGGGCTTTCAAGTGTTCCTATACCCTCTGCTTAGCTTACATATCTCCACATCTCCGCCAACAACAAACAAACCCTCTCAGAACAGAGGAGGAAGCTGCAAAGTGTTACTCAGGATGTGTCCCCATACAGCATGAACTGTTCACAATCTGTATAGTATTATTATAGTTACAGCTCCACAGACATCATGATTTAGTAACAAACAGGGTCACTGCTGTCACATCTATTTATCAGCCTCATCCTGCTCAATCTGTGTAGAGAGCGGAGGAAGCAGGCACACACAGGGTTAATCGCAGTATGGACATAGAACCAGGTCCTCCCCCCCCTCCCTACACTACAGAAGCATCGTGCGGGAGGGCTCTCTCTCTGACCTTCTTTAAAGGGGATGAGTCATTCGACCTGACAGCCAGAAGATAAGGATCAACAGGCTGTACTATAGAAATTTGAGAAGCGATGTAGTAATAAACAGGGGTAGCTCAAAAACATAGGGCTTTTTTAAAGAACAAAATTGCAAAAACTGCTTGTTTTTTTAAAAATCTTTAATTAAAACCCCTCTTGACGAACAACCCCTTTAAGGGTTTTCTTTCCGTCACTGACCGGGTATGTGCCTATTTTAAAACAGATTTTTATTGGTTGTATACGCTAAAATAAGGGAATAACTTTTGAAAAGCTTAGCGATTCCTCCAAACATTTGGCATTATGACACTTTAATAATGCATCTTTAATAAAAGCTAATTTTTAATTTTTTTTCACCTATCTGGACTGGAGCTGGACTTCCTTTTTTCTTGTTTGCAATATTTTGAACTTGTGACTTTCAGGCTCCATATCTCACCATCCACTACAGCTTTGTACATGAGGCTACTGTAATTTTATATACAGTCATCTTACCTATCTTATACATAAATTTAACTTGCAAGTATTTAGCATCTGCTTAGTTCTGCAGATTCTTTCCTGTAACTGCATTATTACTGTTTTGCTCCTAAAAATCAAAATGTTAATTGTTATTATTTTTTTCGTATTTTGGAAATCCACCTTTGGTTTTCAATACGACCTGAACCCTTCTGGGCTCTGATTCAAGCACATCTTGACCAAAATCTGATCCCAGATCTCTTCTACACATTCCCAATGTTGGTGCAGACTGGACTTGAATACAAATACAGCTTTTTCTTCAACTCCACCCAGAAGTGTTTAAAAGATCAAAACCTTGTTACCCTTTTGCTTGTCATTGTCTGTTCTACCTAAATAGCTTGATTATTGTATCATAAGGTGATAAACAGCCAGATGTTTCCATTTTACTGCAGTAAAGTTATCACTTAAACATGCGCCATGTATGAGGGAGTCGGAGGTTTAAGAAATTGAGGAGTCGGGGCTTTGGCTTGCCGACTCCACAGCCCTGTTTCCAGGTGCACATAGTGGAGCATGAGCCTCTCCAGAGTGTCGGGATAAAAATTGGAAAATTAAGAGCAGCAGATCACCAGGAGCACTGAAGCAGCGGGGAACAGCTAGACTTCTATGAGGGTTTTTCTAGGTTTTTTTTTAGACTACTCTGATCCCAATGCAGAACACTTTTTTTATGGACAATCCCTTTAACATGGCCTAAACTTCTTTCTCAGACATCATCAGTTGGGAGGTCCCTATATTCATAAGATAGTCTGCTTGTCTCTGAAATCGGTGGAGCTGGACGACCGTTCTCTGATGTATATGGGAATGTGTTCTCAGAACATGACCTGTTATTTAAATTGTTTATTTGAATAAGAATTTTGGGTGATTTTTTTCCCCCTTACATCGCTTTATTAAAAAGTAATCCTAAAATCCTGCAGTTACCACTCTGACCACTTATCCTAGTAATAGTCTGACACTTCCTGTTCTGTAGAGAGAGATTTTCAGCAGTCTCCTCATTATCAGCACAGGCAGGATTACACTGAAAGATGACACCAATGTATATAGATAACACAGGACCCACCAGTCACAATAGGAGATAGTCACAGCTCACTTCTTCCCCTTCCCTGTACACTGACCCCTGCACTGGTCACAGAACATGCCCACAGCACTCTCCTATACATGTCAATGGGTCTGCACCTGTTCACAGGCTCCTATTGTCCAGGCTGCTGCAGTAAAGCATCTCTCTGAAGATCAAAATCGCCCCCATATTTATGTAAAGAAAACAAAATTTCAAAATCTACAATAAGAAAATAAAAATGCCTAAGAAGAAAAGAATATGTATCAGTGTCTGGTTTTATATATTCCCTTTAAGAGGATGACATAACAACCAGAATATAGTAGGAGATGACTGGTAAGATGAGGGCAAAGGAGTGGGCGCAAGACAGTATTAACCTGCCAGGCCCTTCCCTACAATTATATGTAAGGTAACATACAGGGTATGTTCACACGGCGTAATTTTGAAGTGTAAATTTATGCTTACAAATGAGCTTCAAAATATGTCTGGGTAGAGAGCATTTTAAAGTGTATTTTTAGCCAAGTGTGGAGAGTATTTTGCAACACTTTTGCGTGGGAAATACACTCCACCACTGTTTCTATAGGGATTTTAGGGGCGCAAACGGCTTAAGAATTGACGAGTCATTTAAATTTACACCAGTAAATTCATCCCAAAATACGCAGCACAATTAGGGCCCGTTCACACGGCTTATTTGCCGAATTGGGGTTTGCGATTTTTAATTTCGAAATGAATGCGAGAGCTCATACTTGTAAACTGTTTTCAGTAAAAATGATTCGTCGTCCACGACTTAAAACCACGGGGGAGAAACCTAGACATGTTCACATTATTTACTGGGCGCGTACGCGCCGTAAACAATCTTTGTTTTATGCCGGAGCGCGCCCCCGCGGGGTCCCTCCCGCCCAGCCCCATTGACAGCTATTTGCGGCGCTCATACCGCAAAATTTGGCATACCGTTAACGGCCAGGCGTAAAGATGTATTGTATTGGGTTGATAAATGAGGAATAATAGTTTCTAGAGACATTTACCTGTATTTCAAAACTCGCAGTTAAAACAGATTAAAATACATTTATGTGACACAGTACCTCCTGAACTGACAGTCCCCATTGATTTAGGCCATGTCTACACTGCACTGTTTTTTGGTCTGATTTTTAAGTGGATTTAGTATTTACAAACTGCTGAAAATCCAACTGTAAACCAATCCCCATAGACCTCTACAGAAAATGCGAGCCGTAGTCTATAAAGCACGGATTTTCTATTGTTGAATTTCTAAACCGCCGGTTTATTGAAAAGGTTCTATAATCCGCCGATTCTAGTACAGATCAATATACTGGACCGGCCGAAAACCTGCGACCAAAACCGTGGTCAGGTGATATTAAAATACCGTCGGATTTCCAACGACATTTTAACATTGCCGTGCAGACATAGCCTTAGAATGGGGTCCATATTGTTTATTAGCCATTGAAAATGATCACATCTACAAGGTTATGTTTTTCTCACTGAAAGCAGTAAGGTGTTTTTCTGGCTCACACGGCACGGTACGGACTTTTTCCTTTATAATTGACCCATGGATGATATAAAGTAGAAGCCCAGCAGCAGGATGTTCTTGCACATTGGAGGACGGACGAAATATAGGGAACCCCAAGGATGGCTATGGCTAGGACAGACATAATGGTGTGTTCACACAATGGATTTTCAGGTAGAAAAAAAATTAGTTGTCGAATCTAAGAAATGGTTTCTGCCACATTTCTGCAGCTTGTATGCTACAGTATCAATTCTTGGATGCAGGTTATCCCCTTTTCATAAGGCTAATCCTCACCCAGACTACTTGATATTGAATCCAAGTATATACTGTATCATAACTTAGAACACGGGGGGAGGAATATATTAAGGCACTTGTGGGAGAAATTCTGGCGAAGATGCTTTATATCACATTTAGTATGTGTTTTAGACAGTTTCTAGATGCATTTGTGCCTCATGTGACAAAAGGTGTGAGGCCTTTGTAAAGAGGTGAGGTCTTGTGAAAAGTAGGTGTCGCTTAGCATGCTACACTGTGTGCCAAAATTGCAAATAGTTAAAAAAACAAAATATGGACAGCACGTCCATTATGAAAAATGGGTCCATAGGGGAATGTTGGTGTGGCTGCCAATAGCATTGCAAACACAACACAATATCAGCAGCACTCTTAAAAAATGTTGAGGTTCTTAGTGTACATTTTGATCAAAAATCCCCCCCCAAAGGATTTTTATACACTGGTGATACACTAGTGATTTTGCAAGTTTTCCCACCTACAAAGAATGGAGAGGTCTGTAATTTTTGTCTTAGGTACATTTTACCTGTGAGAGACAGAATCTAAAAAATCCCAAAAATCACATTGTATGATTTTTCAATAATTAATTTGCATTTTATTGCATTAAATAAGTATTTGATCACCTACCAAGCAGCAAGGGTGCTTTCACACAGCGCAGTTTTGGTGCAGTTTTAACTGCGTTCCAATTAATCATATTACCAGCAAGCTTTTTTCACTTATCTAAACTGTTTTGGAAGTGAGGAATCAGTGTGATTGTATCCACAAGACTTCAAACACAGTAATTGATTACTTACTTGAAACACCTTTCTGAACAATTTAGACAACTGAAAGAAGCTTGCTGGTAATAAAGACAGTTTCATTGGAGCGCAGTTAAAACTGCACCAAAACTGCGCTGTGTGAAAGTGTTGTGGATGGGAACAAAGGTTATATATGTGTGATCCTTTCTGTCTCCATTTAAATGTATCAGTATAACACCACTTATGTCTTTATATTATGGCACATAAAATCTGTCTGTATGACTATACACTATCTAATGTGTTTCTAAAATGGCCGCCACATTATGCTTATAGAGATACCCACGGTATAATCCAAGATGGCGCCTCCTCTGAGGTTACGCCCCATGTTCGGACATTCCTGAGCTAAAGGGAGTATGCCTCAGTCAAGGATGTAACCCATAGAGACCAACAGCTAGGTCCATGTGATGCTTCCTTATCTTGCTATCCTTCAAAAGTATAAAAACCTGCCATTTTGAGAATAAAGACAGAAAGTGTATTCACTGCAACAAGGCATGTTGTGATTTTCTTTCTCGGTGCACCTTCATCATCCTAAGTTAATTTGGAGACCCCACAAGGATATAGAGCCCCTTTGAGATTCCATCCATACTAAAAGCACCCAAAGGATTCTGGCTCTCCCGGACCTGTTAGTTTTGCTTAAAGAAGCCCTCCTACTCTGCACTCATTATCTGTACTAATTGCACCTGTTTAAACTTGTTCAAGCACCATGAGATCTCCTTGCAAGGGGGCCAGTTTGGCAACAAAATGATGCTTATGGTTAAGTTCACACGGCGTAATTGCGGGGCGTACTGTACACCCCGCAATTACGTCGGGTGTTCACGGAGTCGCGCTGATCGGCCCCATAGACATGCATTACTCGCGGCGCTTTCGTATTGTACGCCCAGGGAGAGGAGGCATGGTCCATAGTTCTCTTTGAGAACTGTGGATTGCCATAATGATTGGGGTGCATTTCGCTCGTACCCTGCGAAACACTTGGCGAAATGCACCCCAAAATAAGCTGTGTGAACATACCCTATTCCTTTATCCATTACATTCTGCAGTTACGATGACTGCATCCAAGAGATTAAAATGTTGTGATTGGAGCTATCTCCAATCTCGTCTGTTAGCAGCAGATCCCAGCTGTGAGTAAGAGCTGTGCGAGTAAGCCCGCTCCATACCCACTTACCAGCATTATGATGTAACTGAATGTCACATGTCAAAATAGGATTAATTGCAGAGAAATGCTGGATTACAAACAGCCTATCACAACTCCCTGTGGAGCACGCAACTCAGCCTGACCCTGGGTTTTGCCACTCGCTGGCTTCTTACAAGTCATCATGTACTGACATCACCTGGTCCACAACACAAATTTCAGATTTATGTTAGAGAAAATCCACATTGTTGTGCACAGTGTGAAAAATCATCCATATTCCTACCAATAACAATGGCATCCAGATTCCATGCGGTTTTCACCCAGATTTCAGTGTAGGAAAAAAAGGCTTAGTATGAACACAGCCTAGAGGTTTATATATTTGGCCTGGTATGAGGCTGGGGGATAGTTTGGAAGACCAGGTTTACACAACCTGTACTCCATTCCAGTGGGTGATTTGGGCTCTCTATTCTTGTGGTTGGTGGGGGTCCCAACAGTCAGACCCCCAGTAATCAGACATCCACTTACCAGTGAATAATTTATGCTACAGTAGTTCCTCTTTGGGATTGGACCAGGCGAGCTATCCCTCACTCTCTAGGAACATGAATGAGCCTCTGGCCACTATGACCCTGATGCCAATTTACCGACCGTTCTTTGTTGGGCCAATTTTGATAGGTACTAAGACCCCGAGTAGGTAGGTATCGTATCCTTCCTCTGTAGGTAAATGGCTATATATGCTCCTTCTAGGTAGATCTACAGCCCCCTGTAGACAGATAGGTATACAGCCCCATGTAGATGGTAGGTATAAATACCCCCTGTAGGTAGGTAGAAACTACTACAAACCAGGAACAACCAAATGACCTTCCATTTTAGAGATGCTCTCAGCCAGTCATTTAGCCAATACAGTTTGGTCCTTGTCAAAATCATTTAGATCCTTACACCCAGTGGTTGGCGTAGCTAGAACTTTTGTTGCCCCGTTTTACAGGCCCTCACCCCCACTTTTCACATCACGCCTCTTTTTACAGACCCTTCCTCGCCCTCATAATTTATAATCATCAGATAAAAAAAACCATGGTTTTATGTTACTATATTCTAAGAGTCAAAATTACTGACTGGAATATACTGTAAAAATATATGCCTCAAATCACAATGTGAAAAATATTGTGTGACCCCAGCCCACATACAACATCCGCTTCCCCCACCAGCCCACATACAATAAAGTAAAAGTGAAACCCCCTATTAACAGCATCAGGGACAGGTGTGCAGTCACTTTAACAATAAAGAACAGGTGTACACTGCAATGTAACCTACAACCCGCCATACAAAGACCACATAGTGGTCAGACACCAGCTCAGGTCGCCATCACGTGACACTGATGTCTTATATGATGAGTCCTTTTTCCCTTTTCTTCTCCATCTGGTACACACCGCCATGCGACTTCTTCCAGCCACAACTCGTCCCTGCAGAATTTTCCACACAAATATCATAGACTTCTCAATTTATCAGCCTTTTCCTACCAATTCCTACATCTGATATGGGCACCCCCCCCCCCATTAATTAGTTATATAGACACCCAGTAGGTAGGTATACTATCCCTCTGTAGGTAGATGGGTATATATGCTCCCTGTAGGCAGATCTACAGCCCCCTGTAGATAGGTAGGTATACAGGCCCATGCAGATGGTAGGTGTAAAGCCCTCTGTCAATTGGTTGGTATATATGCCCTCTGTAGGTAGATTGGTAGGTATACAGCCGCCTGTAGGTATATATCCTCCTGTAGGTACATAGCCCCTTGTAGATAGATAGGTATAGAGCCACCTGTAGATATATATACAGCCTCTGTAAGTATATAGCTCCTGTAGATAGGTAGTTATAGAGCCCCCTGTAGTTATATAGCTACCTGCAGATATATACTAGAACATAAAGAAATTCTACATATTTGGCATCAACAGAAAACTACTGACCTGCGGAATACAGATAACATGTTGTTTATAATGAACAGTGAACTCCATCAAAATGAAACCTCTGCAAAAATGGTGAATTATCTTTTACATTTATTTTCCAGTAAAATATATGGTCCGGTCAATGGTACCATTAAAAAATATCTTTTGATCCCGCAAAAAGCAAGCCGACGTACGTCTATGTAGAAAAATAAAAAAGCTATGGCTCTTGGAAGGAGAGGAGGATAAAACAAACACAAAGAAAAAAATAGACTGTGCCGGAAAAGGGTTTATGGTATCTTGTAGATACCCTAATTCAGATGACCTTTGATGCAGATATCAATGTAACTTTGTATGTAAGTACAAAAACCTGTGTCCTAGACATAAGTAGCATTGGTATTGTTTGCTAGAATGATCTGGCTCTAGGTTGGCATATAGCTGTATGGGTTTTCCTCTTTTCTTCCTCCGCTCATGCCTGTCTGCTCCAGTTTCCCTCAAATAGCAGAATGCTGACCATGCGTCACAGTCCTGTCCGTCTGTACCCTTATTGTTCCCCATGTCCCTCCGGCTTTGTATGGGTCATGTGCCCATTGTCCTGAATAGAGAAAGACACCTTTGTGTGAGTGCCAGTAAGTCATGAGAACGCAGCAGAGGACAAGTGATGAGATGTATCATGATGAAACAGGAAGAAAGAAGGGTGAAGAGACAGAAAAGGAAAGAATTAACAAGGGCTTTTATGAAAAAAATAGATGATGGGTGAGACACAGGCACAAACAGACATGAAGAGGGACATGTACAAAAACTGTGGAGGTCTAAGGACTTGTTCACACGGCGTTTTTCGATCCGTATTGGATCCGAAAATCGCATCCAAAATCTCTGCATCAGATCTAAAACGCATTCAGCATGCAAGTGCGTGTTTGGATGCATTGTGGCTGAAGCAGGATCGCACTCTATAGTTTATTATAGGGCTCCTGCTGCGTCTTGATAATTGACGTGTCAATTCTTAGAACGGATCCGAAAGATGAATCTGAAAGACGATCACTCATCTGTACGCCGACGTGTGTTTTACATTGCGAGCAGTGTAAATCACCCTGCTCATTGTTAGGCAAGGTTCACACGGCTTATTCAAGCCGTAATTGCGGGACGGATTTCGCCCGCAATTACGGCGTGAATAAGGGGCGGGGCGGGGGTGCTGCCCGACGGCCCCACAGACTTTCATTATCCACGGCGCGTATTGCGCCTGGATAATGTGCATGTCACTTTCTCCCCGCCCGGGGGATTCGCCGAGCAAGGAGGAGAGACGGAATCCATAGTTCTCTATGAGAACTGTGGATTACCGTAATGACTGCGACGGATTCCAGCCGTATTGCAGCGCAGTACGGAGCGCAATACAGCTGCAATCCGTCCCAGAAATAAGCCTTGTGAACGGCCCCTTAGATGCATGTTTGGGTCTCTCTAGACGGACCTAAACACGCATCTAAGAACGTATGTTCACATGGACTCAACACGCCGTGTGAACATACCCAAAGGGTCCGTCTACACGGCAGGGTTTTCAGCTGGTTTTCGGATTTGAAAACCGACTGCCAACCTTCCACATAGACTTTAATAAAAATCTGTTCAGCAGTCTCCACTGAATGGATTTTCTGCCGGACGTTTTCTTACACCGTCGGCGTGCCGAAAAACTTAGAACATCAATCATCCGCCCAGTTTTCAGGCAGAAGCTGTGCATTTCAGTGGCTGAGGGAGCGGGCGAATCCGCAAACTGCGGACAAGACTGTCCCCCAAAACCTTTTAAAAGATGATCAAATACTGGCCGGATTCTTAAGACGTGTGGACGCACTCTAAGACTTTCTTTGTTGCCCATAGCAACCCATCAGAGCTCCCCTTGCATCTCTTCAGAGCACGATATGGGTAGGTTTACACGGTGTATAGTGGTGCGTACCTGTGTGCGCCGCTATACACCTGCTGTTAGAAGTACGTGCTGGCCAGCGTGTACTTCCAACAGCGCTCCAGCCCCCATTCACCTTAACTTTCTCCGGGATATCACTCCTTCTACAGGCGCACAGAACGCACCGCTATATGTCGGGGAATACGATGTGAAATCATAGCACTCAATAAGTTCTATAATTTTACCGTATTTGCGGGGCGTACTTCAGGCACATTGTAGGGCAATTACACCAGCAAATACACCGTGTTAACGCCCCCTATGAAATGAAAGAGGTGTTCTGATTGGTTGCTATGGGCAACAAAGAAAGTCTTAGACCTAGACAGTTTTCATACATAAGGCCCGAAGTTACCAAGAATGAGGGAGAATCCATATGAATTATTCTTAAATAGGTTTTCTCATCCTAGAAAGTGATGTTATATCAACCTGATCGGAGAAAAAAGTTTTCAACATTTCGTTCCCGGTTGAAACTGCAGCACATCCTCACTGTAGGAGGAGGAACACATTTTTTGGATAGGATTTAGGTGTCTAAATGTGAACAAGAAGTTTTCCACTTACTGACTGCAAGCAGAGATCTTTTGAACGGCAAGGAACTGATAAACAGTGGGCCTCATGTCTAAGGCTATGTTCACACGGCATATTTGCACCGCGTACAGTACGCCCCGCAATACGCCATGTGTTTTTTGAGTCGCGCTGATCAGCCCGCCGGCCCCATAGACATGCATTACTCACGGAGCGTAATCGCCGCAAGCAATCGACATGTCACTTATCTCCCCGCGCGGACAATACGATCGTATTGTACGCACGGGGGGGAGGGGGGGACGCGTAATCCATAGCTCTCTATGGGACCTATGAATTACCGTAATTGTGGCCCGCATTTCGCCGCATATAACGCGCAATACGCAGCGAGATGCGCGCCAAAATAAGTCGTGTGAACATACCCTAAAGGTATGTTCACATGGCATATTTGCGGGGTGTAATTCAGGGCGTAATTATGCTGCAGTACTCCCGTAGTACGTCCTGCAAATATGGTAAATCATAGCACTCATTGAGAGAGTGAATGGGTGCCACTTTAGACGTTATGCGCTGGCCAGCACGTACTTGTAAGGCACCAGGCGTATAGCGGGGTGCACAGTACGTGATGCTATGCGCCATGTGAACATACCCTAATGGCAAAACTGTCTTTGTTACCCATAACAACCAATCAGAGCTCACCTTTGGTTTTTCCAGAGCAGTTTTGCACTTAGTTGTGATACATTAGGCCCACTGCATTTTATAAATATACACTTTTAGGCCTCGTTCACAAGGCTTATTCTGGTAATTGATTGGAGCCGTACTGCGTGCCGTATTTGCGCTGCAGTACAGCTGGAATACGTCCCAGTAACTACGGTTATCCACAGTTCTCATAGAGAACTATGGTCTCCGTCTCTCCTCCCCGCCCGGCGAATCCGCCGCGGGGGGAGAAAGTGACAAGTACATTATTTACGACGTGTACGCGCCGTGAATAACGAGTGTCTATGGGGCAGGCGAGCTCCCGGCCCCCCGCCCCGCACTCCCTGCACGGCTGCCGGCGTAATTGCGGGGCGAAATCCGGCCCCGCATTTACGCCGGCAATAAGCCGTGTGAACATTGCCTTATTCTTTTATAAACTCCGAAAACCAAGTTTGGTAGCGATACAAAATGTGGCCTCCACCTCTGAGCTCTGCTCACACAGCAAAAGGAAATATACAAGAGCCTGAATAATGTTCACGAAGCTGGAAAAAATACTGATGAAAAATAATGATGATCACCGCGTCTACGCTCAGAATCCCCGGATATGGTCAGTATCTGATATTTTAGAAATCACAAGGCCCAGGCTCCACTGTGACTGATCCTTGTGTCCTTTAGGGTGCTTTCACACAGTGCGTTTTTGATGATGAGTTTTTTGTGCAGGAAGGCACAGCAATTAATGCTATTCATTACTGCACAAAAAAAAAATTTGTGCAGCAATGTACAACATTGATTGCTGTGCCTTCCTGCACAAAAAACTCATCAAAAACGCACTGTGTGAAAGCACCCTTATGTGTTACCATAGAGGGTTAGCTGTTTGCACACATGACATGTGTTATCTGATCTGTCAGCAGCAGGTTCTAGAGCAGGAGGAGCTGAGCAGATTGATATATACTGTAGCACTGGGGGGGAAAAGTTCAGTAATATTTGTGTTTTATTTATTTAAATCCCTGTTTGTTCTGGATTAACCCCTGAAAAGGCCTTAATGACCAGTACATTTTTTTAGTTTTTGCCTCCTTGCTTTTCATCAGTCGTAACTTTTTTATTTTTCAGTGACTCAGTTTCTGTGGAGTGTAAAGTGTGGAAACCAAGGGCGGCATGTATGAAATTTGGTGTTTAAATGCCAAATTTCATGTGCATTATAATAGCATAGAATGCGCCTGAGTTATGAAGCCGCTCTACAGCAGGTCATAAATCAGCTGCATTCTAGCGCTTGCACGATGTTTCTGGCTTATGTATAGTACAGACCAAAGTTTGGACACACCTTCTCATTCCAAGAGTTTTCTGTATTTTCATGACTATAAAAATGGTAGATTCACACTGAAGGCATCAAAACTATGAATTAACACATGTGGATTATATACTTTACAAAAAAGTGTGAAACAACTGAAAATATGTCTTCTATTCTAGGTTCTTCAAAGTAGCCACCTTTTGCTTTGATTACTACTTTGCACACTCTTGGCATACTAAAAAAGCCCTCTCTGGACCCATCCTGCGCTGCTAATTACCGACCAGTCTCTAACCTGCCTTTCATCTCTAAACTCCTGGAACGCTTGGTCTACTCCCGTTTAATCCGATAATTCTCTTCTCAATCCTTTGCAATCAGGTTTCCGTACTTTACACTCCACAGAAACTGCTCTAGCTAAAGTTTCCAGTGATCTCTTCACAGCTAAATCTAAGGACAACTACTCATTGTTGCTTCTTCTGGATCTCTCTGCAGCTTTTGACACTGTGGATCACCACCTTCTCCTCAGCATGCTCAGCACCATTGGCCTCCAGGACACCGCTCTCGCTTGGTCTCCATCCTACCTCTCTGACTGCTCCATCAGTGTCTCATTTTCAGGGGTTCCTCAGGGGTCAGTTCTAGGTCCTCTCCTGTTCTCAATCTACACAGCCCCCATTGGACAAACCATCAGTAGATTTGGCTTCCAGTACCATCTCTACGCTGATGACACTCAGCTATACACCTCTTCCCGAGACCTCACTCCTGCCCTGCTACAAAACACCAGTGATTGTCTGTCCGCTGTCTCTGACATCATGTCCTCTCTCTATCTCAAACTAAACCTCACTAAAACTGAACTTCTAGCCATCCCACCTTCTACTAACGGACCCCCATCTGCTATTTCTGTTTCAGTGTGTGGCACCACCATAACTCCTAAGTAGTAAGCCCGCTGTCTGGGGCTTTTACTAGATTCTGATCTGTGATTCACCCCCTGTATCCAATTCTTTGCCCGCTCCTGTCACCTGCACCTCAAGAACATCTCCAGAATCCATCCTTTTCTTATTGTGGAAATATCTCAAACTCTTATTGTTGCCCTCAAAGGAGTTTTATCGTTTGAAGTGTTCATGCTCTTCAGCTAATTCTCTGAGATTGAATTTGAAATCCAGGGGCGAGTCTCTCCTCTCAGCAGGCGTGTCTCTCCTCCCAGGAGGCGTGTCTCTCCTCCCAGGAGGCGTGTCTCCCCTCACTGAAGACCTGTGACATCATCATTCTGACTGCAGAAGGATGTCTGCAGAGGACAGATGTACAGCCTCCTGCACTGTTCTTATGTATCTGCAGAGGACAGCTATACAGCCTCCTGCACTGTTCTTATGTATCTGCAGAGGACAGCTCAACAGCCTCATGCTTAAACAGTTATACAGTCAGCCTGAACTGATGAGACATGTGAGGAGTGTATACTGCCCCCCCCCCTTCCTCTCTGTTACCAGGCAGCAGTCTGTGTTATATGGAGCAATGCACACTGCCCTCCCCCTCTTCCTCTCCCCCTGTTAACAGGCAGGAGACTCTATAACACTCTGTTATATGAGGGGATCTGTGACTTAAACAAGCAGGAATTGCCCAGATCATTCACCCTAGAGCTAGGAGAGGAGTATAGAGGCAGCAGCCCTTGGTTTCACTATTGATTTTAACAGCTCAGAGGGGAGAAAACACAGAGTGTGCAGGCAGCCAATCACAGCGCAGAGGGTGTGTCCTGTCTTGGGGCGTATCCCAACAAGCTGAATGAAATGCCAGCCAGCCATTCACAGTGCAGGGGGCGTGTCTAGGGGGTGGGATTCAGCCAGAGGGCATGTCCCGACCAGCAGCAGCAGAAATAGAATACAGATTTACAGAAAAGCTCATGCTCTGCTAAACCAAGTGACTGAGGTAATGCAACCCAATTACAAAAGTGCTTATTTTTACTGTCCCCATAATCTGAGACATGATCTTTGTAGCGATACAACCCCTTTAATCCTTCTTGTCTTGACTACTGTAACTCCTTCCTTATTGGTCTCCCTCTTTGCAAACTCTCTCCTCTCCAATCTATCCTGAATACAGCAGCCAGGATGATCTATCTTTCCAGCTGCTATACTGATGCCTGTACCCTGTGTCAGTCACTGCACCGGTTGCCCATTCAGTACAGAATATAACATGCTGTAAACTCATCACTGTCACCCATGAGGCTCTCCATAGTGCTGCACCCCTCTTCATCACCTCCCTCATCTCTGTTTACCACCCTACCCGGTCTCTCTGCTCTGCTGATGATCTTAGATTACATGCCTCAGTCATCTCAACCTCCCAGTCTTGTCTCCAAGACTGTCTCTGGAACATGCTACCCCATACGATTAGGCATACTCATAACCCTTAGAGATTTAAGAGCGCTCTGAGAATACATCTTCTAAGGCAGGCCTACCAAGATACATCATTGCTAACCCCCCATTATTAGTCACACACATTTCAGTCACTCCCTGCACTTGGGCACTCAGGCACTTATCTGTATATAGATATACTGTGTTGGGGGCAGGTTCATAGACTTTTTATGGAAACCACCCCATATTTATGAAACATGGCTGGACCATTGTGTAAACCAGGCACTTCTCACCCTTCATCTCACCCATACACCCTAATAGATTGTAAGCTCTCACGAGCAGGGCCCTCACACCTTGTGCCTCATCTGTAAGAAGTAAGTTTTTTGTCTGTATTTATATCATCTAAATTGTAAAGTACTGCGGAATATGTTGGCGCTATATTAATAAATATTAATATTTATACAGAATAAGTAGATATTTAAATTAGATAAATGTAACTTCTACTGAATGTTTTCCCAAAAAATCTATATATCAATCTGCTCAGCTCCTCTTGTTCTATTCCATGCTGCTGGCAGATCAGACAGCATGTTCAATGAGACAGGTTCCATTTTAAAAGGGTTTTCTCAGCATAGGTTTTCAGAGCCATCTTGAGCTTTTTCCCTCTCTCTTACAGCTTAAAATCCAGGGGCGGGTCTCTCCTCCCAGCAGGCGTTTCTTCCCTCACTGAAGAGTGGTGACATCATCACACCCCCTCCCTGCTCCCTCCTGAGTCATCATCATTCTGTGTGAGCAGTGGAAGGGAGTGGACATCACAGCTCTGCAGATCTCCTGAAATGGGCAGTTCTCATGTCTGGAGAGCCATCACCTCCCTGCACAAGGTCCTTTTAACCAGAACACCTGCATTGTTGTAAACAGTTATGCATACAGCCCCCTAATGTGAAAGTGATATCTTGTCATTGTGTCTAGCAGAGTGTATTATATGTGTTATATGGGTGGGGGTAGCAGAGTGTATTATATCTGTGTTATATGGGTGGGGGAGCAGAGTGTATTATATGTGTGTTATATGGGTGGGGGAGCAGAGAGTGTTATATGTGTTTTATATGCGATGGGGGAGCAGAGTGTATTATATGTGTGTTATATGGTAGGGGGGAGCAGAGTTTATTATATAAGTGATATATGGGTGGGGGGATCAGAGTGTATTATATGTGTGTTATATGGGTGTAAGGAGCAGAGTGTATTATATGTGTGTTATATGGGATGGGGGAGCAGAGTGTATTATATGTGGGTTTTATGCTAGGGGGCAGCACAGTGTATTATATTTGTGTTATATGGGTGTCAGGAGCAGAGTGTATTATATGTGTGTTATATGGGTGGGGGGAGCAGAGTGTATTACAGGCAGTCCCCTACTTACATCGTTCCGACTTACATACGTCCCCTAGTTACAAACGGAGACTTATGGGGCGTGGCTGACATTCAACACTGAGTCACGCATCATGATAACCAAGTGCCAGCATGCCACAGATGCACATGAGATACAGAACGTTAGGTGAAATCTTCTAAAAAAGGGAACAGACATCAAAACAAATGTAAAAACTGTTCCCTGTACTATCCCAATTTTTTTTTTGCTGGAATTACTTTTAATAAATATACCTGTTCCGACTTACATACAAATTCAACTTATGAACAAACCTACAGTCCCTATCCCGTTTGTAACCCGGGGACTGCCTTGTATATGTGTGTTATATGGGTGGGGTAGCAGAGTGTGTTATATGTGTTTTATATGCGATGGGGGAGCAGAGTGTATTATATGTGTGTTATAGTTTATTATATGTGTGTTGTATGGGTGAGGGGAGCAGAGTGTTTTATATGGGTGGGGGAGCAGAGTGTATTATATGTGTGTTATATGGGATGGGGGAGCAGAGTGTATTATTTGTGGGTCATATGGTAGGGGGAAGCAGAGTGTATTATATGTGTGTTATATGGGTGGGGGGAGCAGAGTGTATTATATGTGTGATATATGGGTGGGGGGAGCAGAGTGTATTACATGTGTGTTATATGGGTTGGGGATCAGAGTGTATTATATGTGTGTTATATGGGTTGGGGAGCAGAGTGTATTATATGTGTGTTTTATGGGTGAGGGGAGCAGAGTGTATTATATGTGTGTTATATGGGTGGAAGGAGCAGAGTGTATTATATGTGTGTTATATGGGTGGGGGGAGCAGAGTGTATTATATGTGGGTTTTATGGTAGGGGGAAGCAAAGTGTATTATATGTGTGTTATATGGGTGTAAGGAGCAGAGTGTATTATATTATTATTATTTATTTTAGAGCGCCATTGATTCCAGGGCGCTGTACATTCGAGGGGGTTACATACATTACATAAGTCAAACGAGTACAGTGATAAGGGATAATGACAATTGGCACGACAGAAGGAGAGCGGACCCTACCCGCGAAGGCTTACAATCTACAAGGATGGGGAAAGAGACAGGAGGTGAGGGGCAGACATGTCTGTGGAGGAAGTAGTGACAAGTTTAGTGAAGGTTATAGGCAAGCCTGATGAAATGGGTTTTCATGTTGCTTTTGAAGCTGGTGAAAGTGGAGGAGAGTCTGATGTGTTGGGGCAGTGCGTTCCAGAGTGTGGGTGAAGCACGGGAGAAGTTTTGGATGTGTGTTATATGGGTGGGGGGAGCAGAGTGTATTACAGGCAATCCCCGACTTCCATCGTTCCGACTTACATGCGTCCCCTAGTTACAAACGGAGACTTATGGGGCATGGCTGACATTCAACACTGAGTCACGCACCATGATAACCAAGTGCCAGCATGCCACAGCTGCACATGAGATACAGAACATTAGGTGAAATCTTCTAAAAAAGGGCACAGACAGCAAAATAAATGTAAAAACTGTTCCCTGTACTATCCCAATTTTTTTTTTGCTGGAATTACTTTTAATAAATATACCTGTTCCGACTTACATACAAATTCAACTTAGGAGCAAACCTACAGTCCCTATCCCGTTTGTAACCCAGGGACTGCCTTGTATATGTGTGTTATATGGGTGGGGTAGCAGAGTGTATTATATATGTGATATATGGGTGGGGGGAGCAGAGTGTATTATAGTTTTCGTAGAGGGTGGGGGGAGCAGAGTGTATTATATGTGTGTTATATGGCTAGGGGGGAGCAGAGTGTATTATATATGTGTTATATGGGTGGGGGGAGCAGAGTGTATTATATGTGTGTTATATGGCTAGGGGGAGCAGAGTGTATTATATATGTGTGTTATATGGGTGGGGGAGCAGAGTGTATTATATATGTGTGTTATATGGGTGGGGGAGCAGAGTGTATTATATGTGTGTTATATGGGTGGGGGGAGCAGAGTGTATTATATGTGTTATATGGGTGGGGGAGCAGAGTGTATTATATGTGTGTTATATGGGTGGGGGGAGCAGAGTGTATTATATGTGTTTTAAATGGGTGGGGGGAGCAGAGTGTATTATAATTGAGTTATATGTGTGGGGGAGCAGAGTGTATTATATATGTGTGTTATATGGGTGGGGGAGCAGAGTGTATTATATGTGTGTTATATGGGTGAGGGGAGCAGAGTGTATTATATGTGTGTTATATGTGTGGGGGGAGCAGAGTGTATTATATGTGTGTTATATGTGTGGGGGGAGCAGAGTGTATTATATGTGTGTTATATGGGTGGGGGAGCAGAGTGTATTATATGTGTGTTATCTGGGTGGGGCAAGCAGAGTGTATTATATGTGTGTTATCTGGGTGGGGCAAGCAGAGTGTATTATATGTGTGTTATCTGGGAGGGGCAAGCAGAGTGTATTATATGTGTGTTATCTGGGTGGGGCAAGCAGAGTGTAGTACTCAGGCTGCAGAGCAGCAGGTTCTAGCTGTAGTGAGCATACTTTAGGCTAAATCTACCCAGCAAATATCAAAATGTCGTCCAAAATCCAACAGCATTTTGACATTGTAGAGCCGCGGTGTTTAGTGCGGTTTTGCGGTTTTGGTGCGGTTTGAATGTATGGCAATCCAGCAGAATATACAACATGTTGCATATTCCGCTGGATCTTAAAACCGATGGTAAAAAATCTGTGCTGTGTAGACTACAGCACAGATTTTATACTGCTGTCTTTTATAGCCTTATACTGCCTTACCAACACTATGACGTGTACGGGTAAGTCAAATACCGGTACGGGGTTAAAGTATTCGAATACATGAAAACTATTCAGAATTGTTTAGCTAATAAAAGAGCTTCAGTAAATGTTGTCATATGATAAACTGTAGGAGAGACGGATTCATATTTGGAGGAGGAAGTAATCCTATTATATGGCGGTGACCGGGTGTATCTGTTTCTACGTGCCAGTCACTGGCAAGTAACAGCTGGCCCTGATTGCACCAAGCCCAATAAAGGGGAGATAGGACACAATAGTGAAGAAATGAGGTAACTCAGGGAAGAACTGTCTGCAGGATGGCAAATAGGCAAATATGAGAAAACTCACCACTGGATAACTGATAGTGGATCAGCAGTCGTTGTTCCTGGCACAGAATATATCAACGAGAAACAGTCTTGACTGTGTATCTTGGCAGTGAAAGAGTCATAAAAAGGGTTTCAGGATGTTGAATTCTCCTCTATTAAATCTTAAGTAAATATTATTATACTCTTAGGCTACGTATGACTAAAGCTCATGCTGTGCATAATACAGCAAAAAAACTGTCTTCTTGAGAATTCCTCACTGTGCTCATAGAGATGCCATCCACAGTGTCCCCATAATAGTATCAGCCACCATAATAGAGTTTGTCCTTGATAATAGAATAGCCTGGCTCCATTTAGTATCTCTTTAACCCCTTCACGACCTTGGCCGTATCCATACGTCCAGGTGGTTTGGGGGTTCACGCACCTGGACGTATGGATACGTCCTGAGGATCGCGCGAACTCTAAAGCAGAGTTCGCGTGATCGGCGCGGGATGTCAGCTGTAATATACAGCTGACATCCCGCAGCGTCGGCCCCGACCCCGGATCGCTCCGGGGGGGGGGGCGGTTTAACCCCTTTAAATTTTATCGCGACGGATCGGTCGCAATAACTAAGGGAGACGCAGGAGGAGATTGCTGTATTTTGTTCAAAACATCTCACAAAAACCTTAATAAAAATTGAACATAGCATCATATGAAACCAATAATGGTACCAATAAAAACCTCAACTCATCCCGCAAAAAACAAGCCCATACACAGCTCTGCACACAGCAAAATAAAAAAGTTATGGCTGTCAGAATAGGACAACATAAAAAACGCAATTTTTTATAGACGTATTTCTACTGTGTAAAAGTAATAAAACAGAAAAAACTATAAAATATATATCATTGTAACTGTACCGACCTCCATAGTAAAGTTATCACATCATTTACACTGCACGGCGAATGCTGTAAAATTGAAACTCAAAAAACAATGACCGAACTGCCTTTTCCCCCCCCATTTTCATTGCCCCATGCGAAAAAAACTATGGAACACCTGTGCATCCAAAAAATGCACAGTACACCCTATATGAGATCCCGAGGGGTGTTGAATCTAAAATGGGGCGACTTCTGGAAGGTTTCGTCTGTTCTGCTACTTTGGGGTCTTTGCAGATGCGACATGGCCCCACCAAAATCTGCGTTCCAAAAGCCAAATAGCGCTCCCTCCATTATACGCCCTGCTATGCCCCCAAACAGCAGTTTACACCCACATGTAGGTATTGCCGGAACTTGGAAGAAATTGCTTAACAAAGTTTTAGGGTTCTTTTTTCCAGGTTTCCCTTGTATATATGAAACTTTTTAAGATAAAATTGCAAATTATTGGAAAAAAATGTTTTTTTAATTTTCACAGCCTTATGCTAAAAAAAATTTGTGAATTACGTGTGGGGTCTATATACTCAATGCCCCCCTGGATATATTCCTTAAGGGGTGTAGTTTCCAAATATGCGTCTATTTAGGGGTGTTTATTAAGTTTTAGCACCTTAGGGTTCCCCAAACCTGGAAATGGCGCCTAAATAAAATCGTATTGAAAATGAGACCCCAGAGTATAGAAAGGTGCTCCTCCTATTCTGGGCTTATGGTTGAGCCAAATAATGCACTACGGCCACATATGGCAATCTCTAAAAACGGCAGACCTGGGGGAATTGATATTATGTTGCATTTACCTAGCCCACTTTACTGTATTCCAGTGAATAATGGATAAATATTGGGAAAAACTGCAAAAAAAGTGAAATTTTGAAATTTCACCTCCACTTTTGCTTTAATTTCTGTGAAATATCTAAAGGGTTATCAAACTTTCTAAATAGTGTTTTTAAATACGTTAAGGGGTCTAGTTTCCAGATGGTGTCACTTTTTGGGGGTATCTAACATGCAGGCCCCTCAAAGCCACGTCAGAACTGGAGTGGTCCCCAAAAAAATGTATATTGCAAAATTTTCTTGAAAATTGAGAAATTTTCTACTAAAATTTCAAAGCCCCCTAATGTCGTAAAAAAAAAAAAAGACATTTAAAAAATGATGCCAACCTATAGTGGACATAGATGCTAGTTATAAACTATTTTGTGGGGGAATAATTATCTGTCTTGCACGCCAGAAATTTTGCAACTTTCAAAATCGCAAATTTTTCTAAATTTTCATGAAATTTTGATATTTTTCACAAAAAACAAGGATTGTTTGGATAAAAATTTCTTACTAACTTAAAGCACAATGTGTCACGAGAAAACAATCTCTGAATCACATGAATAGGGAAAAGTGTCAAAAAATTATTCTCACATAAAGTGACATATGCCAGATTTCAAAAATAGGGCTGTATCAGGACGGTCAAAACAGGCTGGGTCCTTAAGGGGTTAAATTGGAATTTTAAGTAAATGTCCAAGTTCTCCTTCAGACTAAACAGGAGCACACGTGATAATGTCTTGTAAAAAATGGAAATGTATTTTTTGTGGAAGTTGTAAAATTACAGGAAAACATAAAAATTGTAGTTTTGATGTAGCATTGATGTTCAAGTCTTGTATTTTGGGCCTCTTTGTGTTTATGTGCGTCTCTTGTTCTTATCTAAACCTTTTTTGTCTACCATTCTGCTTCATGTACATTTAAAGGGCCAGCGCGCCGGTAATTGGATAATTGCCGGGCGCTGACCCTTTGTAGTTTATGGATCCACGTCACTTCCCTGCTGGATCTTTGTTGCCTCCGTGCCCTCGAGAAAGCGTTATCGTTGTTCCTGTCTCTTCTGTATTCCTGACCTCTGCCTACGTTTCTCGACTCCAAACCTTTGCCGTCTGCCCTGACCTAATGCCTGTCCCCGACTACGTCTACGCTTCACGACTTTGTACCACCCTACACCTCGGCTGCCTCACGCTACACCTCGACTGCCTCCGCAAGCAAGTCGCGTCAGGGGTAGCGACCTGGTAGACTCCCGCTGCAGCAAGTCCATCCCGCTTTGCGGCTGGCTCTGGTGGAAACTGGGACCTACTTAGATTCCGCTCCCTGGCGTAGCTTACACCATCGCCTGCGGTGGTCCAGTGGATCCACTATCCCGGCCGTTACAGTAAGATCCAGCCATGGATCCCGCCAAGGTGCCCCTGCCAAGTATTGCGGACCTTACTACCGTTGTCGCCCAGCAATCGCAACAGATCGCACAACAGGCACAGCACTTGGGCCTGCTTTCCGCCATGCTGAGACAACTGCTAACGCCCCAGCAGCAACCATCTACATCGCCGGTGGTACCTCCTACACCAGCTGTTCCGTTGGCAACTGTGGGGCCTAAGCTGCGCTTACCTCTACCCACCAAATTGGACGGGGACCTGAAGCGTTGCCGGGGATTTACTACCCAGTGTTCTATGCATGTGGAACTGATGGCCGATCAGTTTCTCTCTGAAAAGTCTAAGGTCGCGTTCGTGGTGGGCCTGCTATTTGGAAAGGCCCTTGCTTGGGCAACCCCCCACTGAGATCGGAACGACCCGGTGATGGCGGACCTGCAGGCCTTCCTCCAGGAGTTCCG
The DNA here is from genome assembly GCA_025379985.1 of Phyllomedusa bahiana. Lineage (NCBI taxonomy): Eukaryota > Metazoa > Chordata > Amphibia > Anura > Hylidae > Phyllomedusa > Phyllomedusa bahiana. The sequence continues at coordinate 26,367 of JAODAL010000291.1, read as the reverse complement.
CAGCGTCTTTGAAGAGCCAGCGCGTACATCATCAGCCGAGACGGCACTTCTAAATCTACGCCAGGGTGACTCCTCCATCGGGGATTACGCTGTACAGTTCCGGACCCTGGCTTCGGAACTCTCCTGGAATGATGCCGCTTTTTGCGCTTCCTTCAAGAAGGGCCTGTCTAGTAGGGTCAAGGACGCTCTCGCTGCAAGAGACCTCCCATCTTCCCTGGGTAAATTAATCCACCTAACTAGCCGCTTCGCTGAAAGACAGGAGGAGCTCCGTCAAGAACGAGATTCTGCGCACCCACCCCCCACTCCCTCGTCTGGTTTTCCATTTCCCAAAGGTCGTTGCAACCGCCTCCCCAGCCCCAATAAAAAACCCATCATTAGGCGGGCCCATTGTGGGAGCAGGAGCTGTCCCGCTGTCGTTTGGGAAAAATTTTTTATGCCAGCCCGGGCCCATTTTGCAAAGTTCCCGATGCGTCCTCAGCCTGCGGGAAAACGCTCCCTAGTTTCCGGGGAGAGCTTTCCCTAAGTGCCAACTTTTCCCTCCCCAACGTTTGGTTAAATTTCCCGGTGGGGGTTTACGGTTTCCTTTTTGGGTGCGGGCCCTTTCCGGGACTCTGGGTCTGCCAGGAATTTATCCTGCCTTTTTGGGTTTCCCCGTTACTGCCTTTGCGTACTTTGCCTGAAAAGCCTTTGGTCTTTTCCTGGGTCATGGAAACTCCAAAAGATCCCATTCAGTCATCACCCGGCCCGGTGTCTCTCCGCATGGGACCGCAAAGGAGGAGAACTTTTCCCACTATTGCCGCGTTTTCCCCTGGGCGATCCTATTGGGGCTTCTCTGGCTGCAACGTCATCCCCCTACGCTCGACTGGAAAAACAGGAGAAGTCCTGTGTTGGTACCCAGTCCAGGATTGCTGTTTTGGGGACCCATGCCCCGTGGGCTACCACTTCTCCGCGGTTTGCCCGCCAAGGCTCTGCAAGGCTACAGTGAGTACCAGGATTTCGCAGGACGTCTTTTTGGAGAAACAGGGATGAGCGCTGCCACACCATCGGCCTTATGATGCCCGATTGACCTTCTCCTGGACTAGCCCCCCTTGGGGAAAGGGTCTATCCGTTGTCATGCCGAGATGCAGGCCTATGTCGGCATACATACAGGAAATTTGCAGAAGGACTTCATTCCAAGTCTTCTCTCCGGCCGGTGCTGGGTTCTTTTTTTGTGCAGAAAGAAGGACGGCTCTTTCGCCCGTGCATTGATTATTAGAGGATAAACAAGATCACGGATGTGAAGAAGCCGCTTCCCACTTCCATTGATCTCCGGAACTCTTCGATCATCTCACTGGGGGAGGGCAAAGTATTCTCGATTTGGACTTGCAAGGGGCCTATAACCCATCAGACTACGAGGGGAGGAGGGAATGGAAAACGGCTTTCATACTCGAGATGGGATTTGAATAACCCCCTTGGTGATGCTTCGGACTTTGCAACGCCCCGAGTCGTTTTTCTAGAGTTCGTCAATGACGCCTTCAGGGATTATTGTTACACCTGCGTCATAGTATATCTGGATGACCATCCTGATCTTTTCCCAGACCTCCAGGCCCATCGGGAACAGTAGACAAGGTGCGCCAGGTTCTGAGGCGTCTGCGGCAACAACCATCTGTACGCTAAAACTGGAGAAACTGCTTATTCCATCAGACAGACTGCCGTTCCTTGGATATATCGTCTCTGCTAAGGGTCTGCAGATGGATCCAGCTAAACTCTCTGCGGTCCTGCAATGGCCCCGTCCTGTCGGGTCTTCGGGGATACAGCGCTTTGGGATTCGCAACTTATTATCGTCAGTTCATTCCTCAGGTTCTCCCCCATGGTGCTCCCATTGTGGCCTCTCACCAGAAGAACGCACGAACCCGAGATGTTGGCCTCCGGAGGCTGAAAAGGCGTTCTACATACTAAAGATTGCCATTCTCTCGGCACGGTTGTCTTGGGTCCGGCCAGATCCCGAGAAGCACGTTTCTCCTTAGTAGTGGATCCCTACCTCCGTGGGGGAGGGGTGGTCCTCACACAGAAAATTAGCCCAAAGGCAAGACTCTCACATGCGGGTTTTCTCCTCAGGACTTTTCGCCGGCAGAGCGGAAACTTATGCCATTGGTGATAGGGAGCTCTTGGCCATCAAGTTGCCTTGGTGGAGTGGCGGACTATCTACTGGGGGGGCTCGTCACCCAAGTTGACTCTTTAGGATCACAATAAATCTCCTGAAATCTTCAGAGGACTCAGCGTCTAAACCCTCGTCAAGCCAGGTGGTCTCTGTTCTTCTCACGCTTTGACTTCCGCATTCACTTCCGGCCTGCTGAGAAAAATTTTAAGGCTGACGCCCTCTCTCGTCCCTCTGATATTGTTGGTGAAGATCCGGTGTCACAGCACATTATTTCTCCCGAACTATTGGTTCACATTGCTCCCGTAGATCTCCAAAACGTTCCTTCGGGCAAGACTTACGTGCCGCCTGCACTCAGGAAAAGGATACTGGAGTGGGGGGCATAGCTCCCTGGTGGCTGGTCACCCCGGAGCACGAAGGTCTTATGCTCTTATCTCTCGGCACTACTGGTGGCTGATTTTGGCTCAAGACGTCAAGGACTTCACCCTCTCCTGTGTCACGTGTGCTCGAAACAAGGTCCCATGTCACGGGCCCGCAGGTCTCTTACTGCCGCTGTCCGTTCCAGAAACTCCTTGGACACACATAGCCATGGATTTCATCACGGACCTACCAGTTTCTTCAGGGAATTCTGTCATTTGGGTGGTCACGGACTGATTCTCAAAGATGTCCCATTTTGTGCCTCTTCCCGGACTGCCGTCTGCTCCACAATTGGCCGGTCACTTCTTCCAGCATATTTTCCGTCTTCATGGGTTACCTTCGCACATCGTCTCCGATCGGGGCATTCAATTCGTATCCCAATTTTGGCGTGCGCTGTGTTCCTGTCTGCAAGTCAAGTTAGACTTTTCATCGGCCTACCACCCTCAGTCCAATGGGCAGGTGGAGTGAGTGAACCAGATCCTGGGAGAATACTTGCATCATTTTGTATCCGGACAACTGGGCCGAGCTGCTCCCTTGGGCCGAGTCCTCTTATAAACATCGTGATTTGGATACAGCCGGCGTCTCTTTTTTGTGGTCTATGGCCGCCACCCGCACCCCCCACTTCCCCTGCCCACTGAGTCGGAGGTGCCTGCTGTCGATAACCAAGTTCGGGATATCAAGGCCATGTGGCAAGAGACTCGTCATTCCCTACTTTGGGCCTCTGCTCGTATGAAGTCTCAGGCAGACAAAAGGAGAAGACCTGCCCTGACATTCCTCCCAGGGGACAAGGTTTGGCTGTCCTCGAAGTACGTGCGCCTGAAGATTCCCAGTTACAAGTTGGGCCCTCGCTTCCTAGGACCCTTCAAGGCAGCTTAACCCGGTGATGTACAAACTCTGCTTACCTCCCTCACTCCGGATCCAAAACGCTTTCCATGTCTCCCATCTCAAGCCTCTGGTCCTGAACCGGTTTTCTCAGAAGAATGTATTGCCTCCCCCGGTAGCTGATTCTGCTGACATCTTCGAGGTAAAAGACATCCTGGCCATGAAGACTGTCAGAGGGAAGCGCTTCTTCCTCATGGATTGGAAGGGCTTCGGACCCGAGGAGAAATCCTAGGAGCCAGAATCTAATATCCTGAATCATGATCTCATCCACAGGTTCCTGCTGCCTAAAAAGGAGGGGAGACCTAAAGGGGGGGGGGTACTGTAATGGGTGGCGCCGCATCCCGGTCCACGAGTCGCGGGCGCACCCGTGTCCCTCTCTCTGAGCGCCCAGCGGGGACGGGTGGCGCCGCTTGCCGTACTACGTCCAGCGGCGCCTGCACGCCCCCTAGCACGCGTGCTCTTTCATGTAAATTGGATAATTGCCGGGCGCTGACCCTGTACAGTTTATGGATCCACGTCACTTCCCTGCTTGATCTTTTTTGCCTCAGTGCCCTAGAGAAAGCGTTATCATTGTTCCTGTCTCTTCTGTGTTTCTGACCTCCGCCTACGTTTCTCGACTCCGATCCTTTGCCGCCTGCCTTGACCTACTGCCTGTCCCCGACTACGTCTACGCCTCACGACTTTGTACCACGCTACACCTCGGCTGCCTCACGCTACACCTCGACTGACTCTGCAAGCAAGTCATGTCAGGGGTAGCGACCTGGTAGGACTCCCGCCGCAGAGAGTCCATCCCGCTTTGCGGCGGGCTCTGGTGAAAATCGGGACCTACTTAGATTCCGCTCCCTGGCATGGCTTACACCATCACTTGCGGTGGTCCAGTGGATCCACTATCCCGGCCGTTACATCTTGGTTCTCTTCCTACCTCTCTGACTACTCATTTATGAATCTCGCCACGTCAGGGCACACCTTTCCGCCGGTTTTCCAGCGAAATCTGCGCCTGATTTATGTCGGCACCGAGGCGCGCTCATACATTCCATGTAAAGTCCGCCGCGCCTCGCCAGTGTTTGAGGCGCAGTGCGGGACTTAGGCACAGTGCGGCGCTGCGCCTATGATTCGCCGCCTGAGGTAGTGCACTCATACATGCGGGGAAATGTCCGCCGCGCCTCGCCAGTGTGTGGGGCGCAGTGCGGGGACTAAGGCGCAGTGCGGGGCTGCGCCTAAGATTCGCCGTCCGAGGAGGTGCGCTCGTACATGCAGGGAAAAGTTCCCTGCGCCTCGCCAGTGTGTGGAGCACAGTGCGGGGACATGGGCGCAGTGCGGGGACATGTGCGCAGTGCGGGACTGCGCCTCACATGTATTCCGATTCGAGACAGGCTGGAAAACAGCGAGAAATCATTAAAGATGTCCGTGCGGAGTATGAATAAAAAAATCGCCTTTATAAAGGCAAAAACATTCTCAGAAAAGAGCTCAAACCTCAAAAATAAAAAAATTAATTAAAAAAAATCACTTTCCAATATCCTAATTCAAGAATTAGGATATTGGAAATTGCCGGGAAATACAGTTTCAAATTCTGAAAGCTATTCTCATTGGTCGGCAGAAACCGGCCAATCAGAATAGGAGCGACAGTGAACCATTAAAACTTATGGAGAAATATTGACCAATTAGACTCAAAGGCGGGACAGTTCAAAATACAGTAAAAATGCTGAAAAGAGCTGATTGGCTGAGCTAGCAGGGGCTTGGCTATCCCGGCCAATCAGAATAGGAGCGACAGGGACCCATTATAGCCTATGGAGAAGTTAGAACCAATCAAAATCAAAGGCGGGACAGTTCAAAATACAGTAAAAATGCAGAAAAGAGCTGATTGGCTGAGCTAGCAGGGGCTTGGCTATCCCAGCCAATCAGAGCGTGAGCTACTTCTCCCATTGTAGTCTATGGAGAGATCGGCGCAATGAAATCTCGGCTCTCAGCGCCGTGCGGCATGGAGTATGATTAAAAAAAACATTTTTATTAGTTGTCATATATTCTCTGAAAAAAAGCTCAAACCTTCTATAAACATAACTCAATTCTATCCCTAACAATGCGTTTGTCGCCGAGACCGGCGCTACATAGGGAATTGCAATAGAAAGAATTGCCGGGAAATACAGTAATTCAAATTCGGTACGCTATTCTGATTGGTCGGCATAAACCAGCCAATCAGAATAGGAGCGACAAAGACCCATTATATCCTATGGAGAAGTTTTGACCAATCAAAATCAAAGGCGGGACAGTTCAAAAGATAGTAAAAATGCAGAAAAGAGCTGATTGGCTGAGCTAGCGGTGGCTTGGCTATCCCTGCCAATCAGAGCGCGAGCTACGTCTCACATTTTAGTATATTGTGAGAACGGCGCCCTGTAATCTCTGCGCTCAGTGCTGTGCGGCATGGAGTATGAATAAAAAAATAATTTTTATTAAGTGTAAAACATTATCAGATAAAGCGCTGAAACCTTCTATAAAAATAAATCAGTTAAATCCCTAACAACGCGTTTGTCGCCGAGACCGGCGCTACATAAGGAATTGCAATATAGAGAATTGCCGGGAAATACAGTAATTCAAATTGTTTAAGCTATTCTCATTGGTCGGCATAAAACCAGGCCAATCAGAATAGAGCGAAGAGACAGGGGAAGAAACAAACCGGTGGCCCATTATAACCTATGGAGGAGAATTGACCAATCAGAATAGGAGCGACAGGGACCCATTCTAACCTATGGAGAAATATTGACCAATCATATTCAAAGACGGGACAGTTAAAAATACAGTAAAAAGGCAGAAAAGAGCTGATTGGTTGAAGCGGCGGGGGCTCGTCCAGCTTAGCCAATCAGAGCGCAAGCTACTTTCTCATAGAGTTCTATGGGAAAAGAAATGCAGAGCGTGCTCTGTGATTGGCTAAGTTAAAAGAGGCGCCGTTATTTGGACCAATGGGAGAGGAAGCGACGCTCCTATGGGTTTTCTAATGCAATCTGAAATAAAACTGTACATGGCCGAAATCAAATGATAATACTGCCGAAGTTGTCCTGATGTGTATATAAAATGAATAATAATATGGGGGTAAAGAAAAAAAAATATTAATTCAATAAAATCAGGTTTATTTCTTTATTTTCGTTAGCCAAGGATCAATAGTATGGGTGTATTGAAAATAAAGAAATTATCATAAATTACTTTTTATTATTGTACTGGTGTAAGTTGAGAAATACGGGACATTTTTTTGCCCTAATGGCAAATCTATTTCCACTTCGACTCCTCAGGCTCAGGCAGATCACATTGAGATAGGTCTGCCTGTTCAAGCAGTAATGCGCCTAGTTTTGCCGAACCACATGCATATATGTGTCTAATATTACGAGTGTGCTGCAATGCCCCCAGAACGCCCCCTCATGTTAGGCGCATTAGAAAGTGTCAAGTCTTACCAACAATGCGCCTAACACATTAGTTTCCCGCATTAGACATCATAGCCGTCTCACTTTGGAACATTTTACGCCAGAAAAGGGTGAAAAACCCGATCATACATGTCTCCCCTTGTGTCTGAACTGTAAGTAGCTTTTTGCTATGTAAATGCATTGTGTGAATGACGGCGCATATTTTACATAGCAGCCTATTTGAAGTGTTTAGAACATTGTTTTGTCACATGTTTCGGCGCAAAATGTATGCTAAAATACATGCCAAAATATGTCATGTGAATATGTACGGGGCTGCGCCAGAAGACTGGCATTATTTCAGCCCGAAAGCTGGTGCAGCCCCGTTCGCTATATTTTTAATCAGACGCACTCCAGTATTAGGCGCATTACAGAGCGCTCACAGCATTTTGTAATGCGCCTGAGATCGGGGGGCGCTCTGGAGGCGTGTCGCCCTAGAACCGTACGAAGCTACTCATTTATGACATTTGATCGGCAGATCCAGGCGCATTTTTGCTGGAACAGGTAGAGCACTTTAAAAGTGGTTTACCTGAGCCTGAAGTGTCGCTTTGTAGCTAGAAAGTGCTAAATCTATGACCCGCAGTAGAACAGGTTCATAGATTCAGGCGCATTCTACGCTACTAATGCACGCAAAAAAATGGGGACTGGGCACCAAAAATCATACATGTCACCCTAAGGCTATGTTCACACGGCTTAAAATTGGACGTATTTCAGTCCGTAATTACGCGCCGGAGTGCACAAATTACGGTAATCCACAGTTCTCATAGAGAACTATGGATTACGTCTCCTCTCCCTGCTCGGCGAATATGCCGAGGGGGGAGATAATTGACATGTGAATTACCAGCGGCGTATACGCGCCGCTGGTAATGCAAGTCTATGGGCCGGCGAGGTGCCGGCTCCCGCCCCGTCCACACAGCGTAATTGCGGGGCGTAATTACGCCCTGCAAATACACCGTGTGAACCTAGCCTAAGTGTTCACTCTTTAAAATCCCTATAATGTTGCTAGAAGTGCTTCATATGAGTATCTGTTGTTGCCTGTTGCACAAACCAGCAGTAATCTCCCATCCTGTTGGAGTTCCAACCTCCTTGATATCGCATCTCCGTTGTAGACATGTCCTTACGAAATCTCTCTACATATCCATCACTGACATCTCCCAAATTAGGAGTAAAGAAGACAATATGTTACTGTAAGAAATGCATTTTTTTAGAAACATTCTGCAACCAAGCTGTTCATATGCTTTGGGCATCTTCTCAAATAATTCAACATAGTTCCCCACACGTTCCTTCTCAGTTAAGTTGTGCACTACAGAAACAAACATCATTTTCTATTGCGTCGTTCACAGAAAGCTGAAATTGAAGTGCAACCCTGCAGCAATTTCCAGGCGTTGTGACTTTTTCTTAGAAGTCCTTAATAAGCCCGATTTTTCAAAAATTTCTAAAATGTTTGGATGTGTAAGTAGACTTCCCTTCCCCTACTATATATAAGAGTGTTTTAAAACGTGATTTATGTAATAAGGCACTTCCGTGCTTGAAACGCGTAAGCAGTGATTTTCTCTGTCACAATGTAAAGCTGTTCTAAGAATTATATGGAATAAAGAATTTTGTTTTATCATTCAAAAATGCAAAGCAGCTTTGCCGATCCAGCACTCCCAAAATATGAGCGAACAAAAGTTTGATTAAAATATACATATTTATTTGATTGCAGTTAAAAGTTAGCGCAGTTACAAGCGCATTGTCCCACTCAGAGGAGACCTACGGATTTCGGAGATGTGTCATTAGACGTGGTAAAGAAATTAGCATGTGTTGCAGATTTTTAACTCTGTAGCAAGTCGATTTCTGTTGCCGATTTTTGTGTGAATTTTCCCTATTGACTTGAGTGTGATTAAAATCTGCACCAAAATGTGTAGCAACATCCACACAAACTGTTGTAAATTTTTTTCACATTTTTTGTACCTGCAAATTTTGTGTGCAAAACTTTTGCAGCAAATCTGCCCTGTGTGCATTCACCCTAAGGGTGCAGATTGCTGCAGATTTTCATGGAAAATCCACAGTTTATTACATTATCAGTTATGTGGATGGGATTTTACCAATCTCATGCCCATGTTTTGGAAATTTTCTGAATTAAAATTGACCTGCTGTGGGGATGTTTAAAGCTGAATGCACACAGGACTGATTTGCTGTAGACACCCGTGCAGATTTTACTGCAGATTTTTTACACTGCCTTCAGTGGGTAATAGTAAAATCCACAGGAAACGTTAACCCGAAGGTTTTAATGCACATTTTGCCTACTCCCTTTAATATCAATGTAGAAAAATCTGCAGTAAATGCGTTCCGGTGGTTACGGTTAAAAGGGGTTGTCTTTTTACAAAAAAATGCTTTCAAATTGTATTGAACAAAAAATTAAAGACTTTTTTAAAAATTAAAATTGCTTTGTTCTTTGTTTTTTTAAGGGTACAATAAATTTATGACCCCCGGGCTTTTTCGTTCCCTCAGTCCCCGAATGGTACATCTCCCCCCCCTGCGTTTGTTCAGTATGCAGTGAGTGACTTATCACAGGTGCGGCAGCTCTTGTGCTGGGCAAAAAAGCTTGTTTTCTAAATAAACGCACTTTTAAATTGGGCTTTTGTTGAGGGATCAGAAAAAAACCTTTGTGAGCAGTTTCAGAAGCTTCGGCTATTGAAAATGAAAACAGAGAGTTGAATACCCCAGGGAGCTGTATGCAAATTAGTCCCTTGAACCCAGGAAGGACAGAGTTTTCATTCATCCCTATAAAAACCCCTGTGGGGAGACAACTCCTTTAATCTGCAGTAATATGCAGTCAATTTCTGTTGCAGATTAGTACAGATTTTTTTACTTCAATGGGGCACAATCTACATCAAAATCTGCACCAAAACACACACAATTTACTACAGATTCTCACCTGCGGATTTTCTGCTAAAAATTTCTGCACATCTGTCCTGCTCGCATTTAGCTTAAGAATTGTTGTAGGGAAGTGCTGAAAAAGTGACCACTAAGATGTTTGTGTGTTTAATTCTCCAGGGACAAGTTACTGCAGGGAGAAGGTTTTTACTGCAGCCTGGAGCGGATGGAGAAGAAAAGAGAAAAAGAACAACTCCTCAGAGAAGCGCTCCCGTGAGATCCTGTTTCAGGGGTTTTTTTTCTTTTTAGTTAGTTGGCTGTATTCATGTCTGTGGGGCCTTTTTGGGGGTGTTGTGGTTTTAAAAGTTAATATTTTATTTTATTTTGTGAGTGGTTGTATTGGTTGGGGGGCCCCCTGCAAGCTTTGCCCCCGGGGAGGGCCATTCCTTTGGGGACCCCCACCCCGGGGGGCCCGCCCGCCTCGCCCCCCCAGAGGAAGCCCCGTTTTGCGCGGGTTTTATAAAAGTCCGCAAAATACGTTGCCGGTACAGGGAGGGAGGGTGGTGTTAACAGCGTGCAGGGGGGGCAGGGGGTTTCACCGCGCCCCTGCGACGCTGGGTTCCTCGGCGGCAGCTCTGCCCGGGCCCGGGGAATCCATGGGAAATGCGGCGGTAAGCGACGAGGTGATGTCCGGCTTACAACGCTCAGCAGTTCCGGACCGAGGGAGACTTTTTTTTATTTTAAATTAGCTACAGGGGCACCTATGGCTACAGGGGGATATGGTACAAGGGAGGCATCTACTGGGTAAAGGGAGGATCTACTGGCTAAGGTGGGCATTATGGGGTTAAGGGGAGCATTACTGGCTACAGGGTTATCTACTGGTACAAGGAGGGCTTATGGGGAAAGGGACAATTACGGCTCAAGGGGGCATAACTGGGTACAAGGGGGCATTACTGGCTACAGGGGTATCTACTGGGTACAGGGGGGCATCTATGGGGTACAGGGTATATACTGGCTACAGGGGGGCATCTACGGTAAAGGGGTATCAATGGTAAAGGGTATCTACTGGTACAAGGGGGGATTACTGGCAGGGGGTCACCTTCTACAAGGGGGCTTATACTGGTACAAGGGGGGGTTTTACTGGCTTCGGGGGGGATCATGGTACAGGGGTTAATTTCTGGCTACAGGGGGGATCACTGGATACAGGGGGATCAACTGGCTAAAGGGGATCTATGGCTCAAGGGGGGCATCTACTGGCTTTTAGGGGCATCACCTTGCTACAAGGGGGCTTATATGGCTACAAGGGGGCTTCTACTGGCTAAGGGGGCCCTCTACTGGTACAGGGGGCATTTCTGGCACGGGGATCAAGGCTAAAGGTATCTACTGGGAAAAGGGGGGCATTTTCTGGATACGGGGGGCTCTATGGATACGCGGGCATACCTGGTAAGCGGGGGTCACCCGGCTACAGGGGGGGTCACCTGGGTACAGGGGATTACCTCATAAGGGGTATTACCTAGCTACCAAAAAGGGTATAATGGAGAGTTTGTATAGGATAGGAATTGGTGAAAAGTGCTGATAAAATAGGGGTCTAAGATGTTTGTTTTGTAAATTTTACAGGAAAAGTCGGGAGGTGTCAGGGTCTGGGACAAGGGAAGAAGAAGAAAAAAAGAGAAAAAATCTTCAGGACGTCTCCTGTGAGTCACTAGATATAACTTTAAATTTTAACTTTATATGTTGCAAGCCGTGTCAGCGGGGTATCCACCAGTATGGGCACTGTATGCCGGTAATATTGTTTAGTATAAGATATTTACTCAGTAATGGTCAGTTTGTATTTTCGGTCACTATGTCTGGGGGATATGTGGGCTTAGTGGTCTTTATATTTTGGTTTTGCACATTATTTTAAAAAACTTTTTTTATATTTTAGATTTGGTTTATTTGGGGATGAATTGTCCCCTTATGTTATAGGAGGGGGGGGGGGGGGGTTTCTTCACCTCGCCCCCGAGAGCAATTTACCTGGAACGCCCTGGCCCAAAAAAGTATTAGGAGACCTGCGCTGGGGGTACAACTCATCAAGCACCTTAGCCACCTTCTCTGGCAAGTTGCATGCCGACGCAGTCAGCACGATGACGTCACGTCGCCCATCTCAGAGACAAGCACCGGAACAGTTCTGTTAGACGGGGTAATGGAGAGAGGTGAGCATTTTTTTATTCTATTGTGGTGTATATATACCTAAGTATCTACGAGGAGGCCTATATACCTTTCTACGTGGGGGCCTATATACCGGTCTACTGGTTTATATACCTATCCACTAGAGGTATATAGATATCAACAGATTGTGGATTGATAGAGGTAAAAGAGTCCAAATCTTCAGAGGCTTGCCCACTATGTTTGTTGTTTTTTTGGCGGTGCGGCCCCTATTGACTTTATATAATTGAAACACATTTTCTGTACCGACATCAACATGACGTTCTGCTGTGTGCACAGAACCTAGTGCATGACCAGAGCAAGAATAGTCTACAGGTATGTTCACACGATGTACTGCGGCACGTACAATACGCACCGCAGTACATCGTGTCCTTCGGGAGCTCGCGCTAATACGCGCGTACTCCCGCGGCGTGGGGGGGTTGGCAGCCTGCCGGCCCCATAGACATGCATTACTCACAGCGCGTATTCGCCGCAAGTAATGGACATGTCACTTATCTCCCCGCGCGTACAATAAGATTGTATGGTACGAGCGGGGAGAGGAGGCGTAATCCATAGTTCTCTATGAGAGCTATGGATTACCGTAATTTAGGCGCGCACCTCACCCGTACTAGAGCGCTGAAATTATCCCATGTGAACGTACCCTAATACATAAAAAATATTGTAAAATTATACCGCACATACATGCTGTAACAGTGTAGCAATATCTCTGCATTGTACCATCTAGCTCACATCTGGGTGACCGCCATATGCATACAGGGTACATGAAAAGATGTGATGACAACTTACTGTGCCCTGGAGTAATAACAATGAAGAGTAGATTATGTATCACAAGAAAAGACAAGATGAAAACAGCATAAAAAACCTCAACACAAAACATGCAAGTGCAAAGTGGATGACCTGGTAGAAAACGTTGTCTATTTGTCTGGAAGCATATGGGCAATTTACTGTATTGATTAGAAAAAATTAAATTCAAAGCATAATATATTCACTGGACATGTGCTGTGAATATTTCTGAGGTCTAAGATTAGATTGGAGAATCCTTCCATAGAAGACTCATAATTTGGGGTTGGGTACCTCTACTGTATAATCCTTCATTCGTAAGTGCTCTTTACTGTGAATAGACTCTAGGAAAAGCAAAAAAAAACATTAAAGGGAATGTGTCACCAAAAATGAGTCATTGTTTAAGTCCCATTTTTATGTTAAACACAATTTTTAGGAATTTGTTTTTTTTTTTTTGTTTTAATTTTTCATATCGCTTTCAATAATTTTTAATAATTCTTAAGTCTTGCAGTTTTCACTTTGGACACTAGGCCTTGTTTGCACTGCTTTAACAGCAGTCAGAGAGATGCTTTACAGTAGCTTCATGCACATAGGAGACTTAAGACTGACTCAGTCCCATTGACTTCTATTGGAGAGTTTTCTAGTCATGCTCTGTGACCTGGGAAGAAGTCACTGTGCAGGGAGGTGAAAGGGTGAACTGTGACTATCTCCTCTTGTGACTGGTGGATCCTGTGTTATCTATTCACTCTGTTGTCTCCTTTCAGTTTGACCCTCGTTGTGCTGATAATGAGCAGACAACTGAGAATCTTTCTGTACAGAACAGGAAGTGTTAGACTATTATTAGGCTTAGTGGCCAAAGTGAAAACTGCAGGACCTTATTAAAAAAATATTGAAAGTGATATGGAAAATTGAACAAAAATATAACCAACAAATCTTGAAAAATGTGTTGAACAGAAAAATGTGAGTTAAACAAGTCATGTTTGATGACACATTCCCTTTACCTTTAGTGTAGAATCAGCACCAAACATCTATACCATTTCTTTGGCCATCCCGTGTCGTGTGAATCTGCACTTATGCTATTTTTATAGTAGTGTATTCTAAGATAACAAAGTAAAGTGTTAATTGTGTCCTATTAAACAGGATGTAAAATCTTCTGGCAAACGTAGCCTGGGAAATCGAGTCTGGCATGACGGAGTAGCGTGTAGTATGTTTGACTTGTGTGACCTAGAATCTAGACCATCACAAAACAGGATACATGATGAGTTCAGCACAATGCAGCTCGCAGACAGTATTTACACAGTCCTCTTATTTATAGTCCTGTTTACTGCTGTGCTCCCAGAGGGCTGGTGCCACATTTCATGTAATAGTTCAATGTAGTCTCGTTCAGGACTTGGGGCTATGTGAAGTTCCTTTGAGGGGAAATATTTTACAGCATACAACATGATCTAAAATAATTTTCTATGCACCTATACACCTACACTATGAGCCTGCTAAAAAATTAGGAATTATCCACTTTTGATAAATCCTTTTTGTTAAAAGAGGCTATCAAAATCAAGCTGATCTTAGGGTGCCCCACTGCTGAGACCCCAATCAGTTATCAGGGGACCTGGCAGCGTTAACACAGTACAACAGACATGCCCAACATAGCAGGACGTGGGGTCGAACTGCCCAGGAACGCCCCCATACTGGCCAGTTTGTGGACAGAGTTTATATAGGCCATTCCCCATTGCAGGCCACCAGAAATGCTTTGGCTAGTCACAGGCATATGTTGGTCAGGCCTGCAGTAAAGCATTACATGGTGGCTATTAAATTAAGTGGGTTGTCAATGTAAGGCACTGATGTGCTGGTTCCCCTAAACACTGTGGGGGACATGTATAAACCTGGTGCCGACTCGCCAGTGCTGCCTGTTTTTAATACTGTGAGATCCAACAGGATGTATGAAAGTGTCTCACATTATTTTATAAATGTGTCCCATTCTATACCAAAAGTAGTCTCAGCCATGTCACTTTGAAACTGGTATGGATTTGTATGATAGTTTTGCACCAAATTTTGGCCCATTTTTGGAGCATCGTACGACTCTGGCGCGACACGTCCCCGCAATTTTGGCATATTCAAAAGTGTTGTGTCTGGCGTAGAGGTGCACCAAATTGATTTTGGACCACTCCTCCATACAGATCTTTTCCAGATCTTTCAGATTTCGGGGGCTGTCACTGGGCTATACTGAGTTTCAGCTCTCTCCGAAGTTTTTTCCATTGGGTTTAGGTCTGGAGACTGACTAGATTTCTCCAGGACCTTGAAATGCTTCTTACGGAGCCACTCCTTAAATGTCCTGGTTGTGTGTTTTGGGTTATTGTCATGCTGAAAGACCCAACCACGACCCATCTTTAATGCTCTTACTAAGGGAAGGAGGTTGTTGACCAAAATCTCTCAATACGTGGCTTTATCTATCCTTGATTCAATATGATGCAGTCGTCCTGTCTCCTTTGCAGAAAGTTGCCCTCAAAGTATGATGTTTCCACCCCGATGCTTCACGGTTGGGGTGGAGTTGATACCAGAATTTTTTTTGTCTCGTCTGACCACATGACATTCTTCCATGTCTCCTCTGCATCATCCAGATGGTCATTGGCGAACTTCAAACCGGCCTGGACATGTGCTGACATTAGCAGGGGGACCTTGTGTGCCCTGCAGGATTTTAATCCATAACGGTGTAGTGTGTTACCAATGGTAATCTTTGAGACTGTGGTCCCAGCTCTATTCAGGTCATTGACCATGTCCTCCCATGTAGTTCTGGGCCGATTGCTGACCTTTCTCAGAATCATCCTTACCCCACGAGGCGAGATCTTGCATGGAGCCCCCGACCGAGGAAGATTGACAGTCATCTTGTCTTTCTTCCAACAGTTGTTATCTTCTCACCAATCTGCTTGCCTAATGTCCTGTAGCCCATCCCAGTCTTGTGCAGGTCTAAAATTTTGTCCCTGGTGTCCATAGGCAGCATGATGGTCTTTGTGATGGTGGCGAGATTGGAGTGTGATTGATTTGAGTGTGTCTTTTATACAGGTAACAAGTTCCAACAGGTGCAATTAATACACCTAATGAGTACAGAGTAGGAGGGCTTCTTAAAGAAAAACTAACAGGTCTGTGAAAGTCAGAATTCTTGCTGGTTGGTACAGTAGGTAATCAAATACTTATAAATAAAATAAAATCCAAATTAATTATTTAAAAATCATACAATGTGATTTTCTGAATTTGTTTTTAGATTTTGTCTCTTACAGCTGAAGTGTACCTATGATAAAAATTACAGACCTTTCCATTTTTTTTAGGTGGGAAAACTTGCAAAATCACCAGTGTATCAAACACTTATTTTACCCACTGTATAAGTTTATATGATAGAGGAGAGAAGCTGAGCTCTGTGGCATATAAGTTTATGTGATTAGGAGCAGGATCTCTGAATAAAAAGTGAAGAAAAAATGATGATAGGATTCTTTATAGTGGTATTTTAGAGTTGTATAAGCACACTTGTCTGTCGGGGCACAATTAAAAATAAAAGGAAAGGTTCATACTTACCTCCCGAACTCTCCAGTTCAGCCGCAGCGCTCGTCCCCTTTATCCTAGTAGTAGAAGTGACCTTCATCATTCACGTGACAAATGCAGCCAATCACAGGCCACTGAAGTCACATGCACGTGAGGTTAGGGTCTGTGATTGGCTGCTGAATAAATAGGACGAGCACCGCGGCTGAACGGGAGTGTCCAGGAGGTAAGTATGAACCTATTCTTCTTTACTGCTCTTGGATAGTATCTGAAGCGCGGGAAAGCGCATTGGCCTTGATGTTCTTTTCTGCCGGGCAAAAGTGAATCCGAAAGTCAAAGCACGCAAAGAACAGAGACCACCTAGCTTGACCGGGATTAAGACGTTGAGCCGTCTAAAGATACTGGAGGTTCTTGTGGTCCATGTATACATCGATGGGATGATGAGCCCTCTCTCCGCTGGCGAGAACATCTTGGAGAAGAATCCGCACGTGAGAGTCTTGCCCCTAAGTCCTTTTTGCAAGAGGACCACCCCCATCGCCGAGGCATCCACTTTTCCAACGAAAAAGGCTTCTCTGGGTCAGGTTGAGACAGATCAGGGGCTGAAGCGAAGGCAGTCTTTAACTCTGTAAATGCTCTTTGGGCCAGCGGAGACCAGAGTTTCTGGTTGGCGATTTTCTTTGTCAGCGCCACAATCGGTGCCACCAGTGTGGAAAAATGGGGAATAAATTGCCAATAATAATTAGCGAACCCCAGGAAGCACTGAATGGCCCGAAGTCTGACTGGCCGGGGCCACTGCAGAACGGCCGACAACTTAGCTGGATCCATACGCAGGTGTTTATCCGAGACAATGTAGCCCAGAAACGGTAGACTTCTCCAATGAAATAGGCACTTTTCCAGCTTGGTGTACAGGTGATTATTAAGGAGGTGTCTCAATACTTGGTGAACCCGCAGGCGATGGGTCTGCAGATCAGGCGAGAATATCAGGATGTCATCCAGGTAGACAATGACACAAGTGTAGAGGAGGTCCCTAAAGATGTCATTAATGAACTCCTGGAAGACGTCCGGAGCATTGCATAGACCAAAAGGCATCACCAAGTATTCAAAGTGCCCATCACGTGTGTTGAAGGCCGTCTTCCACTCATCGCCCTCACAGATCCTGATGAGGTTGTACACTCCCCGCAAAATCAAATTTAGAAAAGATCTTGGCTCCATGGAGCTGGTTGAAGAGTTCCGAGATCAGTGGCAAGGGGTAACGGTTCTTCACGGTGAATTTATTTAGGCCTCGGTAATCGATGCAGGCACGAAGAGATCCATCCTTCTTTTCGACAAAGAAGAACCCGGCACCGGCTGGCAACGATGACTTGCGGATAAAGCCCTTCTGCAAATTCTCTCGTATATAGGCCGATATAGCCTGCATCTCGGTTGCAGACAATGGATACACCCTACCCCGGGGAGGACTGGTACCGGGCAGGAAATCGATCAGGCAGTCATAGGGCTGATGGGGCGGCATCGTCTAAACCTGCTTTTCCGCAAAATCCCGGTACTCCTCAGGCAGACCTGGCAGGGGCTTGAGGGACAACTGCGGAGAAGTGGGACGCGCCGGGCGAGGTGCTACCAGACAGAGGTTCTGGCAATCAGGTCCCCAACGCGTAACTTTGCCTGTCTTCCAGTTGAGCGTAGGAGCATGGAGCTGCAGCAACGAAAGCAACAACAGGATCGCCAAGGAAGAACGAGGCAGTACATAGAAGGTGATCTTCTCCTTGTGCAGGGCCGCCACCTGGAGAGACACGGGCTTGGTAAGGTACTGTATGGGGTCTCTCAGGAGCTCACCGCTGACCGAAGATATCATCAGTGGCCTTTCCAGTCGAACCGTTGGCAGATGATAGCGAGATACCAGGGAAGTATGGATGAAGTTTCTGGCGGAACCTGGGTCCAGGAAAGCCGGCACCTGGAATGAGAGTCCCGTGTCGGTCGTGGAGAGGGAGAGATCACACCTAGGAAAGCCTCTCCTACGTGGCCTAGGTGCAGGAGTTTCCCGAACGCTGAGGGCGTTGCGGACAGGAAAATGATCCGAGCCGGCACAGTAGAGGCACAAGTTCTCCGCTCAACGACGGGACAGCTCTTGCTCGGACAAGTGAATCTGGCCCACCTGCATGGGTTCCTCACCGGAAGCTTGTGGGGGTGACAACGGAGACCTCTGGAAGACCGGCGTCAGACGGGGCAAACAGCGGAGTCGCACAGAATCGCTACTCTCAGTGAAACGTACGTCTATGCGGGTCCCCAAGTGAATAAGGCCAGTCAGAGAAGACGGAAGGTCTCTGGCAGCAAGTGTGTTCTTTATCCTGCTGGAAAGACCCTTCTTGAATGTGGCGCAAAGGGCTTCATCGCTCCAGGTTAGCTCGGAGGCCAGGGTCCGGAACTGGACAGCATAGTCTCCAACCGATGATTCTTCCTGACGAAGGTTCAGTAGTGCCGTTTCGGCTGATGACACACGTGCTGGTTCCTCAAAAACGCTGTGAAACTCTCGGAGGAAGACCTGCAGGTCAGCCGTAATTGGATCATTCCTGTCCCAGAGAGGCGTAGCCCAAACAAAGCCTTACCGGACAGGAGGCTAACGACAAACGCCACCTTAGAACGCTCAGTAGAAAATTGTTCGACCATCAGCTCAATGTGCATGGAGCACTGGGTGATGAATCCCCTGCAGAGCTTCAGGTCCCTGTCAAACTTTGATGGTAACGACAGCCGGAGCTTGGGACCCACGGTCGCCGACGGGACAGCCTGGTGGAGGGGCCACCGTGGGCGGAGATTGCGACATGCTGCTGGATAGCGAGGAGCTGCTGCATCATGGTGGTGAGCTGAGTCATCTGTTCGGCCTGTTGCACAATCTGCTGCGACTGTTGAGCGACAATGGTAGACAGATCTGCTATACTGGACAGAGGCACCTTGGCGGGATCCATGGCCGGATCTAACTGTTACGGCAGGAGTAGTGGATCCACTGGACCACCGCAATCGATGGTGTAAGCCACGCCAGGGAGCGGGGTCTAAGTAGGTCCCGGTTTTCACCAGAGCCCGCCGCAAAGCGGGATGGACTTGCTGCGGCGGGCGTCCTACCAGGTCACTACCCCTGACGTGACAGGCTTGCGATGGTGGCTGAGGTGCAGCGTGGTACCAAATCGAGAGACGCAACTTGAAGTCTGGGACAGGCAGGTCAGGGCTGGCGGCAAAGGTTCGTGGTCAGAGGACGTAGCGGTAGGTCGGAAACATGGATAAGTCAGGAACACACTAGGAACACTTTCTCTACAGTACTAGACACACATAGATCCGGCGAGGAAGTGCCGGGGTTGGTACTGTTATATAGGGTCAGCGGCCGGCAATTGGCCATTTACCGGCATGCTGTCCCTTTAAATCTGTAACAGCTGCCACGCGCACGCCCTAGAGGGCGGTAGCGCGCACAGCAGCCGGACGAGAGAAGCGAGGAGACTGGAGCACGGCTAGGTAAGTTCTCGTTTCTGGGGGAGCGAGTGCGCCCACGGCCCGACATGCGGACCGCGGCGTCACTCGTCCCCGAAGCAGGGGGAACAGAGGGAACACGGGTGCGCCCGCAGCCCGACCTGCGGGCTGTGGGGCCAGCCATGACAATAGTCAATGGTGTCTGTTGGGCGCCATTGATGTTCATCCTAAAATAGGTCCATTGCCACCTCTGAGTTGAAGCCACTGACGCCAGTGTGAACCAAGCCTTATAGAATAGGGTCCCGAATAAGGGTCCCTCTTTATTTTGCTATTTAATTTTATTTATTTATTTATATAGCATTGTTTCAGTATATTCAACAGCGCTGTACAGACAACAATGCCCATTGGTCATTTGAACTGGTTATAGCCCCCTATATCTATATTTCACCCTATAGATATTACCACAGATACAGAACAACTGAAATCCTTTGTAAACCAATTTTATTATATTATACAAGTTTATACAAAGCAATTACAATATATCGGTCCTTGGTCACTAGGTATATAATCTACAACCCAGCACAGGGAGGATACTCAGGGTTCACATGGCTAATAATTACAGCCTATGCATTCAGTAAGGTACAGGAGAAACAGAAAAGCTAATGTAGGCAGCTTATAAAAGTGAATCTTATAAGAGCAGCTACTAAAATCTTTGACACATTTGTGTAGAGATGTTTCTATGGGTCATCGGAAGGGAAATATAAGAAAATATATAAGATAAAACAGTTATCATGGAACCTGATATTTTATAAGACTTACTATCAGTAAGGCCCCATTCATATTGTGTTTTGACTGGTATATATCGGAATACTGTGAAAAGGGTATTCTGAAGGATACTACGGTGGAGCCATAGGGTTCTATAGATCAAAAGGCTCTTTTGAACCACATTTGGTCTATTTCATGACAGTATATGCTTTATGTGCCAGACCCAAAAACGTGGTAGTCCTTAGCCGACCCTGTCACATAGTTTATGCTAGCCTATATGACAGCAGCATAGAGGGAGAAAAGATGAGCTATGTGATATTGCTCCAAATCATATAGCCCTATATATCACAGAGCTCAGCTCCTCTCCTCTATCATATAACCCTATATATCACTGAGCTTAGTTTCTCTCCTCTATCATATAACCCTATATATCACAGAGCTCAGCTTCTCCTCTCTATCATATAACCATATATATCACAGAGCTCAGCTTTCTCATCTATCATATAATCCTATATATCACAGAGCTCAGCTTCTCTCCTCTATCATATAACCCTATATATCACAGAGCTTAGCTTCTCTCCCTCTATCATATAACTCTATATATCACAGAACTCAGCTTCTCTCCTCTATCATATAACCATATATATCACAGAGCTCAGCTTCTCTCCTCTATCATATAACCCTATATATCACATAGCTCAGCTCCTCTCCTCTATCATATAACCCTATATATCACAGAGCTCAGCTTCTCTCCTCTATCATATAACCCTATATATCACAGAGCTCAGCTTCTCTCCCTCTATCATATAACCCTATATATCACAGAGCTCAGCTCCTCTCCTTTATCATATAAACCTACCCTGTTTCCCCGAAAATAAGACAGTGTCTTATAAGACAGTAGGAGTAATGTTTGCTCCTATAGACGAGCTAAGACTTATTTTTAGGGGATGTTTTTTATTTCTATGAACAATAATTCACATTTATTGTTGAACAAAACATCAACATGTATTAATATACTGTAGTGATTTCATCACAAACATCAGCATAAGCAGCTAAACTCCGAATTTCAAAACTAAAAATGCACTATGTCTTATTTTCGGGGTGTCTTATTTTAAGGAAAACAGGGTATATATCATAGAGCTCAACTTCTTTCCTCTATCATATAACCCTATATATCACAGAGCTCAGCTCCTCTCCCTCTATCATATAACCCTATATATCACAGAGCTCAGCTTCTCTCCTCTACCATATAACCCTATATATCACAGAGCTCAGCTTCTCTCCCTCTATCATATAACCCTATATATCACAGAGCTCACCTTCTCTCCTCTATCATATAACCCTATATATCACAGAGCTCAGCTTCTCTCGGCTATCATATAACCCTATATATCACAGAGCTCACCTTCTCTCCTCCATCATATAACCCTATATATCACAGAGCTCAGCTTCTCTCCTCTACCATATAACCCTATATATCACAGAGCTCACCTTCTCTCCTCCATCATATAACCCTATATATCACAGAGCACAGCTTCTCTCCTCTACCATATAACCCTATATATCACAGAGCTCAGCTTCTCTCACTCTATCATATAACCCTATATATCACAGAGCCCAGCTTCTCTCCTCTGTCATCTAACCCTATATATCACAGAGCTCAGCTTCTCTCATCTATCATATAACCCTATGTATCACAGAGCTCAGCTTCTCTCCCTCTATCACATCCTGCCCTCAAAAAGGGCAGCATAAACCACCTCACATGCTCCCTTTAAAAATGTTTTTCACCAGACTAAAATAATACAGTTTATTCATCCCGGACATAGCAAAAGTAAAGACCATAAACTTTAGGTTTATGAGCCCTTAAGAGGTCAAGGGGAGCAACAAGGGATCTGTGCATTGTCCAAAGGTTTCAATAGCGCAGTAAAAATATGCTTAGATATATAGGACAGAGGAAAAGGCGATCATTAAAAACACTCCGCAGGAGTATTATACACAGATAGTGCGGTCTTTACATGTTCATCAGTGCTGTATACAAGACACACTAGAAAAGACTCCATATTGTGACAGTTGTAAAAAAGGGATCGTCTAAGACATTCACATTTAGTTTCATTGAACAGCAGTGAGCTTGAAGTACAGGGTTATGGCAGTGCAACGCTCTGCAGTCACATTGGATTGTCAATCATGGGAGAGGGATATTCTGCAGATCTTTATAGGTGTGATAATCAAGGCTTTTGTGTCTCTTGTTTGTCCTTGTCTCTTTATAGTATCCCATGTCTTGAGAAGCTGGAGAGTCCACCATTCTTCTCGTGAGGTTCAGTTTCCGCCCTCTGTTGCTGCTGGCGATGTCTCTCCACCCCCACCAAACTGAGAAGCAATAATGCTAATGATGATAATAAGAACCAAAAGGAATACTACTCCACAAATAATGTACCAGCGCCATTTCTCCCAGCGTGTTTTACGTTCCACAGTTTGGGCGGTCTTCTGGAAGTTTATGGCCTGTAGGTGGAAACACGGAGTTAATGTTTTTATTAGTATAATCTCTTGTATATACAAAAGCACAGTAAGGCTATGTTCACACGGCTTAATTGCGGGGCGTAATTTCGCCCCGCAATTACGCCGTGTGGACGGGGGCGGGGCGGGAGCGGGGGAGTAAGCAGGGGGCCGGCACTTCGCCGGCCCATAGACTATCACTGCTAGCGGCGCGTATACGCCGCTAGAAAGTGACATGTCAATTATCTCCCCGCCCGGCGGATTCGCCGGGCGGGGAGAGGAGACGTAATCCATAGTTCTCTATGAGAACTGTGAATTACCTAATGAATGGGCCGTTTCGGCCCGTAATTGGCGCACTTCGGCGCGTAATTACGGACCGAAATACGGCCCATTTTAAGCCGTGTGAACATGCCTAAAGTTAATCAGTAAAAATAATAGTTTTGTTTCAAAGGTTGCAACAAATCTGAGAGAAAGTCTAACGTTTTATCACAATCATGGGTATTGCAATAAGTTATCTAGCACTAAGTGGATTTTCTAACATACATGCCAATCTCATTTTGCTATGGGGCCTATGAATTCTAGTTACAATCACGACAGCAACATGTTTTGTTTTATTAAAGGGGTTGTCTCGGTCCAGCATTTGGGAGCCTTTGGTGCTGGTTTCCAAGCAGTGAAATAGAGGGGCGTGTTTCTCCTCCCAGCAGGAAGTATCTTCACTCTCTGCAGGCACACCCCACACTGTACACATGATGATTCATTCTGTGTGTGGTATGGGGCCTATGAATTCTAGTTACAATCACGACAGCAACATGTTTTGTTTTATTAAAGGGGTTGTCTCAGTCCAGCATTTGGCAGCCTTTGGTGCTGGTTTCCAAGCAGAGCTTGTGAAATAGAGGGGCGTGTTTCTCCTCCCAGCAGGAATTATCTTCACTCTCTGCAGTCACGCCCCACACTGTACACATGTTGATTCATTCTGTGTGTGCTGGGGGAAGGGAGAGGTTCTCAGCTGTATGAGACTAAGGCTATGTCTCCACTACTTCGGACAAAAAATGGGCCGAAAGCGGACTTTTTTTTTCTGATGCAGGACGGTGTTTTTTATCACGCTTTGTACAAAAAACACGGTCGCTTCTCGTTTTTTTTTATGTTGCCCATACAATTGTATTGTATGGAAAGACGCCAAGAAAACTAAAAGCGCCGCGCCAGAAGATGAGCAGAGAAAAGACGATCTGTGGAGCCTGAATCTCGCCTTTTCTACTGCCATTTATGGGGCTGCAGGAACGATCGTGTCTTCGGCGCTTTTAAAAAACGAAAAGCTATTCATGTGCAGTGGAGACATAGCCTTAGGCTATGTGCACACAGCAAATGACAAAATGCCGTCCAAAATATGATGGCATTTCAGTATTTGCTTTGTAGACATAGTGTAAGGAATCATTGGAAGTGAAAAGCTAAGTGTTACTTGATGTATATTTCTAAATTTCTCGCTTTCTCAACATACTTTTTAACTAGAATGGGCATTTGACATTCAGGACTCTGGGAAAGATGGGCGATTTTTTTTTCTGTGTCTCTCTCTCACATAGTGATATATCCTGCAGATTATTACACCTCTGACCTCTACAGATCTGCAGAACAAAACTATACGCTTTATCTGTTTGTGTTTACATGGGACTGCACATTTGTCTCACAAATATTGTATGTGGAACTATACATCTGTCTCAAAAAGGTGTTTTACATGGGATAGCACAGTACAGCAGTGTCAAAAAAGTTCTTTTCCATGGGATTGCACAGTACAGCTACGCATCTGTGTTACAAAAGTGTTGTATGTGGGACTGTGCATCTGTGTCCCAATAGTGTTTATGCAGGACTGCACAGTACAGCTGTGTTCTCACTGTTTACGATTTATGTGGGACTGCACATCTGTGTCACAAAAGTGATTTACATGGGACTGCACCGTACAGCTGTGTTCTCTCTCTGATTTACGCAGGACTGTGCATCTGTCACAAAAGTGTTTTACGTGAGACTGCACAGTACAGCTGTGTTCTCTCTCTGTGATTTACGCGGAACTGTGCTTCTGTGTCACAAAAGTGATTTTTGTGGGACTGCACATCTATGTCACAAAAGTGTTTTTTGTGGGACTGCACAGTACAGCTGTGTTCTCTCTGTGGTTTACGTGGGATTGCACATATGTGTCACAAAAGTGTTTTACGTGGGACTGCACAGTACAGCTATGTTATCTCTCTGTTTGTGATTTACATGGGGCCACACATATGTGTCACAAAAGTGACTTTTGTGGGACTGCACATCTGTGTCACAAAAGTGTTTTATGTGGGACTGCACAGTACAGCTGTGTTCTCTCCCACTCCCTCTATCTAATGTACTGGAAAACCTAAACCAAATTCTTTGTGGGGTTAAAAAAATTAACAATTCTAGTGGTTTTAAATTTTCTTTTTTTTTTTTTTTCCAGCAAAGGATAAGTTTTATTGAAAGCACTGAGAAAAAGTAATACAGTTATCCAAGCATGTCAATACAGTATCAGTGATTGAAAAAAATATGTTACATGGAAGACATGTATACAATGTCAATGAGGACCCAAAAATGAAGAATAAACCCAAACATCAAAAAGAGCCAAATTATGATCCAGAAAATGATTTAGCACAGGAGATACATATGCCAGAAAGAGGAGCTGCGTTCAATGAATGTTACCCAAAAACAATGTCCTGCTTTAAGGGTGAGTAAAAAAGGGGCCCCGGGTGGGGAAAAAAAATCAGCCCCCGGGACAAAAACCCCCAGCAGCCCATTTCAATATCCACTTACAAAATGTCCCCTTTTTCCGCACCTCGCCACTGTTTAAAAAAAATACACTAAAGCTGCTTTTAGACGGAGAATTTTTGGTGTGTTTTTTTTGTGTTTTTGGTGCGGTTTTTTGCAGAAAGGCAGAGCAGTTAATGCTGAAATTTCTGCACAAAAAAGCTAAAAAAAAGCACAAAAAACCCCTCTGTGTGAAAGCCCCCTCAACAGCAAGAGAGAAAACATGGGGCGAGAAACCCTCATCACAGGTCAGGTGTGCCTTTACAATCGGGCAAGCCCCAATGACATGATAAGCCCAGCATAACCCACACCCCTCAATCACTTCCCCCGTAGTCAGGTCCCACACTGAATACCCAGCACTGACTCAACACAGAAGTAAACTTTCCCCCCACGCAGAGACTCAAAGGAGACGTCATCTCTGATGGGAGTTGTCTCTTCTCCTTTTTTCTTTGGCCCAAATCCCGAGCCCTTCCCTTGTTGTTTTCTTCCAATTCTTTTCTGTCCCTACAGCAGCAGTGTCCTCTTCTAGGGGTCACTACTGTCCCTGTGAATTTACCAAAAATACTCTTAGGTCTCTCTTTTCCCGCACTTTTTCCCCCA